>CM018050.1:27591719-28018622 GCA_008638375.1 Nyssa sinensis
TTATTGCTCAATTTATGCTTTGAGTATCAGATGTTCTCCTGTGCTTATTTTCATGATTGTTTTGTTTAATTACTAGGAGGCGTACTAGTTTATTATTCGTTGCAATCTATTACTAGGTTAGATATTAAATCCGTAATTGTTTGATTCTTCTAATTTGTAAAGCAACTAAGATTTAATGATTTGCTGCGTTAGAAATTACTAGATCTTAGGAAAAACGCTCGACTAAATTAAATATAACCGCTTGTGCTTGTGTTGTTTAGCTTCATTGATCTAACTAATTGTTAAAACTGCTACAAGATTAAACCTTTAGCGCTTGTCTTGGGTTGTTTAGTAGTTAGGATTAATTAGATTTCTTGTTTTCTAATTAACTGCGACTAAGGAGAGATAGAAAAATAGTTCCAACGGTGAATATTCAAAGTGTGAATTGATATATACTTGCATCGATGATTAGTTGTCAAATTCTGATGGTGGATGTTGACTTAGACCAAGGTTTGTTCGTTTGATTGATTTTGATACTTTAATTTGAATCGTTCCTTAGTTGTTTTTCTTAAAATTGTTTTCGTTATACTCTAACCCCCTTATCCTTGTTCACATAGCATAAAACTAGGCTAGATACTCTCCGTGGGAACGATCCTTACTCACACTACTACATGTATTTTTAGGAGTTTAGGTTTTATTTTTTGTTTGCTTGCGACAGCACACCAGTTTTGTAGGTCATACTGCTCTTAATGCTTACAACACTAATCAATCCAATGTTGATAAGTAGTAGTTGTTCTAAGTACATTCTTTAATTTGCTTCTTCTTCTTAAGAAGTGAATTTCTCACCTATGTGATTAGAATAGAGTTTAGCAGTTTACGGTTCATGTTTGTTATGCCTATCTTTACAGCTCTATGAACTGCTTTGTATCTTTTTACTTAAGATTTTCTTAAGTTTTATTTTTTTTTCCATTCATAGAAAATTGCAAAAAAAATTAAAAAAATTGTTTTGTACCTTCATAAGCTAGGATGTGTTTCATTGTATTGTTCTATTCCTAAATTTATGACTTGTATTTATGATTTCTTGTTTTGGTTCTTATATTAGTTTACTTTTTCTTTGTTTTCTTTAAACAAAAAAATTCAAAAAGATTCTTGTTTTAATTGCATGATTAATTTGATATCCCTAAATGTTTTTAAAAAAAAAATTTCTATTTTTATGCACATTGAGTGTTGGAGAGTATGATACATGATCTTTTGATTTTTACAGTTTACATGTAGTCTTTTATACTTAGTTGTATTCAATCTTTCAAACTTCACATTTTTTCATTGCACTTCCACATGCATTTATATTTCATGAGAATGACTTGTTGAGATTCTTAAGCAAAATTGTTTCATGTTTTACTTATAACGAGTTCATAGCTAGAAAGATTACCTTAGGATAAGTGTTTGAAAGATTTAAAAATTGCACAAATGTGAAAAGTATTAAATTTTTAGTGTGCAATGAAAGAACTACTTATGAGATAGTGTGTATGCTATCAAATGGATGTACATTTAAAGAGAATTTCCTACTCAGTAGTGTAAAACCACCTTTTAAAGTGAAAAGATTGAAAATTCAAAAAAAAAAAACAAAAATTGAAGGTTGGCAACAATTGAGTGTGAGCTTGGTTGGTTGATTTGATCTCACATCACCTACGGTTGATTCACTATAAGTGTTTATACTTATTATCTGTTAAATCATCCAATACTGTAGTAAATACATTGAGATAAGGAAAACTCTTGAAATGAAATTTAAATTTTCAATGTTAATAAAACATGAGGGAGTGTGTTGAGGGGTAGCATCAGTGTAATTAAGTATTCTAGAGTTAATTATGAAAATTGAGAATTTGAAGAACATTGATCATTGCCTCTGATACACGTGTCCAAATTTGTTTTTAAAAATTTTGATTTTTTGGGGATATTAGATTAAACTTTGTAATTAAATTCTTTATTTGGTCTAATTTTCAAAATTTTCATGTTTTATCTCCTTTATTTCTTCTATCTATGCATGTGTACTATATTGATGATCTCACCTTACAGTGTTCCATTATTTTGACTGGCAATCTATTCCTTTCTCTTCCCGTGACAAAAAAGGGGAGAATATTTAAGGAGTCCTTAGAGAGGGGGAGAGAGCTTTTGATGCACGGTATAAGGATAATTCTATGGGAGATCTTACAGGTTTTACACCTATTTATTTTATACTTTTCATACTTATGTTACATTTGGTGTATATTTTCCTATCATTCGATATGTTTCATGAGATATGCTTTAGTGTTTTAATTTGTAGGACTAACAAGTGTTCAACATCATGAAGTCAAGAATAGTGTGGTATAGTCATGAGTCATAGTACAAAAGGTTGTAAATCTTTTCTTTTGGGGGTTTATATTTTTGATTTATTTGTATTCATGTGTTTGTAATGTAAGTTTTGTTGTGAATTACCAAATGGGGACTTTGTTAGAACTATGAGTCATTTGTTGTGTTAACAAATCCGAGTTGATAAAACTTGTCGAGTTGTAATATGTCCAAGTCTATATGAGTCGGTTCTCAAGCCTTGTGTTCTTCATGCATCCAAGCTACGATGACAGATTATACAATGATGGATTTGCATGGGTAAGCATGAGGTAAAATGATAGATACATTACCTAGGGTTGATTACATTGAAAACATCATTCATAATTAATTTTTTTAATTTAGATTTGATTTGGAAAAATATTTCTAAAGATTAGAAGTTTGTTTTGAATGTTATTCAACATTGAAGAATGGTCTCATAACTTTTTGGAAGAAGGTCAATCAAAATGGGTTTTCAAAATAATTTCTAGAATGATCTGTCTTGACTTTTTTTTATCATAACTTAAAAAATACTTTGAATTTTTAGGTGCCAATTTCATATGAAAGTAGACTTCAAGCTCTTTGCAATTATAGGTAAAATTCCCTAATTCGACTTTGTATGGGTGAGATATCGTTGTTCGAAGTTTGGACATTACAGTAGCAAAAAGTAGCTCGCTTTAGCGAGATCATAAGTTAGCTTAAGCTAACTTTGCTTTAGCGAGCTTCGAAGTTCGCTTGAGTGAACTCTAGTGAATTGCTCACTTTAGCGAACTGTTACGCTGAAAACTTTTTTATTTTGGCATTTAAAGTATTTTTTGATGTCTAAACCTTAAATATAAAAGGCTTTTGATACAAGAATGAGGGAGACTTTTTCGCGGCTCCATCCTAGGGTTTCAAACCTTTTTCAAAATTTTTTTTATAGAACCTCATGTGTATTATAGATTACTAGCCAAGAGATCAAGAATCCTTCCATTATCATCAATATCATTGTTGAAGTGTAAGCTTATAGAGTTCAAAACTTGTGCGATCGGTAGAGTTCAAGATTGTGTGGGCATTCGTAATTGTGATTGAGGATAATTTGAGGAATCAAAGTGGTTTACACCTGAAAGAAAGCTTGTGGATTCAAGTCTGAAAAAGATATAGATGAATGAACATGCTTGAGGTACTAGGTTTGGTTTACATTTCGATCTATAACTTTCTATTTTCCTCTAGTTGATTCGGTGCAATTGGGTAAGAGCCGTAGGGTTTACTGACACAGATACAATTAATCAATGGCAGTTTCCTCGTCAACAATAATCTTGTATGCCTCTTGTGTATTGCTTTACTTTTACATTGATATCTCACATAGTGTAATTGTACACATGATAACTAGAGTTTTCACTTAATCAAAGTGGAACTCCAAATAGGTATAGAGCAATTTAATTCAACAAGATCAATTTTAAAATTTCTAACTAAACCTATTTAACTCCATCCAGGTCTACTCTTGCATCTAGAAATTCACATAGGGTTGTCTCAAATCTAGTTTTCAAGAACGTGAATTACTAACAATCTAGAGCAATTTAATTCAACAAGATCAATTTTAAAATTTCTAACTAAACCTATTTAACTCCACCCAGGTCTACTCTTGCATCTAGAAATTCACATAGGGTCGTCTCAAATCTAGTCTTCAAGAACGTGAATTACTAACAATCTACTGACAATAAGACTTAATCTAACCGAATTATAGACTCGATAAAGACTTTTGAAATAAATTGCCAACATATAAACTGAAAAGAGAATTTTTACAACTTATCAATACAAATTTCCCTCACACCTTTCATGAAAGCTACCAACTTATGCTATTCCTAGCATATACATTATCACCATATTTGTTTCTTGAATTTTCATCATTTTACTCCCTCACTTGTTTGATCCTAAATATGTTTGTAATACAACTCCTTGAACTCTTGCCGATTATTAAAGACATGTTAGTTATAAAAAGTGACTTAACTTATTTTTAAAAAACAATTTAAATATTTTTATGCAACTAATGATTTAATAATACATTATCTTTATTTTTAATAAATTCAAAGAAAAGAATTGACTTTTTAATGCAGTGCGGAACGTGAAGGAGAATCAAACATGTTGAATTCCTTATAGAACAAGTAACACAAGGGACTCCACACCCAAAGAGAACAAATCACAAATTTCTAAACAGAAATATATTATTGATAATCTCCATAATAAAGACTGAATTATATCATATATATAGGCTAAGACTACTACTAATTTGAATAGGAATATACAAATTCCTTATACTAATCCAATTATAACTATAAAACTATAATAATTGCGAAAAGGAGGAAAAAATTCGTAGTTAATAAAAATTGAGATTTTTTAGAGAACTAGAAACCTTATCATAGTAGGAAACTATAGCCGCAAACAGAAATTAATTCAGACTTTCCTAAACAAAGTAATTGCGAAAAAGAATTACTATAAATGGTAAAAAAGTGAAATGAAAGGCCTAACCGAAGTCGTTTGGCCCCGTGGAAGCTTCGGTCATAACAAAGAAATGAGTATTGTCCATCTCGCCATTTTGGGTCACTATAGGATCTCTATTTCAAAAAATGTGACTGACCAACTTTGCATCTATTAGTAATTTTTCTTAGAATGGGACTTGAAATGTTCTCATTGTGCTTTAAAAGTCTCCACCAATTGTTCTACATCAGTCTGCTCCTCTTAAAAATAACTTGACCTAGAGTTGCAATCGGGATAGAATGTGTCTTTCGCATGGTACTCGTAGATGTCAACAACATTGAAAGACCGTGAAATTTAAATAGTTTTCGACAAATCAATAACATAAGCATTTTCATTAACCTTGTGTACAATTTTGTATGGACTATATCTATTTGGCTTCAATTTGCTATAGCTGCCAACTGGAAATCTCTCTCTGCGTAAGAAGACTATAACAGAATCTCCTTCCTTGAACACTTTGGCATGTCAATGCTTGTTTGCTGCTCTTTTGTATTTGGCATTGGTCAGTTCCAATTTCTATTTCATCTCAACATGTACTGCTTGAGCCTATTTTGCCATAGTCTCTGCTACAACACTCACACCATGGCCCTTGAGCAGTCGAACCAAGTCTACAGTATGCTTTAGCTGAATGATGTAGACAATTGCTAAAGGTGTTCTTCTTGTCGCACTATGAACAACACTGTTATATGCAAACTCAGCTTATGGAAAGCCTTAATCCCACTATTGAGGTCTATCTCCACAAATACTATGAACAAGGTTGCCCAATGTTCTGTTTGTCACCTCTGTTTGGCCATCTATTTGGGGGGTGAGCTGTAGTACTACGCTTCAAGGAAGTGTCAAACATTCTTCACAAAGTAATCTAAAAGTGACTAAGGAACTTCGTGTCATGATCTGAAGTGATAGACTGTGGAACTCCATGGAGTCTTACAATCTCTTGAAAGAACAGCCTTGTAATTTGTGAAGCATCTGATGTCTTTCGGCATGGAATGGAGTGCGTTATCTTAGAAAACCTGTCAACAACTACAAAAATAGAATCTACCCCTTGACGTGTTCGATTCTCCTTCCACGTTTTCATTCTACATTATTTACTAACCACTCATACAAGCCATCTTTAGCCTTAAAAGTAGCTTTTCATTCATCACTCGGCTTAATCCAAAGCTGATGGTAGCCACTACAAAGAACAATCTTGGAAAATATCTTTGAACCCTCAAGTTTATCAAGTAAGTCATTTAAACGTGGAATAGGAAATCTGTATTTTATGGCGATCTTGTTAATTTCCTTGCAATCTATGCACATGCGCCAACTGCCATCCTTCTTTGGCACCAATAGGGCTGGGACAACACAAGGATTCATACTCTCTTGAATGAACCCCTTTTCCAACAAGTCCTCTACCTTCTCTCTCACAATCTCGTTCCCTTTTGGACTTATTTTGTAATAGGCCAGATTTGCAAGGCTTGCACCAGGTACTAGATCAATGTGGTGCTGAATATCTCTCATAGGAGGCAAGTAATTAAACAGATCCTTAGAAACTAATTCAGTGAATTCTTCCAACAATGACTGCAATTTTTTCTAGCACAACCATTGTTGAATTTCTCTTTGGATCCTCTATCACAAAGCTTTAACCACTAAAGCGTAAACCTCCTGCGCCTCATTAGCTTCAGTCTCGAACTCAGCTTCAGACCTAGATAAAACTAACATAGACTGCCCCTCATCTTTAGAACTATTAGTCTCAAAATCAAATTTTGAAGGGGTCATGGCTATTTTGTGTGATCCCACGTAAACATATAGACATTATCGTTGCCCTTATAAGAAATATCAACATCATACTGCCATGAGCTACCCAACAACACATGACTAGCATCCACATCAACTCCATCATAAATTACTTTATTATGATAATGTTTACTAATGAAAATAGAAACACGACAGATTTCTATTACCTTTACCGTTGGTCCCTTTTTAATCCAGCCAACTATGTATGGAAAATGATGTTTTTCTGTAGGCAGCTTCATGTGATCCACCAGCTTCTTGGAAAAAAGTTCTCATAGCTTCTAGTGTCAATAATAAAATTATAGACCTTTCGATTAATAGTATAGTAGGATTGAAAGATGTTATAGTGTTGGTTCGTGGCTTTTTACTTTGGTATATACAGCAACTGCTACACCACACAGTTGACTCGTTATCCATATTCTCCAGCAAGTTCCTCTTCCTTTACCTCCTCAATAACATCCTTGTTCACAATATTGTTAATAGACCGTCGATCTAGATAGTTATTAGAGTGATGCTTAGGTTTACTACAATGATAGCATTTGCCAGGTGTAGGCTTGGCATAGGGATTGGCATTCGTAGTAGGTACTAGTTTTTTCGGAGGGCCCTTGCTGTTACTGCTCTCTGCATAACTTGTGCCTTGTGGTTTAAACTGAACATGTTGAATAAGAGACTGAACTACTGCAATTTGAATGCCTTTTCCTTTATCACTTGTTACATACAAGGATTCGAGAAAATTCATGTGAAAAGGTAATGCACTACGACTTTCATCCCTTCTCTCATTTTCCAACAATTTTGCCTTCAATGCCATGTTATAAGCCTCATTAACCGTCCACAAAACCTACAATCCAATTTTGTCATAGATTGAGGGCTTAAGTCTGCTCAAATATCGTGCCACCCTTTGACCTTCTGTTTCAGTCAGATTATTGTGAACAGACAATCGGTTAAAGTCTGTTGTATAATCAAAAACTAATCGGCTGCTTTGGATGCAATTCTGGTATGCCTGAAATAGGTACTGCTCATAATCTGGATAGTGAAATCTTCCCATCATGTACTACTTCATTTTTCTTTGAACTCAAATTGGCTCCTTGTATTGTCATTGTCGATTTCGTTGCAATTGGTTCCACCAAATTGCTGCGCCATCTTTTAGCTTAAACAAAACAAGCTTGACCACCTTGTCGTCAGGAACCTTCATCATGTTTAGAAATCGGTTAGCCTCAGAAATCCAGTCAAGGAAATCTTCAGTGTTAGAATTTCCATTAAAGGTAGTGATGTCAGCCTTCATCCGATAATCCTCAAAATCTCGGTTCCATCTAGCAGGCCTACGAACCTCGTAGTTCTTCTTATTTTCAAAATCTGATTTGTCTACATAAGTAGGCTACTTTTGGGGATGCCTGTCTTTAGGATGGCCTCGGACAAATCCTCCGTTGCTATTCTTATCAACTGGAGGGACTCTAGAGGTATTAATATTAAGCCGCATGAGCTTCTGTTGCATAGCATTGAGCTGATTATTGATTTGTGCTAACTATTGCCCATGGTCGCCAATTGTCCCCATAAATCCTTCATCACACGACGAATGTCAATGGGATTTGGGTTCTCAACTTCTTCATTTGCCATTAAGCTAGATAAATCCTCGCTCTGATACCAATTAATGCAGAGTGGAACGTGAAGGAGAATCAACCGCATTAAATTTCTTATAAAACAAGTAACACAGGGGACTCCCTACCCAAAGAAAACAAATCTCAAATTTCTAAATAAAAATATATTATTGATAATCTCCATAATAAAGTGCGAATTACATCATATATATAGGCAAAGATTACTACTAATTTGAATAGGAATCTACTAATTCCTTAAACTAATCGTATTATAAATAGGAAACTCTAATAATTGCAAAAAGGTGGAAAAAAACCAAAATTAATAAAAATTGGGGCTTTTTAGAAAACTAGAAACCTTATCATAGTAGGAAACTATAGCCGTAAGCAAAAGTCAATTTAGACTTTCCAAAACAAAGTAATTGCAAAAATAAAATTACTATAAATAGCAAAAAAGTAAAATTGAAGGCCTAAATGAAGTCGTTTGGCCCCATGGCAGCTTTGGTTAACGTGGAGCGATAAGTATTATCCGTCTCGCTGTGTTAGGTCAAGATTGGGTCTCTATTCCCAAAAACGTAACTGACTAACTCTGCGTCTACTAGTACTTATTCTCATAATGGGACTTGGAACATTCCCATTATGCTTCAAAAACCTTCGTCACTTTTTTTACATCAGTCTCTTCCTATTGAAAATAACTCGACCTCGAGTTACAATCAGGATAGAGAGGGTCTTTTGCATGGTACTTGTAGATGTCGGCAACATTAAAAGACCGTGAAATTCCCATAGTTTTCGACAAATCAATAATATAAGCATTGTCATTGATCTTGTGTATAATTTTTTATAGACCTTATTTCTTTGGCTTAAATTTGTTATAGCTGCCAATTGAAAATGTCTCTCTGTGTAAGAAGACCATAACAAAATCTCCTTCTTTGAACATCTTGGCACATCGATGCTTATCTGAAACTCTCTTGTATTTGGCATTGGTCTATTCCAATTTTTGCTTCACCATAGCATGGACTGCTTGGGCCTGTTCTATTATATTCTTTACTGTAACACTCACACTATGGCCCTTAGGTAGTTGAACCAAGTCTACAGTATACTTTGGCTGAATGATGTAGACAACTACAAGATGTGTTCTTCTTGTGATGAGGCATGATCCCACTGTTTAGGCCTATATCCACAAATACTACGAACTAGGTTGCCCAATGTTCTGTTTGCCACCTCTGGTTGGCCATTTGTTTGGGGGTGAGCTGTAGTACTATACTTCAAGGAAGTGTCAAACATTTTCCACAAAGTAATCCAAAAGTGACTAAGGAACTTCGTGTCATGATCTGAAGTGATGGACTATGGAACTCCATGGAGTCTCACAATCTCTCGAAAGAACAACCGTGCAATGCGTGAAGCATCTGATGTCTTTCGGCATGGACTAGAGTATGCCATCTTAGAAAACCTGTCAACAACTACAAAAATAGAATCTACCCCTCAACGTGTTCGATTCTCTTTCCATGTTTCCATTCTGCATTATTTACCAACCACTCATACAAGTCATCTTTAGTGTTAAAAGTAGTTTTCTATTCATCATCGGACCTAATCCGAAGCTAATGGAAGTCACTACGAAGATCAATCTTGAAAAATATCTTTGAACCCTCAAGTATATCAAGTATGTTATCTAAGTGTGGAATATGAAATCTGTATTTGATAGTGATCTTGTTAATAGTTTTGCAATCTATGCACACGCGCCAACTACCACCCTTCTTTAGCACCAATAGGGTTGGGACTACACAACGATTCATACTTTCTTGAATGAACCCTTTTTTCAGCAAGTCCTCTACCTCCCTCTCATAATGTCGTTCTCCTTTGGACTCATTCTGTAATGGGCCAGATTTGGAAGGCTTGTACCAGGTACTAGATCAATGTGATGTTGAATATCTCTCATAGGAGGAAAGTAATTAGGAAGATCCTCAGAAACTAATTCGGTGAATTCTTCCAACAATGGTTGCAATTTTTCTATCACAACCATTGTTGAATTTGCCTTTGGATCCTCTATCACCAAAGCTTTAACCACTAAAGCATAAACCTCTTATGCATCCTTAGCCTCAGCCTCAAACTCTGCTTCAAACTTGGATAAAACTAACATAAACTGCCCTTCATTTGGAACTTTTAGTCTCAAAATCAAATTTTGAAGAGGTCATGGAAATTTTGTGTGCTTCCTATGTAAACATATAAACATTATCATTGCCCTTATAAGTAATATCAACATTATATTGCCATGGCCTACCCAACAACACATTGCTAACATCTATATCAACTAAATCACAAATTACTTTGTCAGAATAATGTTTACCAATAGAAATAGGAACATGAAATATTTCTGTTACCTTTGCTGTTGGTCCCTTTTTAATCCAACCAATTATGTAAGGAAAATGATGCTTTTCTATAAGTAGCTTCATGTGATCCACCAGCTTTTTGGCTATAAAGTTCTCAGAACTCTCATTTTCAATAATTAAATTATGCTCCTTTCGATTAATAGTATAACATGATCAAAAGATGTTGTGGCGTTGGCTCGTGTCTTTCTTCTTTGATGCATACAACAATTGTTGCACCATAAAGTTGACTCATTCTCCATCTTCTTCTTCGAATTCAGCTCCTTTATAGAAATCACCTTTTTCCAGCAAGTTCCTCATCATCTATTTCCTCAATAACATTTTCATTGTCAACATAGTTAATAGTCTGTTGATCTAGATAACTATTAGAGTGATGCCCGAGTTTACTACAACGATAGCACTTGCCAGGTGTAGGCTTGGCATAGAGATTGGTATTTGTAGTAGGTACTGACTTCTTCGTAGGGCCTTTGTTGTTTCTGCCTTTTGCATAACTTGTGCCTTGTGGTTTGATCTAAACAGGTTGAACAAGAGACTGAATTGCTATTATTTGAGTGCCTTTTCCTTTATCACTCATTGCATACGAGGATTCAGAAAAATTCTTACGAAAGGGTACTGCACTAGAACTTCTAGCCCTTCTCTAATTTTCCAACAATCTTGCCTTCAACGCCATGTTATAAGCCTCATCAACCGTTCACAAAACCTGCAATCCAGTTTTTTCACAGATTGAGGGCTGAAGTCTGCTCAAATATCGTGCCACCCTCTTCCCCTCTATTTCAGCCAGATTATTGCGAACAGAGAATCGGTTAAAGTCTGTTATATAACCAAAAACTAATCGGCTACCTTGGGTAGTTTTCTGGTATACCTTAAACAAGTACTACTCATAATCTAGAGGGAGAAATCTTCCTATTATGTACTGCTTCATCTTCCTCCAAACTCGAATTGGTTGCTTGCCTTGTCACTATCGATTTCGCTGCAATTGGTCCCACCAAGCTGTTGTGCCACCTTTCAACCAAAATACGACAAGCTTGATCTTGTCGTCGGAAACCTCCATCATGTTTAGAAATAGGACAGCCTTAGAAATCCAATCAAGGAAATCTTCAACGTTAAGATTTCCATTAAAGGTACCGATGTCAGCCTTCATCTGATAATCCTCAAAATCTCAGTTTTGTTTGGCAGGCCTACGAACCTCGTAGTTCTCCGCATCATTAGAATCTGATTCATCTCCATAGGCAGGCTACCTTTGGGGATGCTGACCTGATATTGTCCTATCTTCAAGATGGCCTCGGACAAATCCTTCAACACGATTCCTATCGACTAAAGGGTCTTTAGAAGCATTAATATTGAGCCGCATGAGCATCTGTTGCATAGCACTGAGCTGCTCATTGATCTAAGCTAGTTATTGCCCATGGTTGCTAATTGCCACCCATAAATCTTCTATCCCACGACAAACATCAAAGGGATTTGGGTTCTCGACTCCATCGTTTTCTATTGAGATAGGAAAATCCTCGCTCTGATACCAACTAACATAGTGTGAAACGTGAAGGAGAATCAAACATGTTGAATTCCTTATAAAATAAGTAACATAGGGGACTCCTCACCCAAAGAGAACAAATCTCAAATTTATAAACCAAAATATATTATTGATAATCTTTATAATAAAGATTAAATTACGTCATATATATAGGCTAAGACTACTACTAATTTGAATAGGAATCTACTAATTCCTTATACTAATCTTATTATAATTAGGAAAGTATAATAATTGCGAAAAAGAGGAAAAAATTTGAAATTAATAAAAACTAGGGCTTTTTAGAAAACTAGAAACCTTATCATAGTAAGAAACTATAGCAGCAAGCAGAAGTTAATTTGAACTTTACTAAACAAAGTAATTTCGAAAATAAAAATGACTATAAATGGTAAAAAGGTGAAATTGAAGGCCAAAACGAAATCGTTTGGCCTTGTGGCAGCTTCAGTCATGGCGGGGCAATGAGTATTGTTTGTCCTGCTATTTTGGGTTAAGATAGGGTCTCTATTCCCAAAAACATGACTGACCAACTCTCTGTGTACTAGTACTTTTTTCTTAGAATGGGACTTAGAATGTTCCCATTGTGCTTCAAAAGCCTCCGCCACTTGTTCTATATCAGTCTCCTCCTTCAAAAAGAACTCGACCTCGAGTTACAATCAGGATAGATAAAGTCTTTTGCATGGTACTCATAGATGTCAACAACATTGAAAGACCGTGAAATTTTTATAGTTTCTGAAAAATCAACAACATAAGCATTATCATTGACCTTGTGCACAATTTTGTATGGACCATATTTCTTTGGCTTTAATTTTCTATAGTTGCCAACTGGAAATCTCTCTCTTCGTAAGAAGACCAGAATAAAATCTCTTTCCTTAAACACATTGACATGTTGATACTTGTCTACAGCTCTCTTGTTTTTGGCATTAGTTTGTTCTAATTTTTGCTTCACCTCAGCATGTATTGCTTAGGCCTGTTCTGTCATGTTCTCTATTACAACACCTACACCATGGCCCTTAGGCAGTTGACCTAAGTTTACAATATGCTTTGGATGAATGATGTAGAAAATTGCAAAAGGTGTTCTTCTTGTAGCACCATGAGCAACACTGTTATATGCAAACTCAGCTTGTGGCGAGGCATAACCCCATTATTTAGGCTTGTCTTCGCAAATATTACGAACTAGGTTGCCCAATGTTTTATTTGTCACATTTGTTTGCCCATTTGTTTGTGGTGAGCTGTAATATTGTGTTTCAAGAAAGTGTCAAACATTTTCCATAAAGTAATCCAAAAGTGACTAGGGAACTTCATGTCACGATCTGAAGTGATAGACTGTGGAACTCCATGGAGTCTTACAATCTCTTCAAAGAATAGTCGTGCAATATATGAGGCATCTGATGCCTTTCGACATTGAATGAAGTGCGTCATCTTAGAAAACCTATCAATAACTACAAAAATAGAATCTACCCCTCGACGTGTTCAATTCTCCTTCCACATTTTCATTTCGCATTATTCATAAACCACTTATACAAGCCATCTTTAGTCTTGAAAGCAGTTTTTCATTCATCACCCAGCCTAATCCGAAGCTGATGGTAGCCACCACGGAGAACAATATTGGAAAATATCTATGAACCCTCAAATATATCAAGTAAGTCATCTAAGTGTGGAATAGAAAATCTGTATTTTATGGTGATCTTGTTAATGGCTCTGCAATCTATGCATATGTGCCAACTACCATCCTTTTTTGGCACCAATAGGGTTGGATTGCACAAGGACTCATACTTTCTTGAATGAACCTCTTTTCCTACAAGTCCTCTACCTTCTTTCTCACAATCTCATTCTCTTTTGGACTCATTCTGTAATGGGCCAGATTTGGAAGGCTTGCACCAAGTACTAGATCAATGTGGTGCTGAATATCTCTTATAAGAGGAAAGCAATTAAGTATATCCTCAGAAACTAATTCGGTGAATTCTTTTAACAATGGCTATAGTTTTTCTGGCACAACCATTGTTGAATCTACCTTTGGATCCTTTATCACCAAAGCTTTAACCACTAAAACATAAACCTTTTGCACAGATATCGTGTCGATTGGAGGGTCTCTAAGGGCATTAATATTGAGCTGCATAAGCATTTGTTGCATAGCACCAAGCTGATCATTGATCTGTGCTAACTGTTGCTTATGGTCGCCAATTGTTGCCCATAAATCCTCCATCCCACGACAAATATAAATGGGATTTAGGTTCTCGACTCCGTCGTTTTTCATTGAGCCAGACAAATTCTCGCTCTGATACCAACTAACGCGGTGCGGGACGTGAGGGAGAATTAAACACGTTGAATTCCTTATAGAACAAGTAACATAGGGGACTCCTTACCCAAAAAGAATAAATATCAAATTTTTAAACAGAAATATATTATTGATAATCTCCATTATAAAGCCTGAATTACATTATATATATAGGCTAAGACTACAACAAATCTGAATGAGAATATACTAATTCCTTATACTAATCTTATTACAATTAAGAAACTATAATAATTGTGAAAAGGAGAAAAAAAATTCAAAATTAATAAAAATTAGGGCTTTTTAGAAAACTAGAAACCTTATCATAATAAGAAACTGTAGCCGCAAGTAGAAGTTAATTTGGAATTTCCTAAACAAAGTAATTGCAAAAATAAAAATTATTATAAATGGTAAAAAAGTGAAATTGAAGGCCTAAACGAAGTCATTTGGCCCTGTGGCAGCTTCGGTCATGGCATAGCGATGAGTATTGTCTGTCTCGCTGTTTTGAGTCAAGATAAGGTCTCCGTTCCCAAAAACATGACTGACCAACTCTGCGTCTACTAGTACTTTTTCTTAAAATGAGACTTGGAACGTTTCCATCGTGCTTCAAAAACCTCCGCTACTTGTTTTACATCACTTTTGAAATGAAGGGACCTAAGTTAAACTCATATAGTATATAAGGCAACTCTATTAGTTAAGTAGGCTTGTAAAAATTCACATCCGATCAGGGATGAGTCTAAGTTGATCTATTATACACGTGATCCTATCCAAAAGATTTGTGAATCCCTAATTTGAATTTGGATCTATTAATTATCAAATATCTTAGTTGATAATCCTACCCAATCTAAATAAATGTAATGAATCGGATCAGACCAGTTTAATAAATTTTTGGCTCATTTAAGTAAATGAGTTATTGGATTGTAATTGAATATTTTAAAGTGAAAATGAAAATATTACTGAATTATTTTAACAAAAATCAAAATTACTCTTGCAATAGTCAAACCCTAGTATATCCAAGGGCATAGCATGAGTGGGCTAGGTCGGGTTCTAGTTCACACCAAATTTTAGGAAATATTTTTTATACATATAAAATTTTGGCCTTTTACAAATTAGTCCACTCTAAAACTTTGCCCGACCTAAATTTTATCTATTATTTCTGTTATTTTTTACCCAAAATTTTAGCTCACATCCAAAAAATTTGGCCCAATCTAATTTTTACCTATTATTTTTCTCATTTCACAACAAGATTTTGATCCAACTCAAAATCCCGACTAAAATTTTTTCTAAAACATTGCTACCCCTTTTCTAAATTTTTTCCTAATTCCGCCTTTTAAGTATATGTAATAGATATCTCTCACACATACTGACATAGTCACATAAGGGGAGGTGCATGCTTTGGGCTAACAAGAAAGGGTAGGATTTAATTTCTTTTTAACTTTTGGACAATATTGCCAGCCATTTTCAACCAAATGGGGCTAGCTCGATTAATAAATCTTGACTTCTTTCAAAGGAAAGTCATGGGTTCTACTCTTACTCCCTTCATTAAAAAAAAGTGTGTAATTTATTTTATTTTTTCCACTTTTGGACTGGACTTGTTATAGTTGTTAGACTTGTTATAGTTGTTAGGTTTGTTATTGCTGTTGGATTTAGGTTGTTGAGTTTTTCAGAATCTAGAATTGAGAGAGTTTTTAGACTTATAATATAATGAGATTAATTGTACATACATCTTACGTTGCGTTGACCAAAAAAAAAGAGAAAAAAAAAAGAAATCATTTCCAAATTTCTGAATTTCAAATAATTTGATACTATATTATTGAATGTGTATTCGATCGCATGATTGATGTAAACAGTGATGCATAAACACATCATTTTAATTAAACACTGCTTTATATCACTTTTCCGTGATTCCCCCACAATGGCTTTTCTTGTTTTACTTTTCACCAACCGGAACGAATGGACATCACTGTCATGTTTGAATTAATTCAAAAAGACAACAGAATGAGTTAGACAGGAGAAAAGGTAAAGGCTTTTTATAGGAATTGAACTCTGGTGCGTGAAGGCCATTCGGGGTAGAGTGAGAAAGATATCTACAGGGAGAAAATTTTGGGTTGGAAGTGGAGAAGGTTACTGGGAGATGGTTAAGTCAGAAAGAGAGAGAGAGAGAGAGAGCAGGGATGAGATCCAAGAAGTAAAAGTGTAGAAGAATAACCAGCATATGGACTAGTCTTCTCGGATTCAGGTATTATCTATATATCTTGTGTGTGTGTGTGTGTGTTTCAAATTAGTCATGAGATTTTGGGAATTCTCTGTAGTGTTGGGTGGAGTTTCTTTTTTTTTTTTTTTTTTTTAAAATAGAAAATAGAAGAGAAAAGAATCTAACTATTACTTTGGCATAAAATTAGAATCGTAAAATGAAACAAGTTATTCGACTTCGATTCGTGATCGGTTAAGATAGAGAATTGTTCGAAATCGATTTACAAGATAAACAAGTAATGCTTGAAATAATTTAAGACTCATTAATTTATTTAACTTAGCTCAATAAGATAATAAGTGATTTAATACTATATAAAAAATCAAGTTACTCGTACTCAGCTTGGTTAAAGTCTCGTTTGAGATCAGCTTAATAAGTCAATAAGTGATCTAATAACATAAAAAGCTAATTTATTCAAGCTTGACTTGATTAGAAGTTTGTTCAAGATCGGCTTAAAAAATTAATAAGTCGAGTTTAAACACAATTTGAAATTTCTTTATTTTTATCGAGTTAAGCTTAAACAATTTATTACTTGACTCGACTCGACTCATTTACACAAATTACTACTTGTAATAGTTATATAATTTTTGTTTTGAAATTATACATTACTCTAGCAAAAAACAAAAATTCTTTAACTTTAAAGTTACCCGAAAATAATTTTTGCATGTGTTGCATTTTTTAAATTATAGACCCTACCTGGCTTATGATGCGTAAGTGATCATCTACGATTATTGATACAGCTTTTCCACAAGGATAAATAATTAGATGTCAATGATGGAGTAGTTATGTTTTTCTTCTTTTCAGATTTACTACATTTTTTTGTCATTTCTTTGCGACTGTCGCGGATTTAAAATATTTGGATTACAATGGACTGAGGTCTTTGTATATTCTATCCGTTTGATTACATATTTAAATTATATAAATATTTTTTTCACATATAAATCTAGATATATGTATATAGGTTGTCTATATATTATGTAACTATAATTTTTATATATAAATTTGTATTTACAATAATTTTTGTTCAATAATTTTAAATTTTAAAAAATTAATAAAATTTAGTTTTAGATATATAAGAGGAGGTGGGGACAGGGCTGGGGGCCACTGGGATGGAGGGCATAACTCATTTTCTTATCAAGTTGGAATTTCTTAAGGCGCCGTCCTTTTGTTTGTAGGCTGTTGGATTGGTCCCTTAAATTAATCGATTCGAAGAATCGGATATCGAATTATAAAAAAAAATAAAAATAATTTAAAATCTATAACTTACTAGCTAAAAAATTCTAATTATATCAAATTGAAACTCTGAATGAAGTTATTTGCATGGCTTAAAAATTGAAAAGTTAGGAATAGTCCAAAGTCTAGTTTGTTTGGCCATCTCTGATGACCAGTTTCTACTTGTTCTATATTAGAGATAAACAAATTTAGTCACATCTATACGTACTTGCGTAATTAGCACGTTCTTATGCAATGTTTACATGCTTAAATCACTATATATTCACCTTTATATAAATATACGCGCCTCTATATATATATATATATATATATTATTTTTATTTTTTTTGAACAGCAAAAGAAAAGAACTTTTATTGAAAACTATATTTGTATGTGTGTCTGTGTTTATATATACTCCATATATTTATTTTGATATGTATCCACTTAATACCTATTTTATTTTTATAGAATAAAATAACTTTGAAGAAATAGTCTTCAAACCTCTTGCTTTGCTTCTTCATTTTTTATATTATATTAATAAAATGTTAAAATGCATGCACACTTGTTCATCTTTATATATGTTCAGTCAATATCTATATTGTTTTTTAAAAATAATTTTAATAGACCTTCTCCTGAAAAGAAAACTTTAAAAAGTAAAATACGGTTAAGAAATAGTAGCAACCAAATGGTATGTGAGTTTTCCCCACCTCATTTCATCCGTCCAGTCAATGCATCTCTCCTTCATTTTATCATATTCTTTAAGTGATATTTGAGAATTTATACTTAAACTTTACATCTTAAACGATGTAACAATATATTAGTAGAAAATTATACAACGCATGTATCTAATGTATTACTAATTTGGTTTAAAGTTTTAAACATCGGGTGATACATACTTTTAATTCGTTTACAATTAAAATTTGAAGTTCTGAACGTCGGGTGATACGATACGATCTCACTTCAAATCCACACATATCAAACTTTTAAATCCATCCATGCATTTTATTGAAATGTTAGTTTAGGTTATTATGCATCATTTTTTGGGATTGAATCAAGGTAATACGTGTTACTATTTGTGGTCAACTCAGCCTACCTTACACAAACCCATTTCTTCTAAGGCTGACAATATTTCCTAAAATCATTCAAGATTGGGAATAAAAGTTATTAGCCGATCGATGAAAGTACAATTTGTTTTAGTGAGTGTTTGGATTTACTTCTCATATGCATAAACGTTTAATGAAAAAGAAACTCAATTGATTTTTTGCAAGCGCTTTTTGTAGGTTTTGTGTTCCTCTCCCCAGAACATATAAAACTGATTTTAGGAACAAATAATTTAGAATTAGGAAGGTAAGAGTCATTGGAGTTTTCCATGCGACCTCCACTGTCGGTTTTTCCGATGAAAGTCTATGGATAACAGAATTAGGACGATGTTCTCAGCCGCTTCATCGCTTGGTGGAGTGAGGTGTTTGTCTTCTTCTTATGATAGCTCTCGGACGACAATGAAGTCTAGGAATGACTGGGTTGAGGTTTCTAAGAAAAGTCTTCAAGGGTTGGTTATCCATCGTTGGTAACAATTTTTGTTGATAATATCCCTAATTGTTTGGATATTGCTTGGTTGAATTAGATTTCAATAGGTTTGGTGTGCTTCTAAATGTCTTTATTCCCAAAAAGAGGGGTTCCAAGGCAAATCACATATTTTGATTTGTTAGGTTTAAAATACAAGAAGAGGCTGATAGTGTTGTGCAGCAAATGAACGGGCTTATGATTCACGATTATAAGTTACTTGTCAAGGTGGCCACTTTTGGAAAAGATTTCAGTGATAAAACCTTTAATGCTAATAGGAGGAATAGGGTTAAGAGTGGTGGGTTTCAATCAATTCTATGCTGAGGAGAGGTTAAAAAAGATGTCATTGTTAGTAAAGGAAAATATTTTGTGTCAGAGATTAGGCCATCATACGTCAATGTAGTTAAAGGTCACGTTTCTTATAAGTCTAAGAAGCTTACGATTGAGGTTGAGGAATTGGGGAATGCACGGCTTTATAGGAGCTTTGTTGCTAAAGTTGAGCCTTTGTGTTCTGTGGAGGTTATAGAGGAGCATTTCATAAGTGAAGGTATATTCTGTTAAGCCTCGAGCCCCAAAGACCCAAGGGTGACCTTCTAAATTAAGGTCAAGTTAAATAAATAATTTCCTGTGCATTCCAACTATTCTGTGATTAGCATATTCTCACTTGAGTTTTCCATAACATGTATATAATCATTCATATTTCATCCATACAACCCAAATGTTTACATACATCATCTCAAAAGTGTATTCATCTTGAGATTATTATTTCTAAGTCAAAAGAATACGAGTTGTATTAAGGCTCCTAACTCTTTACATCAATATAAAGAGACCATAAGACCCTTTTACATTCTCAAAAAAAAAAAAAAAAAAGATAAAAAGAAAGTTGTGAATTCAATTACATCCAAAATAAACAAAATAGTCAAAAAGAAGGTGTCCTTCCAATCCATGTCATCAAGGCGCCAACTCCTTGTCGTTACCTGCATCTAGTAGGGGTCAAAACAACAACCCTAGTAGAGATTCTAAAATAAGGAAAGTTAAGGCGGTGCAAAGTATAGGCATGTGAAATGTGAAGTGTCAACACAAGTGTTTAACCGATATATATATATATATATATCAATAGGTTATTAATTATATTTCCCAACAATGCAAACCGTCAACCCAAGCACAAGGAGAACATAACAATATGTAAATGAAAGGATCATTATATAATCACACTTAAATGCATGCAAAACAAATTACCATTCAAGTTTCACGTCATTCCTTTCACTTAAATATAATCACTTCATTAAATCACCTAATGGCCTTCGAAAAATCCTAGTATTTCACGAGCTACTAACCCGTTGGCTATGTATTTCCACCAGCGTGGGGCTACGATTCGCAATCAAAGGAGACACAATCCCTATCACAAAAATTCAAGGTCTCCAATGCAGCCTCACAATGTGCCACTCTTTCTTGTCCTTCAACTTATTCTAAGGATTAATTATCCACATTCCCGTCTTCCATTTTTATTTTCATATTTTGTCTTTTATCAATGTTTTCCACTTCATTTACAAACATGCCCAAGGTTCACATCATTTCATTATTTATCACAAAACACAATATTGACGACACAACTTCATAACTTTCAACAATCCAATCATTTATCTCAAGTATGGAAAATAAAAAATAAATACATACATGGCATTCAACAATTTCTTCATTTATTACAAGGATATATCAATACTAGTGAAATCAAAATATTTAATATTTTATTATAATCCATGGCATGAGCAATATAATAAAATATAACATTGTAGAGAAAACATAAGGATAAGTAAAATGCATTATGCTTCACATGAAAAACACCCAATCTTCAACCTAGGTTAGAATTCCCTACCTCTAAACAAATGTGAATTTGTGTGTAGAAAGAGATTTTAAGATCATGACTTCAATCTTTGCCCGCAAACCCTAAGAAAGATTTTACACTATTTATTTCACTTAATCAAGCTAGATCCATGAGAACATTAAAGAAATTTGAAAAGTAAAAGAAAGTCCTAAAACTTACCCCTTTTTTGGATACATTCTTGAAAATCCAAGATTCCGCTCGGTGTGATTCTTCTTGATGAATCCTTGTGATATGATGTATTTACATGGCTTAGAGATTCATGAATTCTCAAAAAATAATCTAACCTTAACTTGAATCTTGTCTAGAGAGAATTTGGAAGAGAAGGGAAAGTGAAATTTGGTTCGAACGTGTGTCAAATGAGTATCAAATGAAGGTCACACCAGACTCTTCGGTGCTCATTCGAACAAACAAGCCCCTTCGTTCAAATGAAGCCCAGAAACCTTACGTCTTTTCCTGATTCTTACAATTCAAGTTTATCTTTTCAATTTATTCCACATGTATTATCATACTCCATATTACGTTGTTTAAATTCTTTCCATCTCATTATTATATTCACGAGGTTTATTATCATGCAAAACTAACATTATCTAATATTTATTCCTTTATTTATTTTTCAGTTTTACGAAATGTTACATATTTTGTAGCAATAGTTGATGCCTTAGGGAAGATTGTGTGATTATTAGCATCGATAATGTTGTATCTATGAAGTCTGTGTTTACTAGTGGTGCAAATTGGTTAAAAAGCTGGTTTATTGAAGTTCACAAATAAAGGCACAATCTGGTTTTTGATAATACTCATTCTATTTGAACTTTGTGCAATATTGTTCTTTTGTATTTATGGAATATGGAGAATTTTATGAAGATTGGTAGATTATGGCGTGAAGGTATAAAGATTGATGAAGCCATTACAAAAGGTACTTCCTTTGTGGTTAGGAAAGTAAAGGTCTCTACTAAGCAAGTTGAACTCATTGATCAAGTCATTTTTCTAAAAGTAAAAGGGTTGCCATTTCCTGTTAAAATTATGGAAGACTAAGTGATAGTAAATGATGTTGTTAAGAAGTGTGAATGTAGATGTTCAGATGTGAAAAAAATGTTGGGTCGTGAAAATGTGAAGTCTTTAGGTATGGAGGAAAAATCTCAGAAGAAGGTTAATAGTGTGGAAGATGATGTTGACATAGATAGTAATGATGATGTGGAGAAGAACCCTTCGCCAAGTAGGAAATGTACTATCAATACTATGCATTAGGGGGATTCATTAAACAAATTTTCAGCAGTGGGGGGGATCAAAAAGTCTATTAAGTAGCCAGAAATACATTGTGGGAATGGATCAATTGAGGCATTAAATGATAAGGAGGATTAAGGCTTGAACTCTGGTGGTTGGGAAACCATAGCGATGACCTTTGCCCTATGATTAATAATGGGCTAGTACTAAATGCTAATTGTGAGCTTTTAGGGGCCAATGAGTATAAATAGATTGATAGAGGAAATAATGGGGGATTAATTTTGGGTTCTAATAGGCGCCCAATTTTGTTGGACTAGAAAGTGGTGGTAAAATAAAGATTATGTAAAGCCTTGTTCAATTAACATATTGTAAGAAGGATGAGGTGGGTTTCTTACTTGGTAGATCTCATAGCCATAGATAGATGAAATGTAAGTCTCTAGAGGAGATTTTATGTGATCAACTTCGAGATAAAGGTTGGTGGAAGAAATCACACAGAATGATGAAAAGGGGGGTGTTGTTTAGAGTGATAATAGTTGTGGCTTCCCTCTAAATCTCTTTAGAGGCCATACGAAATAGGAACAAGTTAATCTCAAGAAAAACATAGTAGATTTGGAAAGTGGGTAAAGCTTTAGGGCTTGAATATCAGGGGAGTGAAGAAGTTCTAAGAAAAATAGGAGAACATAAAGTTCGGGATGAGCTGAATGTCCAAAAAGGGGTCGGCGATATAGAGCTGAGTTTGTTGGCTAGTCGAATTGAAGGTATTCAGTCAATTTTAAAATGAAGATTCTTACATAGAATGTCAGGGGTTTAGGGAGGAAGGAAAATAAAAGTAAGGTTGAAAATTTATTGAAAGACAATGGAGTTGATTTTTCTCTACCCCAATAAACTAAAATATGAAATTTGTTTAGGCGATTTGTGCAATTATTATGGTCAGATCTTGATTTTGAGTATATGGAAGTTGAAGCTAACAGGGCTACTGGAGGCTTATTATGCATTTGGAGACAGGGCTTATTTTCAGTTACAAATGTCGTGGGTAATATGAGCTTTCAATTGATTTTAGGTAAATTGAAATCTAATTTTTTGTGCTCTTTTGTTAATGTGTATTCTCCAAATGATCCTAGGGAAAGATGAAGTTTGTAGAAGGTTTTATGTAACATAAAGGAGTTCTTTTTAGATTCATAGTGTATCGGAGGTGATTTTAATGAGGTAAAATGTCTAGGAGAAAGATAGGGTTGTGTTTGGAGGGATGGAGGAATGAAATATTTTAATATGTGTATTAATGATTTGGAAGTTATGGATATTCCTATGTATGATAAGAGGTATATTTGGTCAAATTCGTGGCAATGTGAATGTTGGAGTAGAATTGATAGGTTTCTACTTCATAATGAATGGTTGGTAAAATTTGATTTTAAGAAATGGGGTTTGTAGAGAGTTATTTCTGATCATTGCCCTATAATTTTAAAGGAAGATGAAAGGGGTTGGGGCCCTTATTAGGAATATAATCACTTAACTAGGATCGGTGAGATATAAAAGCAAATAAGAAAATGAATCTAAACTCACACGCACACACAAGAACACAAAGATTTACATGGTTTACCCCAGAATAGAGCTACGTCTACGGCTGTTGCAATTTCACTATGATTTGAAAGAGTTACAAGTTTTAATGAGATATGACTCCTCAACTATAAATATATAGAATTAGAGCAACAGTTGGATTTGTGGAGTAGGGGCTAGTGTACAGTACTTATCAGGATCCACACTACCCAACATCTCCCACTTGAAACCTGATATAAACAAGTTCAATATCCTATCATCACATAGAAGAACACCGCAACAACTGTCTTCTTTCCTCAAGCTTGAAGACCAATTGAACTCTCACACAACTTCAGTTTCTCAATGGTGACTTCCTTAGTGAACATATCTGCTGGATTCTCATTGCCATGAATCTTCTCAAGAGACAATACTCCATCATCCACAAGATAACAAATGAAACAATATTGCAACTGAATGTGCTTCGTCCAAGAATGAAATGCTAGATTCTTTGCAAGATGAATAACACTTTGACTGTCACTATACAAAACACTATCCTCCCATTTCTTACCCAACTATTTTAGAAAACTCTTCAACCAAGTCATCTTTTTACCAACTTTAGTAATAACAACATACTCAGATTCTGTTGTAGAGAGAGCTACAATCTTTTGTAACTGGAAAACCCAACTAACTATTGTACCACCCAATGTGTAAACATAATCAGTAGTACTTCTTCTGTTATCCACATCACCAGCCAAATTTGCATCAACATAATCATGTAATTCCATATTTGTCCGTTTGAAACTAAGTGCCACCTCTATAGTACCACTCAAGTATCTAAGAATCCACTTTAGTGCCTCCCAATGCTGCTTGCCTGGATTACTCATGTACCTGCTCACGACTTCCATTGCATGTGCTTTGTCTGGCATAGAGAAGGCTACCGATAGCTGAAGCATATGAAACACGCTTCATATATCTTTGCTCCTGGTTGGTCTTTAGTGACTGACTTGGTCAGTTTGAAGTGATTGGCAAGTGGGGTGCTCACTAATTTTGCTCCGTATAAGCTAAACCTGTTTAGAACCTTCTTAACATATTCAGCTTGTGATAATTTCAAAATACCATTCAATTTATCCCCGTGAATCCTCATACCAAGAATTTGATTAGAAGCTCCGAGATCTTTCATTATAAATTAATTGGACAACAACTTCTTTAACTTAATTTATCTCTTGAAAGTTAGAACCTGTAATTAGCATATCATCAACAGACAAAAGTAAAATAATATAATTGTTGTCAAACCTCTTGAAATAACAAAAGTTATTTGCCTGACATCTTGTGAAACCACTACTACACATAAAATTATCAAAATTCTTGTATTACTTCCTTGAGGCCTGTTTCATACCATACAAGCTCTTCTTAAGTCTACGTACCAAATCCTCTTTGCCTCGTGCTATGAAACCCTGTGGTTGCTTCATGTAAATATCCTTTTTCAAATCACCATGGAAGAAAGTTGTTTTCACATCCATTTGCTTAAGATGCAAATCCTCAGCAGCTATAATTCCCAACACAAGCCTGAATGTTGTAAAATTTACAACTGAAAAGAAAATTTCAGTGTAGTCAACACCTTTTCTTTGCTGAAGCCATTTCATAACTAGTCTAGGCCTTGAATTGCTTGCTCCCATCACGTTCCTCTTTGACCTTGTAAACCCATTTGTTATGCAAATCTTTCTTGTCATTGGGTAGTTCAGTCAGCTCCCATGTTTGATTTGTCGTGAGAGAATTCATCTCATCTTGCATAGCTGACTCCCACTTGATTGAATCATCAACCTGCAAAGCCTCCTCATAACTCTTTAGCTCACCATTGTCAGATAATAATAAATTGTATAATGAAGGAGAATAACATTGTATAGATCTAGACTCACTAGAGGATTTTCTTTTTGGAGCAGGAATACGTGGTTCCACTTGCAGAATAATAATTTCAAGATTATCCTAAACTTTATTATTCACATCACTTTCAGTGATTTTTTCTAACTAAACAAGTTTTCACAACTATCAGATTCCACAACAGACTTATCCTTATACATTACTTTCTCCTTAAATATGGCATTTCAACTTCTAATTATTTTTTGTTTTCATCATCCCAAAAATGATAAACAAATTCATCAATGCCATACCCAATAAAATTAAATTTAGTAGATTTAGGATCACGTTTGCTTCTGTCAGTAGAATCTATATGCACATATCAGACGCACCAAAAACTTTCAAGTGTGAAAGATTTACCTCTTTTCTGTTCCAGGCTTCCTTTGGCAATTTTTCATCTAAGGGAACAGATAGACCACGATTTATTAGATATGCTACAGTGTTGACTACATTTGCTTAGAATATCTTTGGCAATCTAGCACGCATTCTCATGGCTCTAGCATGTTCATTTAAAGTTCTGTTCATGCGCTCTACAACGCCATTTTGCTGGGGTGTTTTTCGAACCATCTTTTGCATTTTTATCCCATTATCTACACAAAATCTTTTGAACTCATTGTCTCCATACTCCCCTCCATTGTCTGATATCAAACACTTGATTTTCAAATCTGTTTCATTCTTTACTAAGGCTTTTCACTTTTTAAAGGTAGCAAAAACATCATATTCATTCTTCAGAAAATAAACCCATACCTTTTTAGTCGAATCATCAATAAAAGTGACATAATAATATGATCTCCCAAGAGATGCAACTGGAGAATGGGGTACATTAGTATGAATTAACACCAAATTTTTTGTCTTCGATTTCTTGCCATCCTTCGAAAAACTGACCCCCTTTTTTGCTTTGCAAAAATACCATTTTTGCACAAATCAAGATCAATTGATTTCAAACCTAACAGTTTTTCTTTTGATAGAAGTACCAACATCCATTTCTCGCTCATATGCCCAAGCCTACGGTGCCACAAGTGTGAGTATTCCTTTTCATCAGCAATTGCTACTGTATTCTTGTTGTTTGTTGTCACATAAAGAGTGCCAGTCTTTATACCATGAGCAACAACTATAGCTACTCTAGAGATTCTCCACAGCCCACTCGTGAAGGTTACTACATGACCTTTATTATCAAGTTGTTCCACAGAAATCAAATTCCTTTTTAATCCAGGCAGATGTCTAACATTCTGTATCTTTCATACAGACCCATTTGACACCCTTATTTTCACATCCCTTTTACCCACAATATTCAACTCTTCTCGAAATCACCACTTACATAGTTTTCAATGATTTCTCTATATGAGGGTGAGTGGAAAGACGCCTTAGAATCTAAAATCCAAAACTCAAGAGGACTGTCAACACTCAAGATCAAGGCATCATAAATATCTTCTGTTGTAGCATTCACAAACTTCTTATTTTGATCACCTTGTTTATTTTTTGGTGCCAAATAGTCTTCATTTAAGTGCCATTTTTGTTTATAGTTCCAACAACTTCGTCCTTCTCTTGATCCCTTTCCAAATCTTGACTTGCTTCTGTTCTTAGATGCCGATTTGTCACAATTTGAGTTTCTGTTGACTAATCTTCCTTTGGCTTCTATACTCAGAGTAGGCCCTAACATTTTTCCTAATCCCCTTCTGCGAATTTCTTCACTCAAAATCAGGTCACGAACATCATTATAATTCAGTTTCAATTTACCTAAAAAGTTGCTTACTGCCGTTATAGCACCGTTCCAACTTTTTGGCAAACTGGATAGAAGAATCAAAGCCCTAACCTTATCATTAAACTCAATCTCTACAGAACTCAATTGAGTTATGACTGTGTTGAACTCGTTCAGATGATCCACTATAGACCCACATTCTGCTATCTTAAAATTAAACAGCCTACGCATAAGATATACCTTATTTGAGGTCGAGGGTTTTTCACAATGATCGTAAAGGCTTTCATAAGATTTGTTGTTATCATCTCTTTCGTAATGTTGAACGCAACATTACGAACCAACGTTAAACGAATAACTCCCAACGCTTGTTTTTCAAGGAGTTTCCTTTCTGCGTCTTTCATCTTTTTTGCTTTCTGTTATACAAGAGGCTGATACAGCTTCTTTTGATACAGATAATCTTCAATCTGGATCTTTGAGAACCCGAAATTTGTGCCATTGAATTTATAGGTTCTTACTTTTCCTTCATCTGCGGCCATCGCTCCCACTCATACCTAAAGCTCTGATACCAGTTGTTAGGAATATAATCATTTAACTAGGATCGGTGAGATACGAAAGTAAACAAGAAAACGAATCTAAAATCACAGATACATACAAGAACACAAAGACTTACTTGGTTCACCGTAGAGTAGGGCTACGTCCATGACTGCTACGGTTTCACTATGATTTGAAAGAGTTACAAGTTTCAATGAGATGCGATTCATCAACTATAAAGACATAGAATTAGGGTGACAGGAAAATAATGTGAAATACCAAAAATACCCTAAATTTTTTTTGGCAAAGTAGGGTTAGTGTACAGTATTTATCAAGATCTACACTATCCAACAACCCTAAATCGTTTAGATTTCTTAATGCTTGGATGCTTTTTCCAAATTTTGTGCAGATCTTAGAAGGTTTTTGGAATAGCATGGTTGTGAAGGGATGGGCTGGTTATAGAATTTTAAAGAAATTGCAAGGTCTAAAGTGTGCCCTGAAGAATTGGAACATAGAGGTTTTTGGGAATTTGCATACGCAAAGGAATTGGATTTTGGAAGATCTAAGTCGTTTGGATTTGTTAGCTGAAGATAATCATCTTGATGAAGAAAGCAGAAAGGAGAAAGGAAAGGAAAATTCTTAAAGTTGATTTTTGGAGGAAGAGTAAAATGCTGGAGTGGTATTGGCTACAAAAGTCTAGACTAAATTAGAGCATGAAAGGGGATAAAAACTCAAAAAAAAAAAAAAAACCGTCGTATGGTAACTAAAAGCAAGTATAGTAAGAATCTAATCGATTTTGTGAGCCTTAATAGAGTATTGCATGAGAAGCCTGATGAAATAAAAGAGATAGTGTTGAAGCAGTTTTATGACATCTTCTTTGAGAAGTGGATAATCAGAACAACGTTTGCTAGTGTTTTTTGCGTTAAAATGGATTTACCTGAAAACTGCATGTTAATTGCAAACTTCACCGATTAAGAGGTTTGGGCTGCTATATTTGATTGTACAATGAAGAAAGCCCCCGGGCGGGCCTGATGGATTCAATTTTAAATTTGTTAAAATAGCTTGGAATTTTTTTAAGAATGAATTTATGGAGTTTCTGAAGGAATTTCACCAAGAATGGAAAGTTAATTAAGAGTCTAAACTCCTATTTCATTACTTTAGTTTCTAGAATTGAGAATTCAAGTAGGCTTGGGGTAAGTTTGATTGGTTATGTATATAAACTGTTGACTAAGGTGTTATCCCAAAGGTTGAGGGAGGTTATGCCTACTTTGGTTGGTAAAGTCCAGTCTGCTTTCTTAAAAAGGTAGGAATATTCAAAATGGTGTCTTAATTGGTAGTGAGATTATATAGATGACTGAAAAAAGAACGGTTGAAGGGCAATTAAACAGCTTAGTAAATTCTAAATAATATTTCACACTAAATTAGCTAGTTTTATAACATATATATAGCCATTTTGCCATTCACAATCATGAATTATAAGCAACGTTAAATACACCGGTGGATGCAATTCTGCACTAATATATGGGCTAGTGTGAGATTCTTCTATGGGTCTAGTACACTATGTAGTAATGTGTTCTTTTAATGACACTTTATTATATGTATAATGTCCTGTTAAAAAATGTAAGTCATATTACACATGATACAATATTTACTATTGAAAACGTACATTATCATTTCACTGTATCATATTCTTTTAAGAATTTTTGGTATAACGGTCCGACATGCATGTCTTCTCAACCATGAAGGACAGAACATTAGAGAGTAAAATGTGGGTCAATTTAAACAAGCTTATATATTTTAAGAAGTTTCCTAATTTTATTTTATAGAGTTCTAATAATATTTAAAGTAGGTTAGTTGATTTTTAGTAAGAATAGTTATTTTAATTAGAGGGAATTAATAGTAAGGAATCTTATTTCACATAGAATTAAAATTAATATATTATATATACGTGAGTCTATGTTGTTGTGGGTTGAGGCCACAAAATTAGTAGAGCCGTGAGGAGTGTGATGGCCAAACCAAAAAAGGGCCTGTGAGATTTGAGAACATAATTATTAAAAACAAAAAATAGTGAGCCGTGGGAGGTTTTGTGAGTTTGAGAGTATGTGTGGCCGTGAGTTAGGAGTGGCTGCTGTGGATGTTGTTTTGCGAGACATCAAAGTCCTAGTGGTGAATAATAAAACTTGTTGATTTTTTTCATCTTTCGTTTACTTGCTTTAACTTCTTGTTGTGGGCTTAAGTGGTATTAGAATTGTGTTAAAGAATTTTAGATTCAATAATTGATTACTGCAGCAGTTTTAAATCCAACGTCAAATCATAAGAAAACAATATTTTTAAACTAGTAGCGAGGCACTTGCTTCGCACACAAGAACACACACCAAGGGAGAGCAGTTGGTGTTCCTCTATAACATTTTATACTTCTTTATTTATATTATATCAAAAAATGCTCATAATTACTCCTTTTTTTGGGTAATTAAATTACATTTTTTTTGAGTAATTAAACACATTTTATAGAGGGCACACGATATGTAGAATTAGAAGATGGGGCATATCTCTCCAAGGCTATAGCGAAGGACCCAAAACAGAAAAGAACGGACTTAAGCCCAACTAACCATATTAATGTTCTTACAGGACACTGCAATCATATAACTTGCAAAGCACAGCAGCTGCTATACTAAACAAACTTAAATAGGCCCGGGACATTGCAACCAACAAAGCAGAAGCAGAGACTGCCGGACAAGGCAAAGCCGAAAGCATTAGAAGAAATTAAGGCATCAAAATGGAGACTAATCTCACAGTTACTGTAAGCGTTCTCAACCCCTCTCCTTGTATCCAACTTCAGGAATTTGGCAGAAAACTGTGATCTTCAATTTACAAGTAGGGAAAGAGTTTTAACGCATTTTTTTAGTAATTTTAAAATTTTGGGCTGATGGATCTACCCTTACTTTTTGCCAAAATTTCCATCACTATACTTCTGCAAATTACTTTTCTCATATGAAATGGATTATCAAAGCATGAAGTTGACGTGCAAACCCAACTTCTAAACTAACGATAACAAGCTTGAAGAAGACTTTCTGTCTTCTTTTTTAAATTTATTTTAATGATAAAAAGATGTGAGGAAGAGAAGTAGAAATCAGGCCAATTACATGTTGAGTGTACACTTGCAGTACTTGAATATTCATAAGTTATATCTTCTGTTAAATTTGTCACAAGAGACAGAACAATTGTCATAAACTCGTGCAATAAAAAAAATAATGCTAAAGTTATGGTACATAACTTTTTTAGTACTTTTTGTTTTTCCCTTAAATGAGCAAAAATTTAAAAGTAGTGTTTGATTAATTTTTATTTTAAATAATAATTTTCAAATACATTTTTATTATTATCTTTCGTTCTTAAGTAAAAATAAATAAATTTTACAAATTTTTTTTTATTTATTTATTAAAAGTACATAATATATATATATGTATGTATGTGTGTGCGTGTGTGTGTGTGGATGATTTGCTGATTTGTTGGAGATGATCCAATACGAAGATGTGGACGACTTTTCATGCCGATTCGTTGGAGATTATCTAACACAAAATGTGGATGATTAGTAGCAACATGATATATAAATATATATATATATATATATATAAAAATATGTGTGTGTGTGTGTGTGTTTTAAAGTGATGTAACATCGAGGGTTAAATGATGGATTCGATTCATGGAAGTGATCACGCAGTTATGGGCAAAGAAACATTGTTTGGTTATGGAAGTGAGAAGGCTATAGCTGATTTATTTGTGGGGACTGTCATTTTGGTGAAATGTGTTTTGATGAAAATTTTCTATTAAAATATTCTTTAGTAATTTCGTTGTTGCATAGGTAATACGAGTATTTGATTATTCATTTCCTGACAAAATCAAATAAAAGAGGTTAGTGTAATTATTCAAAAAATTAGAATTAAATTATAATTAAACTAAATTATAGGAGAGTTTAGAGTAATTTACTCGTTACATTAGAAATAAAAACCAAAAGAAAAAGAAAAATCATGAAATACACGTGTTTAATTTAAATCTTGATATGTAAAGATGTAGAATTATATATCATTGATCCTCTACACGTTAACCAACTATATGCCGAGAGCATAACATTAGTGTTATTGAATTTTATACGTACCTGATACCTTGTGCAGCCTTCGTGCATACCGGCAAACCCAAGCAAGGATGATGTGACAATTTCTATGCCAGAGCCCCAAGAAGAGAAGAAGCTAGTTGGAAAAGAAGGCGGTCAAGCTGGTGGAGGCTGCAACCAAGCTGTCAACAAAGCTAAAGAAGCTGAGCTTACACTGGATTCGCCAGGTAATATCATTTTTATTTTCTTATTGAATTACAGTGATAAATGAAAATAATAATGATTTCGATCTTGGAGAGATATGATCATGGTTGGTTAGGTAGTATCTTTTATGTATATTGATGATGTTAAAAATAATTGTGATGAAGGATATTTGAACAAGTTTAATGAAGGATTAAGATCAACTCTCGCTTTAACTAAGAAACGCCATATAGAACCTTTACACTAGTAGAGTGCTGACCAAAATCACTCTGACGATAAAGGCAGAAAAAGAATAGTAAAATCAAAACTAGTATTTATAGCAATGAAAATTGAATAAATTTTTTTTTTTGATAAGCCAAAAAAAAGATATTACTGATGTAATAGAATGTAAAAGGCATACAAAATGAAATACATTAATAAGGTTAAATGCAAAATATATCAGAGCCCCAAGTTTCATCCCAGTTAGGTTGACACAAAACAAAGAGCACAACACAGGCCAACATAAAACCTAAAAAAAGTAGAAGAAAAAAAGAAGACAGTTTAGGAAATTAAGCAGAAACCATAGAAACAACAAAAGCAAAGCTTTCACCACTCCAAAGCTGAGACTTATCTATTCCAGGATTAGGAGTCCATAATTGAATAGGACATGAAATTAGTTTTCGAATTGGACTGTACTCGAAAATTTTCTTTTAGTCTATGTCCCTAGAGATAACATACTGATTAGGTATGTTAGTTTACAATGGGCTAATCTTGGTATACCGATTTGATTAATATCTTTGATAAATCGACCTGAGCTATCTACATGGACCGATATAACTTGAGAGGAATGATATGCTTTTTGGATAAACATGATCCAATCTCAAGTTGACATGATAGGCTTAGATTGAGTTAGGTTTATGATTTTAGATATTGCTAAATCATGATCTCATGACGACTGAATATGTCTCATGATCAAAAGAGTTGAAATAACTCTAGGCCTATCATATATATAGATATATGTATACGTATACGTATTTATTTTTTGAAGGAAATTATATACAATTTTACAGTGCATGAAATAATCCTCCCAATGCTGGAAAATACTCAAAATCTTATTTTATTTGTGCCTTTCAGTAAATGTCTTAGTTTCTATTAATGTAAACTTTCATTGCATAAAATCATTAATTCCAAGATTTTGAACTTTCATGATTTTTGCAAACTTATCTTATAGAAATAACATATTGTGAGGAAACATGTTGTTACTCATTCTTGTGTTAGCAATTCTTTTTCAAAATGTACTTTTAGGACTAGCATTTGTAGGATCTAGTTGAGTCGATGTAGTTATCATTAGTATTGATGAAGATTCAAGAAGCCTCTCACAAATACAGAAGTCCAATATAAAGTCAATCCAGAAGGTAAATCATTCATGTATTGCATTTACTACACTTAGACACTTGGGCTTAGGATTATAGCATTCAAAATTTGATCTTATTATTTAGAATGGTCTTAGCTAGAAATTAAGTTTTGACAATAAGCTAGATTGACCTTTGAAAGTTGTAACCTTCATTATTCGAACGCGAGTGTAACACCATACTAACACGAGTACATAGTAAATGGTTTGTCCAAATGCGTGTGCACATTTAAATACAACTATAATTTATTTGAGAAAAAATTTCTACAGGGTAAGAACACGGACCATGGTCGTACGAATGCAAGATACAAGTTAAACATAGATTTGAGTATTGTTTGAATGTGAGTTGCGCTATAGTACTTTTGTTATGTGCAACACTTCTTGTCCTACTAGGTTAGGGTTTCGAGTCTTGTTTATAAAAGCAATGTTGTGACTCACGTAGGGAACCAAGCCTTTTGAAGCTAGAGAAAAATTGAGAAACATTTTAGCTTCTAAATATAGTCGATGTTCTTGTTTACAAAGTTCAGAGGTCTATATATCTAAGTGTTAAGAGTAACACTAGTATGACAATAGCAAGGGACTATGCACATTCATTGCACAAAGAGTTGCACAATATAGAGGTGGTGGATCTATAATCGTGGAAGCCTTAATGGTTATTGAAGATTAATCAAATTGGAAATCAATAGGCAACAAGAAGAGGTATTGCAAGAAGAGTAGAAGTAACCCACAGTGGTAGCTTAGTTGCTTGAGTCTTAAATTTGGTGTCCGTATATTTTTATTTTTGCATTATTCTATTGAATTTATTGTGGTGGATTGATGAACATTGGTTCATTAACTTCATTATTCAACAAGAGGGTAATTTAGATCCTATTTCATCTTAGTGTCTTACTTTAGTGATTTTAATCAAAGATCTATATTAATTCAACCTAGAATTCATTAGGATTGATAAATTAAATCCTCTATAAGTTATTCGCAACAGATATCTGAGCAAGTTTTCATAAAAAAGTTTAAATTATAAAAATGGGTGATTAAAACACTTTTTTTATTTTAATCTGGGTATAGATTCAATACGTTCATTACCAAGCACTGAAGATGATGAAAGTAGACAAATAATGGATATAGATGATAAAGGACTCTATAAATCTAGGGTACTTGAAAAAATTAAATACTCCCTAGAATCTAATTTACAGGATTTTAAGAAGCAAATGACTGTTTTAATTAATGAAAAATCTATATTTGAATAGATGTATAAATTAATTGAGGATAAATTTTATTAAAACATAAATAATAAGAAATTAATAGCAAAAAAAACAGGTTTTCAAATTTATTTACATAAACCTAATGAAACTATTCACAACATGAAGTTAGATGAGATGTTAAAAAAATTAGGGCCGGTAATAATAAAACAGGTTTGGGCTTTGTAGAAGCGTCAAAATATCTAGATAAAAATATTCTTGTTGAGTGTAAACAAAACAAAGAACCTAGTAGTTATAAGAAGATTTAATCTAACTCTAGGTCTTCAAGTTAAAAATCCTACTCAAATTGGAAAATTTATTCCTATTTGTCATGATTTGGTGTGAAAGGACATATTTGGCCTTATTGTTTTCAAGGTAGGAACTATAACAAAAATTCATTTCAACTCATCATTGTGGAATTAAAGGGCATTTTAGATCTCAATGTCAGAGAATAAAAAGTCCAAATTTCACTTATCATAAGGAGAATTCAAATAAAGAAAAAGATCAAGTTTTTATGAGTTTTATGACAAAAATTAAGTTTTTAGATTATGATTGGAGTGAATATAGACAAAGGTACCTCTAGAAAAACTAAAACTCCCTCTAGGCCAAATAGTAGAGTTTAAATTGATATGATAAATGATTCTAGTGTGAAACATAAACCTAAGATTGTAAAAATTTAGATGATAAAATATAAGTTCAAGTTGATATTTTAATTGGCATTGTCACACCCCTAGCCCCAACGACCTGAGGGTGAGCTCATTTTTTCATCATTTATTTTCTTAATTGTAGGGATTTATTATTATTTTATATGTCATCCTAGAAATTTGGAGACCTTACAAGGATATAATTTCCCATAAATTTCTCATTTGTATGTTTCCTCGATAAGTCATGCTCAATTTCCCCTAAAATTTCTAAAAGAATTGAGAAAAAAACATTTTCTAAGTCTGATTCAAACAAGCATCCTACGAGATATTCTAATTTGAACTTAGTTTGAACCAGCATCCCCCGATGTATTCAAATTTGAACTTGGTTCGAACTAGTATCCCGTGAGGTATTTATTTTTGAACTTAGTCTCAACTAGCATCCCATAAGGTGTTTTGTGCCAACTTTTTTTTATAGGATTGTTATGAGATTTTTACTATACTTTGTGTGGAAACACATTAAACCTATCCCTGTACTCAACCTTATTATTATTTAATGATAAAATTCAAGGTTTGGCTCAAGGTAGTTTGAGGCCTAAAATAACAACTTTAATTAAGATATTTTATTTTTCAATATTAATATAATTTTTTTAGAAAAATTAATTCTTCGCGCTTTTGAGATGCAAAATTACAAATGAACTTTATATATTCATTTTTTTTTTTTTGGTGATATCTTTTTCAATTGATAGTATAGTTAATCTATTAAATCTTTCATATGACATAACAAATCTTAGATAGGATTTTATCAATTTTAATTTTGAAAAACTTTTTTCTACAGAAACAACTATTTAATTTTAATTTTCACATTTTTTAAATTATAAGGCTTTAACACAACATTTTTCTAGTTTTTTTTTTTAATTATTACAACTGCTTGTTAAATCACCGACTCATCTAAAAGCTTAAGCTATTGGAAAAGGTGTAATTTTATTATTATATTCTTTAACACGCCCCCTCATGTGTGGCCAATTTGAGCCTACACATGTATAAATTAAAATATTATCAGGGTGAGATTTGAACCCAAGATCTTTTGTCTTCTCTGGTGCCATGATAAATTATTATTATATTCCCTAACATGCCCCCTTTTGTGTGGTCAATTTGAGCCTACACATGTATCAATTCATATCACCAAGCTCGTGCTGAGATTTGAACTCAGGACCTTTGGCCTGTTCTAATACCATGTTAAATTAGCGAAAGCTTTTCGATGAATTGATGGTTTAATGTTGCTCATATATAAATATATAAAATTGTAATATATTGTAATAGTGTTCCAATATTAGATATATATGTTGATATAGAAATCTAATCAATGGCTAAGTTGAGATGTTTTTCCTATAAGAGAAGTGATAAGAAATGTTTTGGGCACCAGTGTGATGTTGGCCAAGGACTCTCTGACGATCAAGTCAATAAAAGATATAACTTAAAATGGAAATGGGTTTAGTCGAGAGATCATTGTTTACATACCTTTGAATTAGGCTTTTCAACTCTCTTTATAATTGAAAGTCTTGACAAATAAGGAAACTGTGTTGACCAATCCTCTCTAGAATGTTGTTTTAGGAATCTATCATTTGCATGAATGTAGAAAGATATTACATGTAATACACTTGGCCTTTAGTCAAGCAATCAAGTTAGGCTTTAGTTGGGTCGAGGCCCTTAGTAGCCTAAGCTATTGAATCGAGTCCTTAAAAAGGAGTAGAACGAGCTAGTTGCCTAAGAATGAATAGGCTGAGCTCCCATATCGTGCTGGGATAACTTGATGTTCGGTTAATACTGTTGAAAATTAGAGGCCCAACTCTAAATTAGCTCGATCCTTAAAACCCAGGTGTTAAGGAGAGGGAGAAAAGACCCTTATATATAGACCAGAGGAGCTAGAGACGAGCGATGTGGGACAATCCAAACACGCCCCTTAGACCACATTGCCTGCGGAGGGAAGGCAGGTGAGCGGCCCCGCGCAGCTAGCCCAAAATTAGAGCTTTGGCCTGGCTCTGATACCATGTTGAAAATTGGAGGCCCAACTCTAAATTAGCTTGATCCTTAAAACCCAGGTGTTAAGGAGAGGGAGAAAGGGCCCTTATATATAGACCAGAGGAACTAGAGACGGGCGATGTGGGACAATCTAACAAACACCACTTTCTATATTAAGACAACTAGTTTTTTAAACGGTAGTATGATTAGAGGTGTTGATAACTGTGTGACTTAAGACCTCATTCTTATGTGCAGCTTATCTAACCATTTTATATTTCGAACACATGCCTTGATCTTAAAGGCCGCCCTAAGCCCCAAAGACCTAAGGGTGAACTCATGTCCGTATGGTCTTTTGGGTCATTTAGGTCATTTCCATTGTCAATTTAGTACAATAGTTGGTTATGTCCAATTCTTACTTCATTTGGTTTCATTTTAAATTCATTAGTGAGGTAAGGACAAGTGAATTTCACCTTATTTACACTCATTACATGAGTATTAGGAGTCTTTCATGACTCATTCTTAGGCTCCATGGTTACATTGGATTAAAAATGTTCAATAACATTTAAACTAGGTCACAATGTTAACTAAAGTCTCATTTAATAGATAAAACATAAATAACTTTTGCAGTTCCTCTTTTACCTAGTTGGCTTCCAACCAACAAGTTATATTAAACGTTATGCAAGGTACTTTCAAGTGTCAATATAATTATTTATTTTCATCGATAAAGATAAACTCACTTTCATTAAGTAAATGAACACTACTGACCTCATCTTTCATTTAAAAACACAATAATTGAAACTAGTTACTTAAATTCGCAAAGATTCATTTTTGTTAAATTATTTTCATGAGTAACTGAAGTCATTGAAACACTTATTCAAGTTCTATAGCTCTATCATATTACCTTCTATGTCACGTTAAAATTTCATGCAAATTGAAGGTTAGTTGAATGAGCAAAACATCAAATGAAAAAAAGAAGGCAAAACTGCTCAACAGCCTAGACTGAATGGCCAATCTCAAGTATGGGGAGAAGTTGTGGCTGTTTAGTTGTTTGGTTGTCTAATACACTTGGACTAGTTGGTTGATGAGTGGTTGGATTTGGTTCTTTTTGCATATTTTGATTAGGTTTTAGATATTTTAATTGGTTCCTTTCTTTTAGACATTTTCCAATAACTATTTCCACACTTAACTTTTAGACATTTTTCTAATAACTATTTCCACACTTAAAGGTTCTCAACCATAAATTTTAAGGGTCTAAAATGTGAACCCAACTTACATTCCTGCATTTAAGTTCAATTCATTGTCATACATCTATTTATTTAACTATTTTAATATTCCAAAATCATGATTATTAGCTTTAGACACGAGCATTTTGTCACGCCCCGAGACCGAAAGACCTAGACCTAAAGGTGATCCTGTAAATTAAGGTCAAATTAAATAAATAATTTCTCTATATCTCAAACCAGCATGCGAATAGTATATTTTCACTTGAATTTTCATAACATAAAGGTTCATTCATATTTAATACATATGTTCCAACAAGGTTTACATGCATACATTCCAAAAGTGTATTCATCTTGTGATTATTATTTCTAAGTCAAAAGAATGCTAGTCTCGTTGGCGTTTTTGAGCATAGGGCCTTTTACATTCCCAAAAATAACAAAAGAGGAAATAGAAGTTGTGAATTTAATTACATCCAAAAAATAAATATAAGAGTCCTAAATGAGATGTCCTTCTAATCCATATCATCAAAGCGCCATCTCCTTGCCATTACTTGCATCTAGTAGAGGTCAAAACAACCTTAGTAGAGATTATAAAATATGGAAAGTTAAGGCGGTGCAAAGTGTAAGCACGTGAGATGTGAAGTGTCCATCAAGTGTCCAACCAACAACCCCAGTAGAGATTATAAAATAGGGAAAGTTAAGGTGGTGTAAAGTGTAGGCACGTGAGATGTGAAGTGTCAAGCAAGTGTCTAACCAACATGCATACATATTAATAGATTAGTCATCATGTCTCCAACAATGCAAACAGTCAATCCAACCACAAGAAAAAAATATAACAATAAATAAATGGGAGAATCATCATATAGTTACAATTAAATGAATACAAAATAAATTACCATTCAAGCCTTACGTTATTTCTTTTACTTAAATATACTCACCTCGTCAAATCACCTAATGGCTCGTAAAAAATCATAGTACTTCATGAGCTTCTAACCCACTGGCTATGTACTACCACCCATGAGGGGTTACGATTTGCAACCGAAGGCAGAAATAATCCTTATCACACAATATTCCTTGCCTCTAATACGGCCTCATAACATGCCACTCTTTCTTGTCCCTCAACTCGTTCTAAGTGTTAATTATCCACATTCTCATCTTCAATTTTCATTTTCACATTTCATCTTTTATCAATGTTCTCCACTCCATTTACAAACATGCCCAAGGTTTACAACAATTCATTATTCATCACAAAAATAGAACAATGTCGATACAACTTCATAACTTTTAATAATCCAATCATTTAACTCAAGGATGGAAAATACACACATACATAACATCTAATAATTTCATTATTTATTACAAAGACATATCAATACTAGTGAAATCAAGATATTAAACATTTCATTAAAATCCAAGGCATGAGCAATATAGCCAAATATGACATTGTACAAAAAATCTCAAGATGAGTAAAATGCATTATGCATCACATGAAAACACCCAACCTTTAACCTAGGTTAGAATCCCCACCTCAAAAACAAGTGTGGATTTGTGTGTAGAGAAAGAGATTTCAAGATTTTGGCTTCAATCCTTGCCCACAAATCCTAAGAAATATTTTACACTGTTTATTTCACCCAACCAAGCTAGATCTACAAATAAATGCCAAAAATTTGAAAAGAAAATGAAAAACACCCAAATTTTACCTTTTGTTATTGAAGAAATCTTGAAATCCTAACTTTTCAATCTGTAAAGATTCTTCTTATACTTGAATCATTGGGGTGTGATGTGTTTACAAGGCTTGAAGATTCATGAATGCCCAAGAAATACTCCGACCTTAACTTTCCTCTTGTCTAGAGAGATTTTGGAAAAGAAAGGATGGTGAAATTTGGGCATAAGTTATTTTTTAGTCTACAACTTAAAGTGTTCTGTCGCACGCTCGTTCGAACGAAAAAGGCCTTCGTTCGAACAAGTTCCCTTTATTCGAACGAGTATTAAATGAAAGTCACACCAAACGTTCTGGTACTCGTTTGAACAAACAACCCATTCATTCAACGAAGACCTGAAAACCTTAGAACTTTTTCGGATTTTTACAATTCAAGTTTTTACTATTTTTCATTTATTCCTCATGTATCATTACTCCATATTACGTTATTCAAATTCTTTCCATCTTATTATTATGTGCGCAAGGTTTATTATCATACAAAAGTAATATTATCCATTATTTATTTCTTTATTTATTTTTTTAATTTTACGAAACGTTAAAACCTCATCACCTTAAAGAAATTTCATCCCTGAAATTTAAATAATACCTCTATCAAGGAATAATTTCGGATGTTTGGTGCGAAGTCCATCATTGCATTCCCTCGTGGCCTCTTTTATACCATGATATTGCCATAAAACCTTGACCAAGGGAATGGTCTTGCCTCGTAAAACTTTCTCTCTCAAATCTAGAATTCGAATGGGTCGTTCCTCATATGAAGCATCCTCCTCAACATTTAAATCGGTCCAATCTAAAACATGTGAAGGATCTGGCTTATACTTGCGAAATGTAGAAATATGAAACAAGTTGTGGACTCTCGCTAGGTATGGTGGCAAGGCAAGATGGTAAGGAACTTCTCCAATCCTCTCAAGGATGTCAAATGGTTTTATATACCTTAGCATCAACTTCGCACCGCAACCAAATCTAGCCAAACCCTTCTATAGAGTAACCTTAAGGAATATATGATTCCCCACCTCAAAAGCTAAAGATTTTTTGCCTCTTATCCACATAACTTTTCTGTCTACTCTGTGTCGTGAGTAGTCAATGTCGGATGATCTTTACCTTTTTCATGGTTTTCAGACAAAATCTGGACCCAAAAGTGTCGTATCCCCAACCTCGGTCTAATAGCTAGGCGATCTACAAGGACTACAATACAATGCCTCAAACAGTGCCATCTCGATACTAGCCTAGTAGCTGTTGTTACAGGAAAACTCCATAATTGGCAAGTGATCCTTCCAACTACCTTGAAAAACCATGGCACAAGCGCATAGCATGTCCACTAGAGTCTGAATGGTACGTTCTAACTGGCTGTTAGTCTTTGGATGAAATGTTATGCTAAGCCGTAACTCAGTGCCTAAGGATCCTTGTAGACTACCAAAAATGTGTTGTGAATCGTGCATCCCTGCTGAAACAATAGACACTAGAACCCCGTGAAGTCAAACGATCTCATATATGTACAATCGGCTAAACCTGTTCACTGAGTCTGTAGTCTTGATAGGAAAAAATTTTGCTCGCTTCACAGTCGATCTACGACCACCCAAATTGTCACGACCCGAGACCCCACCCTATGCGGATCTTGTGTCGCGCACCCGATCCGACGCTGCTTGTCGAACCAAGGGCCTCAACTTGCAACACAATCAGTGCTAATAACATGCAACAACTAAAATGCGGAAGAAAATAAATAAAATCTGCATGTGATATATATAATGTTTACAAAATGTGGAATATAAAATTTCTTAATACAATTGTTTATCCCCAAGACGTGGATAACATGGGAGAGCTATAAAATTGTCTGTACTAAGTATTACACTGCAGTTTCAAAAGCGAATGTCCACCTCCTAGCTATCAGACTCTAGGGTCTGTCCTCGGTATCTGTACCTGCATAATGTTGTGTAATATCTGATGAGCTATGAAAACTCAGTAAGTAGTCCTTTACTCTGCCATGTGCACAAGGGTATAAAAAGATGCTAGCCAGTCAATGAATATATAACTTAATATCAGATGATGGAAATCAAATGATAAGGAAAAGAAACTGCTATGCAAACAATGTCATACTGCTACAGTCATGAGCTATATCAAGTATGAAATGTAAGCATTGTACTGAAAGCTGTAGAATCTCATGATCATTCAATAACAATATAACATGATCACCCTATGAATATCAACAACGAATGATAGTGATATCAACTAAAACTGAGATGCTCTCATGGGGCCCGGCTACCCCCTAGGCTCACATTCAGTGCTCTAGGCCTCGCTGAATGATATTGCTCTGAGCTTGTATTCGGTGCTCTAGGCCTCGCCAAATAATACTGCTCTGTGTATGATAAATATTCCACTCGGAACTTGGACCCGAAGGTCATAAATAGCATCAGATGGAGATGTGACTGAGCACAAATCCGGCACTAAAAATATATCAGGATCACGCTATCTTCCACGAGGAGTATAGTGGAATCATAACTGATTCTAGGCAATTTGACGTAGCGATAGTTTTCGAGGCTACAGTTACTAGACTGCTTTGAATAAAACTGTCTGGCCCTCACGGCCCTAGGTACAAGTGTATATAAGGAAATCTGTGTACAAGTGTACAATCATGATCGATATATATATATATATATATATATATATATATATATAAGTCAATAACTGTCTCCCACATGATAGGGCAATATCAATGTGGCTAAATAAATACTGGTGTGTATGTATAGAGTACAATAGGCAATATATATACAAGAAACTATGACATGGCTTGGAATGTAACACATGCAAAGATCGGATTTTACTTACATCTTATTGACACTGAACTAAAAGGATCTAGACTTCCTTTTCCTTGTCCGTCGATGTCCCTAAAATTCACGAGACACGTATTAGTTTATCGCTACCTGAATTATGCTATTCATCAAATTTTATGCCTTTATATCTTAAGTTTCTCTAAGACTAATTTAGACTTTACTATTGAGTCCAGAACGCCGAAGAAAGTCGGTTTAGGCTCTCGCGAAATTCAATTTAGACTTCTGTACTAAAAAGGGCAAAATGGTTATTTTGTACTTTTATGGGTCTTTTTATTTTTCGGGACCTCGTCTTGCTAAACGGACATCACCATTGGTCTTAGAATGTCTGAGATAGTTAAAATACACTATTCACATGTTTAATTTGGACATCGTTACTATAAAAGGGTAAAATGGTCATTTACTACATGTATTTTACTTTTCGGGGTTCTGTCTCATGAAACGGACCTTACCATCGGACTCAGAATGTCCGAAATAATAAATTTTGACTATTCATTCGCTTCGTTTGCTCTATTTATGACCTAGGGGCAAAATAGTAATTTTATTTTATTTATTAAATAATTAAATTAATTATTTAATTATTTTTCCAATGGCCTAATCGCATAAAATTTCCAAAACTTGGGCCACAGTATAAATTAATAAAACAGTTGGGGTCAAAAATCAAATTTTGTAAACTTCCAGACTGAACCAATGGGTTCAGTCACAATTCAAGCGAACCGGTCGATTTTCAACTGAACCAATCCAGTCTGGTTGGGTTAATTGCGTGATGCTGACGTCATGATGACGTCAGCCCTAAATTTAAAAATAACTACACGTGTCACTGCCCGTTTTAATTCATGTCGGGTCCTGACCCGGATTCGAAACTCGAACCCCAACCAACAGTGTCATCTCCGTCGATATTCCGGTGGAACTCCGGTAGGGTTCCGGCATGAATAGTTCTCTTCTTCGACGATGGAGACCGGAATTTTGTCCGTTTTCAACAGTTTTTAAATGCCATTTTCTTCCAAATTTAATGTAGATCTCATTTCAAATGTTGGTTTTCAATTTAATATACTAAATCCTCACGAAATTGGGTAAACCCGAAGCTCTAGTGAACTGGTTATTTTCAATTTTGCGCTCGGTTTCGCTCTGTTTTGACCCCTATTTGTTTCTATTTACTTTCTGCACTTCACAGCAACCCTTCCCCACTATTTATTTAAAATTTTACACATAAAATATTAGAATTCCAATTTATTCTTCAAACCTGCAACTATGAATTTCCAACTGGTTTTTGAACCATTTTAGATGGTTCTTTTTGCTATTGAATTCATTTTTCATGCTCTTTTAGACCTCATACTCCAATGTAAATGAATCATGCTAGAACTGAAAAACAGAATAGTTGCTTACCTTTCCAAAAATCTGATTTACTCGGTGTAGTACCCTCATTCCACCTCTGTATTCCTCTTGGTTTTCTTCTGATTTTTCCATAATAAATTTCCTAAGTTTTTGAGACACTCACAGTTACCAAATCTCTCTAATTTCTATCCTCCCGTAACATGTATATATATATATATATATAACCTGCTCCACCGCCCTTGAATCTCTCTCTCTCTCCCCCCCTTCTAAAGCCCTTTTCTTTGACTTATTTCTGATTTTCTCTTTTTCAAATGCAGGTTGCATTTATGGCTTGGGAGATTTTTATGTATATATATATATATATATTACACACACTAACACATGAGAACACACACACACACACACACTCACAGCCGACCTTGACTCCTCTTTCTGCTCCCATTCAATGCCTCTTTTTCTCTTTTCTAAGAATGCAACTTTGCATTCAATTCTTATAGGATATTTATATATTATATGTATATAATATATATACACACATTAACACACACACACTTACACACACAACCGTACACACACATATATTCATATGCATGCACTTGCTGCATGCCTTATCCCTTTCTTTCCTTCCTTTATTTCTTTTCTTTTTCATTTTATCATTTATATATATATATAAATATCATACTATGTATATACACATGTATAATACATATTTTGTACTTATTTTATACGTGTATTTATATACTCATTACACATACATATTGATTTTTTTATGCCGTATACATACATTAATATTGGACTGCCTACGTGTATACGTATACGTATGCATGCATGAAAATGCGTGCGTGCACGCATTACGAGGCATGGCCCTGAGTAGCTCGAGTACTACCTTGTCACTAATGGTTTAACTGACATTGTTTAGGTTTTAAGGTCGTACCGTACATTTGATATCAAAACAGGGAGCTTAAACAACTCGGTTTACAACTGCTATTACACTATTCAGTCGACTTGCCTCGATATACATGTCGTATCCCAGGTCGGGATATTACACAAATAGCATTATGTCCTCGTGGTGATTTAGGTAATTCCAACACGAAGTCCATAGTCACATGTTCCTATTTCCACTTGGCAACCGGAAGTGGCTGAAGTAATCCTGCTGGCCTCTAATGCTCTACTTTGACTTGTTGACAAGTCAAACATCAGCTAACAAATCTTGTCATGCCGGCTTTCATACCCTTCCACCAGTATTGTTTGCAAAGATTGTGATACATCTTCGTACCTCCCAGATATACTGCCAATCTAGAATGGTGGAACTTGCGCATAACCTCCTTGTGACAAGGTTGTAGAACATAAACTCGGCTCTGAAATCTTAGGTCATGGTTTGTGTGAGGTTACCAACTGTCCACAATGTCACCACCAAATATATGAGTGCAAACAATCTCGGCCTCAAGATCCTACAACTGTGTGTCGACAACATAATTAAGCAAGGGATGGTGCGCAACAACGGTAAATAACGTGACAACTCCATCAGCCTCATCAAGACACATATCAAACTCTGCTACTACCTCTAGCATCTCCCACTCGCGAATGAGTACACTTGCCAAGTTCCCATGAGATCTCTTACTAAGCTCGTCAGCCACAACATTGGCTTTTCCCAGATGATACTGTAGGTCAAAATCATAGTCCTTCATGTATTCCATCTATCTCCTCTGCCTCAAGTTTAAGTTTTTTTGTAAGAAAAGGTACTTGGGATCTAAGAACCCCTCAAATCGCTCCCCATAAAGGTAATATTGCTAACTCTTCAATGCGAAGACTACATCAGCTAACTTTAAATCGTGAGTCGAGTAATTCCTCTAATGAGGTTTCAACTACCATAAACCATAGGTATTGACCCTACCTTGTTGCATGAGAACACATCCCAAAATGTCTCTTGAAGCATCACAATAGACTGTGTATCCCACTCTACTTTCAGGAATAGTAAGAACATGTGTGGTGGTGAGACGAGTCTTCAACTCTTAAAAAGATCGCTCACAAGTGTCATCTTATACAAATCAAATACCCTTTCTCATGAGGCATGTCATAGGTGTCTCTAACTAAGAAAACCCCTCAATAAAGCAACGATAATACTCGGCCAATCCCAAAAAGCTACGTATCTCAAATATGTTCTTCGACCTCTCCTACGTTGTAATAGCCTTGATCTTAAAAGGATTTATAGATACCCTGTGCTATGAGACAACATGCCCAAGAAACTTCATCTTAGTAAGCCAAAAATCACATTTCTCAAACTTGGTATACAGTCGATACTCCCGTAAGGTTTGTAGTGAAATACGAAGATGTTCCTTATGTTTCTCCCCCAAAGGCGATTAAATGAGGATGTCATCAACCAAGACAATGATGAAGGTATCAAGGTATGACCAAAAAACGCAATTCGTCAAATCTATGAAAGTCGTTGAGGCGTTCGTCAACCCAAAAGGCATGACAAGATACTCATAATAGCCGTATCATGTCTGGAATGTCATCTTTGGAATGTCCTCCTCCCTGATCCTTAACTGATGGTACCTCGATGTCAAGTCAATCTTTGAGAAGCAAACAGATCCCTTCAACTGGTCAAATGGGTCATCAATATGCGGTAAAGGATACAGTTTCTTCACAATTAATTGATTGAGCCTACAATAATAAATGCACAATCAAAGTGTCCCATCCCCTTTCTTCGCAAATAGCGTTGGGGCTCCTCATGGTAAAGTACCGGTCTTATAAAACCCTTGCTCAACAACTCCTCAATCTATACCTTTAGCTCTCTTAGCTTCGCAGGTATCATGCGGTAAGATGTTATAAAAATAGATGTAGTGCCTTGTAAAAGATCAATGGAAAACTCAATCTCTTTGAGCAGTGTTAACTCAAATAAATCCTTGTGAAACACATTAGAAAAGTCTTGTGCTACTAGTGGTAGTCCTTCTCTAATGCTATTACCATCGTCTAAAACCCAACTGACAAACATACAACTGAGCACGCTCAGATCATGTGTGTTTAAATGACATAGAGCAGTCAGGTCACTTCTATCACCTAAGAAATAAAAGTAATCTCCCTCAGGAATACAAATAGTCACTCTCCTATGATAACAAGCGATGGTCGACCGGTAAGTGGACAGCCAATCTAATCTTATAATACGGTCAAATCCCATAATATCTAGCACAATGAAATCAAAGACAAAGCGATGATCCACTATCTTAATCTCGCATAAGTGACAAATCCTCGAAAGTGTAACCTTGCCTTCAACTAGAGTATCTACTCTGAGTGGACAGTTTAAAATATCCACCTTTAATCCCAATGTAAGAACAAATGATGATAAAATGAAAGAGTGTGAAGCACATGTGTCAATCAAAACATTAGCCCATGAATTGAACACTAAAAGAGTACCTCAGACAATAAATAGGCTGGCAAGTGAGTCGGTCATGGTAACTGAAAACACCTTCCCATGAAGAGGAGTCTGTGTATAACTCTGTTGTCATGCTCCCTGCCAAAAAGTATAGAAAACAAGAGTGTTAGCAGCGTTCACACACAAGTGCCACTAATTTTTATTTTTTTTATGGCACTCACCTATGCATTGCTAAAAACATTGCTAATAGTAGTCTTATAAATCCTATTAGCGATGATCAATCCAAAAAAGCCAATAATAAGAACTATTAGTGGCGTTTTAATATATCGTTAATAAATGTCATGAAAGAGTCCAATAAAAGCTAGTGTCCCCTGCTAATAGTGCATTATTAGTCGTGCATAGTGTGCACCACTAATAATGATTTATTAGCGACACATGGTGTGCCACTAATAATGCTTTTATATTTTTCCACATCTGCAATTTTTACACTCAATTAATTTTTATTTTCACCTGTTCAAACTTGTGTTATCAATAATATAATACAATCACATTCAAAGCAATAGAGAGATGAAATTCGTGCCATAAATATAAAAAAAATTAATTACAATATATTTCGAAGAACAATTTAGCATTATATTAACAATTATTCCAAATATACACATTAATGTCTGAAAAAAAAAAGATGAGCAAAATGTTCTTAGCCCCAGGCCAGTGCACCATAAAAATGCAGTAACTGGAGGAGAGAAATTCACAATTATTAGATGTGAGTAAAAAAAATATTAAGAAAAATTATGAAATTACATTTTTTTTTGCATAAGTTACAAACCAGGCATCCAAATTGTATATTGTAAGTTTGAGCACGTGTATTTTCTTAGTTGTGAGGTGTTTGAACTAGTTTGGTGGTAGTTTGACCATTTTTAGGTATTTTTGGTTGGTTAAAGGACCAAACAAGCCGCTTTCAACACATAAGTCCCATTTGTTTGCATAAGTTGCAAACTGGGCATTTGAATTGTGTTTTGTAAGTTTGAGCAGCAAGTGTATTTTATTAGTTGTGTGGTGTTTGAACTAGTTTGGTGGTGGTTTAACCATTTTCATGCAATATGGGCGATCATAGGCCCAAAACGAGCCGTTTTCAACACTTCAATCTTTTTTTTTACATAAGTTACAAACCGGGCATCTGAATTGTATCCCGTAAGTTTGAGCATGTGTATTTTATTATTTGTGAGGTGTTTGAACTAGTTTGGTGATAATTTAACCATTTCCAGGCCTTTTGGGCAATCAAAGGCCCAAAATAGGCTGTTTTCGACACTTACGTCCTTTTTTTGTTGCATAAGTTGCAAACTAGGTATCCAAATTGTGTAATGTAAGTTTGAGAATATGTATTTTATTAGTTGTGAGGTGTTTGATTAAGCTACAAGATTCATATACAAGAGCCCAATCGCTTTTAATTAAACGACAAGATTTTCGAATGCTGAAAACGACTCCTGAACGAAGCTTGGGTTACATGAATGCAATTACCTATTCGATTTCTTAATCCTTTAGTTACAAAATTCGACTACACATACAATTTACACAACCTTTTACTAATTAAGACGATTCCAAATGCTAACCTTAATCGTAGATTACTCATATATAGAAAACCAATTTCTATTGTTTTATTTATAGTGGACATCATACTTGAAATGTCCCAATCTGACTAAATCGATTTCAATTTCAGTTATAGAGTATTGAATGTGAAAACTTAGAGTCCCTGTCAGAGGAAAACAAGATAACCAATTTCTATTGTTTTCTTTCACTATAAATAAGTATGTCACAATTAATGGCTTCTGATTTGCAAAAAATCTTGTGTAACACAAATTGTGCTACTCAATTTCCATAAATCATCTAAACATAAACACATAATATTTGGTATTATGAGGGATGGACTGGGTAGAGACCTAATTTGCATTCTTTGTGTGATCCTCACACTCAAAGACATGTTGTCATGCTAAAAAAATTTTAAAAAAAATTGACCAAGTAATGTGGCATGATATTATGTGTTAGAACATGACAAATCAGTAAATGGAGTTAAATATAGAGGTAAAAATGTTATTCTTACCCTTTCTAAATCCCCCAAAACTCCGTTTAGAAATTCAAAATTTCTAAGATCATAAATAAGTGCTTCTACATAATTTTAAACCAACGAACAAGCATAATGGGTTCCCATGTAATACATATGAAGCATGTTCACATTTTTTATTGTTTCTTTATTTCTTAAGCATATATAAGCAATCCTATAGAATAGGAACTTTCACATGTCTTGTATCATATTTAATAGTGAACATTAATAAAATTTATCTCACAAACAATTATGGGTGAAAAATATATATGGACATTAAGACAAACAATTATGGGTGAAAAATATATAAATGCACATATATGAAGATTAATAAAATTCATCTCACAAACAATTTTGGAGAACCCAAACAGTTATCTCACAAACATATATATGTATATTAAGACATAAAAAACATGTCAAACATTTAACACTCAAGACCATAACCTCAAATCTAAATAATGGGTGAAAAGTAAAATGGATAAGATATTTTTATAAAATCCTAACCTCCTTTAAGCTTATTGAAAAATAGGACACGAAAATGTGGCATACAGTGATGGTTGTGGCTCCAAGCTTTGTCGGTGTCGGCAAGTTGAGAGATAGAGAGATAGAGTCGCGATAGAGGAAAGGGTTACTGGTTTGGTGAAGAAAAATATAAGGGCTTATTAGCGGTACTCAAGTGTGTGCCGCTAATAAGCTATTTAAGCATTTACAATAGTAAGTCAATGCCTAAAGTGGTGCCATTTTGTTAAGTGGAGTTATTAGTGATGTTCACATGTGCGCCGCTAATAGTTTTTCAGTATTAGCGATGCACGTGGGCGTTGCTAATAAGTCCCTACAGGTCACTACTACCTTTATTCCATAAATTATGCGTGGGAAATCAATTTTTTTTTTTTTACCCTTTTTGTAGCGCCAACTATGTGCACCACTAATAGTGACTATTAGAGGCAGTTTCTTATGCGCCGTTAAAGACCTTAATTCTTGTAATGTATGTAAAACTTATATATAACATTACCTGAAACAAAGTCTCCACAACCATGCCAGGGCATGTCATTTGCCCAATAACTCTTCAGTTCAAGTTTCACATAAGCACATACCCACTTTCACAGCATATTTGGGAGCTCGTCCACAATTGGCAAGTTTTTCATATGCAAAAACTTTCATTGATAATCATTTATGCTTAACATGTACGGGCTACTAATTCAATTGATTGAGTAATCCACTTGGCCAAGTTTATGGTCTTTGGATACCAAAGGGCACTAAGCCTTGTTATTAATTTTAGTCGGGTACGGTCCCTCTTACAATACACATTCATCAAATACGTACTTATCATACATCCTAGAAAAATCATTTCTCACATTGACTAATCCCACATAAACTAATCAACTACGCCCTAGGCATGTAACGCGTATAATTACCTTTTCATTATATGTTATAAGAAACATTCTACCAACCAAGTCAACATCTCATTCAAGAGACTAACTATTCCAAGCACACAACTATCATGTTTAGGCACCCAATGCAAGTAAATCAATATAGGACATAAAATGTAACTTTTATTCATATAGGAATATTACCGAACACTTGAATGAAACTACAACAATAAACATTCCAATCATGGAATCTCTACATTATTGAACACCATCAAACATGCCATTTATGTCAAGCATTCAAGAACCTAGATAAACCTTTTCTAACAACTCAAAAACTATAGCTATTGCATACATGTTCATGAACACCATGTTTAACGGTCATGATTGGTTTGTTGCCTATTATGTTTCCATAAGCTTGGTGTTTTCTGGTCTATAACCCTAGCTTTGGGTTAGCAGTTGATTGTCTCTGGTCTTTGAGCCAACTACATTGGGTAGAAGTCTGTGAGCGTTAACACTCTTGGTTCCATCGTCTTCTTGTTTTTTGAGTTTTTTTTTTGTATTGTTTGTACAATCTGATTTACATAAGTAATATATTTCTTTTGTTGATAAAAAAATAAAAATAAAAACAACAAGTATTTCATACATGTGCATGAAAGACCATGTTTAATGCTAAGGTTTACAATGTAACATATCTTGCTAGAGAGGATACAATGCACAAATTGCACACTAGCTACATGTAAACCCACCATTCATCGTAAGCAAATGAGCAATCCCTAGGTGTAGTCTCCCACAAAACTAGAGTTCCCAACCTCTTCTAGCTGATATATGGTGCCTACAACCCTTTTTTCTCCAAGAGTTGATGAAATCCCCAACAATCTCAAAGTAGTAATTGAGAAATGGAAGAGAAAAATAGAACGTAGGAAGCGGGAAGGAAAGCTGTGAGAGAACTGAGGGAGATGAGATGATCAAGTCCCCTTAGCCTTCGCACAGTTCTACCAAAATGTGGTCCCGTGTTGTCGGTAAAAATACCACACCTCCTTTTTAGTTATAATGATTTTTTATTTATAGTTTAGTGATCAACTTTCATATATTTAAATTATTTGCATGTTAAGTTATTTAAATAATTTTGTTCTCGAGGACAACTTAAAATCAATCTGAATTTATGTGATTAAAAATGCGATCATTACTTTATAACAACCATGACCATTACTTAAAATCTTGTATTGTATATAACACAAAAATACATATTGTATTGCATGTATATAACACAAAAACCTTGTTTTGTACGAAATTTTGTAACAGATAGCGGGAATGAGTGGTTTCAATTATTGTGGGAAAGTGCCCCGGATTGGAGGACAATGTCTCAAATCCAAACAGTACCGGAACGGCGGATGAACAGGGTTCCAGAAAAGTTTCGACGTAAAAGCAAGTTTGAGAGATCCTATAAGCCCAGAGTAGTTGCAATCGGTCCTTACCACTTTGGCAAAGATTTTGAGAACGACCAAGTGAACAAACTCAAGCCCGTCATGGCAGGTCTATTCTGCCACGTCCAGTGTGCAGGACAGGTAGATGCCAAATTTTTTGACGGATTTGCTGAGCAGATCAAAGGAGTTAGGGACCAGTATGATGAGGAATCGACTAGGCATATCAACGAAAAGGAATTCGCACGGATGATGTTCCTCGATGGCTGTTTCATTATCGTGTTCATTTCATTCTTCATAACTTCTGGGCTGGAAGAATTGGGGCTCACGAAAGACATTATAGTCTCAGTACAACATGACATATTCTTGCTGGAGAATCAGCTCCCTTTTGAAGTCCTCCAGGCATTATGCAGGGCTGAAGGGTTCAACATTTATGAACTTCTCCGGATACTTGATCTTTATTTTCGTTATTGTACAATAGGATATGATCAACACTTCCAACAGGAGATTGGATACAAAGAAATTAGAATTGCACAACCTTTACATCTTCTTGATCTTCTACGAATAACATGGCTGGGCAAAGACAAAGGCAGAGGCAAAGTCAAAGCTAAATTTTCTGAGATTGTCAAACAGAAATGCCACACGCACATGGAAGGCTTTTGCACGCCATGCAGCTCGTCTTGCTTCTCCTTGTTAAGGAAAGTCAGCCAATTGTTCATGAAAAGCCACAGGTCTGGCTTCCCCTTGTTAATGAAAACCCGTCACTTGTTCATGAAAGGCCGCGTGGTCCGTAACATCAAGGAGCTCGTAACGACTGGAATTTATGTAAGACCAAATAAGTCAAATCTCTTGAGTGACATTCATTTCAGTAACATTGTGACTGGAAGGCTGACACTTCCTCGGATAATCATCGATGGATCAACAAGGGCTATTTTTTTAAACATGATTGCCCATGAAAAGTGTATGAATGATGACTTTCGTTTTACCTCTTACATCAGCTTTTTAGATTCACTCATTGACAATGCTGATGACGTATCGCTGATGCGTTCTGCTGGTGTACTAAAACACTTTCTGAACAGTGATGAAGAAGTGGCCAAGCTCTTCAACGAAATAGGTGCGGATTTGGTGCCCCAGTCTGATATTTACATGCCCGTGAAAATAAAAATCTATAATTACTTGGAATCCAAGGGTAGAGCGAAGGTGGCAACTTGGTTGGCCGAAGTAAGTCGCGACCATTTCAGAAGTCCATGGACTACCATCGCTGTCTTTGCGGCATTTTTTGCTATTGCTCTGACTGTGGTGCAGACTTATTTCGCAATCTACCCACGCTCCAACAACTAGGTTCAACCCCTGCATCACCTTTTCTTTCTGCTGGTGTCTTTAACTACTCTTCTTTTTCCATTCCCTGCAAAAAAAATTTGTGTATTCTACTCTCAAAACTTGAAGGCTCTTCCTTCTCCCTCTTTGAGTTGTGTATTCTATATACTGATAAGGCTGTCAAAGTCACGTTCTGTGTTTAATATAGCTGTTACATAAACTAATGTATGGTTTCGTAATATTTTTTGAAGTACTTTTCATAATTTTAAAAAAATTAATCTGTTTTTACTACAAAATAAAAGATGGAAAATAAAAGGGCATTTGATAATCATGTTTTGAGAGTAGTGGTAGTAATTTGGTCATTTCAGCTAAAAAAAAATAGTACTAAAACGAATTGGGAGCTGGATCCAAATGTGGGAGTATATTATGTGATCTTTCAATAAGCTTAAAATTGGGTGACGATGTGCAAGGGAGTACTCTATCAAATTTTACAGCTGTTATAGTTCTTTTAGATTTCTACTTTGCTCATTTGATCTATATTTTCCTTTCGGTGTCTGTTTGGGTGCTATCTGAAGTGGATCTGCATTCTTGACCTATAGTCAACGCCTTGGGCATGGAGCCTAAGGTGTAATTTGTTGATTGTATAGGAAAATTTAAAACATAGGGCAGGGTCTGCAAGGTATGGTGCAGGGACTGGAATAAGGATGTTGTTTCAGAACGATAGCCAATTGGTTGAAATATGGTGCTGAGATGCTTTGAATATGCGTAGATATTGTTGATGGCTCTCTTCTGTTTTATTTCTATTTTTATTTATGTGGATGGCTAGGAGTCCGTGAGGGGTTGTGTCAGAGATGTGAGTTATAAAGGCGAGTATAACTTATGCCTTAGATGCCGGGTGGAACTTCAAAGCGAAGTGGAAGGGTGGAGGTAAGGACATCTAGAACCTTTCATGGGGGACTCCCAAGATTGGGGTGAAACTTATGCCAACCTTCATGCGATCTAAGTTGTAACTGGAGCGCGATTCCAAATACCTAGAATTGAGAGTGAAGGAGGTTAAAGCGAATCCTCTTGATTGATTTCTCTTTCTAATCATTGTCCTCTCATTAGGGTAGCTATTGGGGTATTTATAGTGATAGGTCACGTGTCAACCCCTAGTGGGCTCACGTGAGCCCTTAGTTGTTGACAAGTGTACCACTATGGTCCAAAATAGGAGTTAGTTACGGTGGAGTCCCCTCTTTGTTCTAGAAGGTCTAGACGGCTCTATGCGCGAGGTGCATGAAGCTTCCTAGAGTGCCTGTTACCATAGCCGCCAATCCGTATGACCCTGAATATCTCCGTATTGTGGGAAGCGTAATGTGAAGGTTACGCTACATCCGCATGCCAGACTTGAAGGTCTCCCAAGACTTGCCCCAAAGCTTTTAGAGTACCTTTATGAAGGGCGAGCGATGTAGTATTATGCGTGGCACTTATAATCCTTTAAGAGTGCTTGCGTGAAGAAGGGGGCCCTCTTAGTAGGGTTTATCCCCTCTCTTGAGCGCATATTGGCGAGGTTGCCTCTGTTGGGCATTTGTGAGCCTCGAAAGGGAGGGGGCCTCCCCTCTCTTGAACGCATGTTGGCGAGGGTGCCTCTGTTGGGCGTATGTGACCCTCGTGAGGGAGGGGGCTCTCTTAGTGGGGTTCTCCCCTTTTTTGAGCACATATTGGCGAGGCACTTTTGTGTTGACGTGGTACCTTATACCTACATTTTTCCCCCTTTATGGTCGTTCGTGAGGTCTTTTCCCGCCACTTCAAAAGCCCATGAATTCCTAGTCGTAATGTCTCGTGGACGAGGTATGTCTTTCAGCCATTTAGTGGTCATTAATGGCCTTGTACACATATCGCTTCCTCATTATGAGGTTTTGAACCGTTGCGCTGAAGATGTGAAGAGTTAGACCAAGAAGGCGAAGAGTTGTGTCATTTTTCCTCTATCAGTCATTATGAAGAGATCAGACACATATAAATAGGATTGCCTCTCCCTTAGAATATGCACTTCATCTTGTGCTTGAGATTCTAGAGAGCATATCCTGAAGAGACAAAGGCGATTTGGGTTTTGCTTGAATGTTTATTCTTTTCTTTGTTGATCGCATCCCAATTCCATCTCTTTTTGATGAATTGTGTCCCAGTGACCTTGCCTTTATTTTTTGCAATGGCTGACACATTCGGCCTACTGGCGACTAAGAATGACACAGTCCCTCCTGTTCTAGAGATGGAGTTTTAGCAACGCGCACCCTATATGAGGACAAACAAGGATGTATTCTAAAAGCAAGTTGAGACTACCACTCTTTTTGCTCATGTCCGAGAGGGTCTTGTGGTTCTTAGAAGCGAGGTGGACATTTCAGAGAGCGTGAAGGTTCCTCCCAACTCTGTCCTTCATCGCTTAGTTGAACGAGGGGATTTCCTTTATTCCTTTATCAATTACCTGTCCAACTCTGGTCCAATAACCGATTTAAAAGAGTGGACGGATGATATCTTGGCTGACCATGTCCACATAGTGTTGAAATTTTAGACAACGTGTCTCTTCTACGAGCTGGGCTATAGGCGTGAGCTTAGGAGCCTTAGCACATTGGTCTCTCGATTGAGCATCACCACTCACACATTTGTCACTTCTTGTTTGAAGGATGTGGCAGTTCTTTTGAGACTTTCTTTGCTAGGGAGTGGCCCGTTCTCCAATCTAGACTTGACCAAAGTAGAAAATGAGGCATGCGAGTTCTTGATTTCCTATCTTACCCAACCAGCCAATAAGTATAGCGTTTGGCAGAAAGAGGACGTCAACAGTGGATGCAAGGCCAGTTTTTCGGCCTAGTTGAGATACTTTTACAAGGATATCAAGCCCTAAAAGCTGTTAGAGAGAGGCATTCCTCGTGAAGAAAAGAATGGGCCTGAGTTTGACAGCCCACATTAATTGACTACATACTTGGCGTGCTAGCTTTCACGTTGCATCTTCCCAATGCCCCCTTGAAGATGGGTTGAATGCCTTAGTATTTTCTTTTGTCGTGAAGTTGGCAGGGGGAAGGCATTCTAACTTGCACCCTTGCTCTTGGGCCTTCTTTACCATTGGTTGGATGCCACCCACATTGATATGGCACGCTCTATTGGGCACTATGATATGGCATGCTACACTATGACGACTTTCCTTCAAATTTTTTTTGAGCGCTTTGCTAATATGTCAAGCCTCACGCTATTCTTGAGTTCAAGCAGTCTTTGGATTAGGGAACAAGGAATGTCATTCCAATGTCGAACGACATGAGTCGTGCCCTTGAATGGAAGGAAAATGGGACATCCAAGTTGTTGGCCCAATTCATTGACATGGAGGAGGCCTTTATATTCAGACCATACGCCAAGCGTTTCTTAGGTGAGTTTGACTTGATGCTTCACCCAAAAGATGTGAATCCCATAGATATGAAGGACGATAACATCCTTATTCTAGCGTGTCTCTGGGGCACAATCTACGTTCTGTTCTGGCTGCCCGTCCTAAAGAAGTTAGGCGATGCGAGCATGATTTACAGCCCTTACAGGGTTGCACGCTAGTTTGGATTTGATCAAGCCTTTCTAGAAGCGGGGATGGTGTATTGTGTCTCTTCTCAGGCCTTTTCATACTTTTGACTTGAGTGGATACAATTGTGGGATATTCCAAATCGCTTCATGGTCATTCCCTCCCGAAGTCGTGAAGGTGGTGTGTCCCCGTTGTGGACTAAATTTTGGAAGGAGACCTTAGAGGACTTTTGTGCTTTTCCTCAAAGAGATGCGCAAAAGGTTGTTGCCGATTTTATCTTCCAATGGGACAATTCCCTCTGTTTCCTTGCCCTTATGAAGGCCAAGGACTAGGGTGGTACAGTCGACTTTCCTATTTTGGGAAGGTCGCTCAGCTAGCTGAGTTTGCCACTGTCAAAGCTGAACACCTCAAAAGCAAACTGGTCCCCTCCGCGAAGGCAACTGGCATGCAAGTGCCTCCCAAGATCATTCTGAAGACCAAGAAATCCCAACCACCCATAATGTAGAAAGGGCATTAGCATATAGGTATATTTTTCTTCAAAACACTTTCCTCTTTCTTCGTTTGCATTTTTTTTAACCTTAAATTTTTTGTTTCTTCCTGTAAGAGCCCTTGGAGAGCGAGACGCCAAAGGACAAAACCTTTAGGATTGATAGGGTGTCCTAATCAAAGGGGAAGAAGCCCTTGTATCCTCCACCTCCACCTCCACTAGTGGATTCTTTGGCAGGCTTGTTTGATCAAGCCAAATCATTTTCTTGAGTGCCTTTCACTCTCAAGTCTAATTTTCCAAGTCGAACGAGGGGGCTTTTCAAGTTGACATGGCAAAGGCTTTTCCATGGAAGAGACGACCCCCTTTTTTCCATGCCCAAGCCACCAAGAAAGAAGACCAAGGCTAAGCGCATGGAAGTTTCTTAAGATAGCCGTTCTAGTAGCAGAAGGCGCTTAAGAGGCAAAGGTTGTTTCGTTTGGCCTTATGTTCCAAAAATGGTCCCTTCTAAGCCTCAGGCTAGAGTTGGTAATAGCACTGGAGGTCTTGCCCATGTATTCAGATAGGGGAATCTACCTTCATTTTCTCCAATTGCTAACCCCAACAATGCCCTCGTGAGAGAGCCTCAATCTTCATGGACCATGGTCGAGGATGAAGACACTTTACATAACTTAATACCGGACGTCCTCAAGACCTTGGGGCTCTTGGACGACATTACAAAGCCCAGCGTTACCATTGACATAAACTTGGTGGAAGAGCTGGACACAACACTTGAGATGGACTAAGAGTTAGGTGGGTTTTCCTTCATTTAAGTATTCCTTCACTAATTGGATCATTGTCTTTTCTTCTCATCCCCCCACTTTTTTTTATAGTCTCACGCTCTTGATTTGGTCTTTGTAGGATGCTCCAGACAAAGGGGAACACGTTGATGTGCGAAAGGAGTTTGGTCAAAAGGGAAGAGTGAGACTTACTACTTCTAACACTAAGGCTGGTCCTTCCCAAGCCTCTCCTTCATGCGTGCATGACCCAAATCCCTTTGCTCCCTTTGTTTATGAGGTCCCCACCACTTAAACTATAAATATGGGAGCCTCTGATCTCCTAGATCTTTCTATTTAGCCTTCCTTCGCCGTTTCTCAAAAGAGGGGCGTTCTAGAAATTGGTCTAGGCATTCCAAAGCCAATGGCCTCTCGCGTGGAGTGGAATAGGGTTTTTCTCTTCCCCTAATATGTGGATTTTTTGGGTTGAGCTCTTGGGCGTCATCCTGCCATTTTTGCCAACTTGAGGAGGTGAGCTATGAGGGTGAGGACTTCTTGTTTTGAGTTGTTAAGGAATGTTCTGTTGTCCCTTTCTTCCCTTGAGGTGAAAGACATTTCGTTGGACTTCTTGGTCGACCTGTCTAAGACTGTTGAGGTTCTTGAATGAGATGGCCTCACTCTTTCTTGGCTTCACGACCACCTAGTGCATCTTGGTCACGTCTGTTGTCACATTGCTTGCTTTAAAGAGCTTCATCAGCTAGAGAGTGAACATGCCAAGCTCTGTGAGCAAGTAAATTCTTTTGTGCATAGGATCCTGGAGCTTAAAGCTTCTAGCGACATGGGTGGCATGGAGCTTGTTCTTGGCAAGGAAGGCTTGCTTCTTTTCGCTTTGCTAGACTTAGTGTAGTTCTATTTCTTGTAATCCTAGAGTTATCATTATCTTATATTGACTTGTCATCAATAATATATCTCTTTTGTTACTTCTACTCTCTTGGTCACTTTATTGCTTCTCTTTTTTTTTTATTATTATTATTATAATGCGTTCAACAAGGCTAAATTCCAAAACCCATCATTTGCGATGATAAGTAAGATAGTCTTTTTTCAAAAGTAATGCAACTTTCATACTTAATAAGCTTCGTGCTAAGGATAGCCTGTACAAAATTATTGAGCAACATTGTAAGTATTCATTTTTTTTTTAGGAAGCTTTACATCTTAGATAGCTTCATCTACAAAAAGACATATAACATGGGAGAGGCTCTAACCTTTGCACTTAAAAAGTTTCATGCTGAAGTTTGCTTTTATTGTGGTCGCCCACGTTCATCTCGTAAGTGGAACAAAACAATCATTCACGCTAGGTATTGTAACTTTTACGCTCAAGAAGTTTCACAAATGATACATCTTGACCCACTTCATGTTCAAGGTCCTATATACATGCTTGTCTCTATGCTTCTCAACTTCCAATACCCATTTTCGTAGGCTTGGATGACTCTGAAAGGTCTTTCCTATTTTGGGATGAACTTGGAAGTGGAACCTCTGTGCATGATGGGATCAATTATTTTTAGCAACAAATCGCCTTCTTGAAGCTGTCTTGGGTGGACTGTGGAATTGTAAGCTCTTCCAAATATGAGCGTGGTACATCTTGAGGTTTGAGCGAGCTTTGTCCCCGCGCTCATCTAGCGCTTCCATGACCTCAGCACAATTGTCATGGGAGACTTCACTCGTGGTCGCAATTTGTCCTGATGGGATCGTAATCTTAAGCAGTAAGACGACTTTCGTGTCACAGACTAGCAACATAGGCGTTGCTTGAGTAAGTCTCCTTCAAGAGGTTTTGTATGCCTAAAGGGCCAAAGGGAGTTGGTCTACCTAATTCGAAGGGCTTTCATGAAGAGTTCGACTGAGGATTTTTAACAAGGTCTAGTTGATCACTTCTACTTAGCCGTTCCCTTTGGGATAGTAAGGGGTGGACTTGTGATGATCTATCCTGTATGAGGATAATAGTTCACAAACATGTCTATTGAGCGTACCATTATATGAGAGTATGGTTTTTGGGATGCCGAACCTATAAATGATGTTTTCTCTAATGAAGTTGGTTATAGTAGCTCCGGTGGCATGTTTGAGGGGAACAACTTCAACCCACTTTGTGCATCGCTTTGTTGTCACTAGAATCCAAATGTGTGTTTTCGCAACTGGATTGATAAGGCCGATTAAGTCCAATCCCCAAGTGTGGGAAGGACAAAGAATTGATATTAAATGGAGATCTACTGTGGGTGCATAAATTTTGTGACCATGGACCTAGAAAGTATGGCACTTTCGCCCATAAGATTTTGAGTCACTCTCCATAGTTAGTCAATTGTGCCCATTCTGGTAGAGTTTCGCATCCCCTTAATGCTCCATTTAGTGGGTGAGCCTAAGTGCTTCCAATATATCCTCTTTTTTTAATGACTGTAACATCCACACAATTTGTGGGTATAAAGCCCTTTTAAAGATAATCAATATAAAGTTGTCTCCAATCGTTCACTTGTTCCATAAAGTTACATTTTGCTTTGCTTGGAGATTCTTGACATGAGGGACACTCCTGTCGGAGGATGAGGGCATCTCTCGTCATGTTTGGCCAGTAGTCCTTATCTTTGCATCAGTTAGTAAAGACTGATGTCCCTAAGACCACATGATTGGTTATAGACTTCTTGAAGTCTTCTTTGCGCCTCTTATTCGCCAAGGCATCACATGAGGGTTCCTCCAGTTGTTTTGAAGTAGAGCTTATCATGATAGAAAGTGAATTGTCTAAGTTGGCAATTGGGAGGCTTCCTTGGTGGTCTTGCAACTGATTTTTTTTATCAAAGTGCACCGGTCAGGTGGCTTTGTTTCTTTCGCTGCAACTTCTCTTGTAGTAGACGGGATGGTTACCTTAGAGATTTCCACATTAGTTTTTTTATTTTCAATTTTAATTTTGAAAGTGAGAGTTGCTAAGGCATCCGGGTACTTATTGGGTGTCTTAGGTGCATGTTCAATAGTGATGGTTTCAAATTTATCCATCCATTTTTGAAAAATGGTCTAGTATGCCATTAAGGCAGAACCCTTGATCCCATATTCACCCGTGGTCTGCCTTACCAGTAAGTTGGAGTCTCTTTTTATACAAAGTGTGGAAATTCCTAAGTTGTGCGCAGCAATAAGCCCCAAGACTAGAGCTTTATATTCTGCCTTATTGTTTGTGCACTTCAAGTCTAATTTGTAGAAGAGACTTATCTTCTACCCCTTTTCTAATGTAAGTATAACTCCTACTCCTCCCCCAAAAGAGGTGGACAATCTATCGAAGCTAAGAGTCCATCATTCTTGTGTAACCTTCGCATAACATGCTTCAAAATCATCTCCTAAAAGTTCATTAGAAGGAGGTTCAAAGTCTCCACTAGGAAATTAAGCAAGGAGATCCACCAAATGGCTTTTGGCTTGACACATTTGATATCAAATTCTACTAGAGATAGTAACCATCACGCAATTTTGCCCGAAAGTGCTGGTCTTATGAGAAAATACTAGATGGGATCACACTTGGTGATTAAGTGAAGCGAGTATGCAAGTAAATAGTGTTTGAACGTTTGGGCTAGAAAAACTAGCATGAAACAGTAGCGCCCAAAAGTGAAGTATTCAGTTTCGGGACCTCAAATTATTTAGCTAATGTAGTACATCAGTGTTTCCTGTCCGTCTATCTCTTGAGCTAGGAGCTCCCCTATTGAGCGAGAGGTACTCGTAAGGTAAAGCAAGAGGGGATTTCCCAACCGTGGAGCTATAATGGTCTGTGGAGAGCTCAGAACTTCTTTCACTTGGCTAAAGGCTTTCTCATGTTCTTCATGCCACTCAAAAGGAGTTTTATCTTTAAGTAATGAGCTGAATGCCTGAGTGATCTTTGTTAGGGCATGAATGAATCTTTTGAGATAGTTTAATTTTCAAAGAAAGCTTATGAGTTGCTTTTGCGAAGTTGGTTTCAACATATTTTGTATTAACGTGACCTTCACTAGGTCAACCTCGATCTTATGTCTGTGGACAATGCATCTTAAGAATTTCCATGTTGTGACTCTAAAGGCACATTTGAGTGGATTGAGGCAGAGTTTGAACTTTCGACATCTTTTGTCGACATAGAATTATAAGTTCTTTTGGAGCATGTCATGGAAGATGTAGGTTATAGTGTGCTGATACGTTGGCCTTGTATTTTATAGACCAAAGGGCATGACTTGATAAAAAAAGTTCTTGATTGGTGTTCTGAAGGTCATCTTGTACACATCTGTGGGATCCAACTTGATTTGATTGTACCCACTAAAGCCATCCATGAAGGAAAACATATGATTTCCTATTATAGCATCTATGAGGGTGTCAACGTTCGAGTGTGGAAAATCATCATTCGGGCAAGCTTGGTTAAAACCCGAAAGTCAACAAATACTCGAATCTGATTGTTCCTTTTTCTGATCAAGATAACATTGGGTAGCCAAGTAAGGTGTTGGATAGGTTTGATGAAATATGTTGCTAGAAACTTTTCTATTTCTATCTTGATCTAAAGTTCTAGTTTTGGATGAAAGTGTCACGCCCCGAATTCCAGCGAACCCGAGGCGCGAGTAACAAGACAAAAGGAAAATAAAATAATAAAGAAATAAAGGACAATCACATGCATTCCATACACTAACTCAACTCCTGTTCTGATACAATTCATAAGGTCTTGTCCACTAATTCACAACATACAAATAACAAGAAATAGTCTAGGGCTTATGCCCTTGTACAACATCAAATACGCCCCACGGGCCACATATAGTTCTTAGTTCCCTTCTTCACTAAAGCATCTCTAAGTCTCGTGTAGCTGGAGTGTCATCTGAAATGGTGTCCCACAAATGGGTCAGCTCAACTATTGGTACAATATAATGCTAATGCAAGAAACAAAATTAAGGGCGTGGCATGTGCAAGTGTACATTTATATCTAAATGGCATTCAATATCATCAATGTAGTATAAGAACAGTATGCGTGACGCACCCATGCAACTTTATGCACACCCATGTCTCACTTTACAGACCTTTCCCGATGGCCTGCGAGTACCATGATATGTCTCGCTTCACGGTCCGGAACCCGTCAGGCATGCGAGTACCTAATGGCCGATTTTAGGTTTTTCACCATAGGATCTACACCCTCATAATGCACAGCACCACGCGCTCAACCCACACCATGTCCAAGGAATCACATTATGCTAATATGCTCTAATTCTATCTTGCTATAATGTAATCTCAATAAGGCATCACATCCACACATGAAACATGTTTTAAATCACATATTTCATAAACTCAACAATTCTCAAAGAATATAATCCACACATTTTGTTAATGCATGCGATGTACACATAGTCATGATCCACATTCATCACCAACTTTCAAAAAGAGAACAGGAAACACATAAGCATATAAGCAATCAAACAAATATGTGAATCATCATGTCAATATGGCAATTACTCCTAAACTTAATTCTATTTCTTACTTAGCACAATATATCGTACCTGATGGGTTGTCTCAACCCTAAGAAATCGTACTCGTGGTGTAGCTGAACTACAGTGAAAATATAAAAGGTCAGACCACCTTCTCTTTGCCTTTCAGTGTTCCTAAAATCATGAAATACAACTCAGTTCAATTGCTACTTGAATTATGCTATTCATCAAATTTTATGTCTTTATTTTATGATTTTCTATTTTCTCAAATTAAACTCTACTGTTGAGTCCGGAATGTCGAAGAAAATAGGTTTAGGCTTTCGTGGAATTCAATTCGGACATCCGAGATAAAAACGATAAAACGGTTATTTTGTACTTTTTATGGATCCTTACATCCTGAGACCTCTTTTTGCAAATCGGACTCCACGATTGAGTCCGGAGCAGTTGAGATAATAAAATTCCACTATTTGTTTACTTAAATCGGAGTTCGTTTGACTACGTTTTAACTCAGGGGCATTTTAGTAATTTTTAATGTTATTACGGGTCTTTTATTTTTCAGGACCCCGTCTCATAAAACGGACCTCAACATTGGCCTCAGAATGGTCAAGATAGTCAAAATACACTAATGACTTGTCCTATTTGGACTCCGGACTATTTTGTGATATTTAAATAATTTAATTAATTAAATTAATATTTTATTAATATTTTATTCAGGGGGGTCAGATCATAATTACTCAAAAGTTCTGGGGTCAGAGTTGAATTTTCGAAAGTTCAGGGGGGTCAAATTGAATTTCAAAAAGTACTAGGATTAAATTGTAATTTTAAATTTTTTATTCCAACCTTGGATAGCCAAACAGTGGCTAATGTCCCAAAACAGGGATGGGATATCCCTATTCCTAATTTAATTCCAATTTGAATTTTGTAAACCCGTAGCCAGACACCCCCTAATTCATTTTTTAATTTAAAACACAAGGTTGACACGTGGTGGGGGTGGGTCGGTCTTGACCCGACCCGACCCGAATCCGAATCCGAACCCGACCCGAACCCAGACCCAAGGTCGGAACAGTGTCATCTTCTTCCCCGTTTTTCCGGCGTGTCTCCGGTAGGTTTCCGTCACCATCTCCAGCGACGGTGACAAATTTCCAGCCAGTTTTCACTAATTTCTCAATGTGATTCCCTTCAATTTTTCAAGGGGACTTCACTCCTAGGATTGTTTTTCAATTTGATCCATTGCATCGTCACAAATAGGGGGTCAAAGAGCCATGGCCGAATCTCTAGCCAAGTCCAAAACCTCATTTTTCTTGGCTGTTTCTCCCCTGTTTCAAGCTCAATCACCTCCATTCATTTTTTGCATCTCATAGGGTTAGATCTAGGTAGTTTAGGTTAAGTTTTTAAAGCATCAAGCCTCACCAACCCGATTATCCCACTGACCTGTAACCCTATTTTTCTCTCTCATTTTTGAACCATTTGAGCTGATTCTTCTTGCAGTTTAATCTATATTCCATGTGGATTCAGACCCCATAGTCAAAACTAAACAAACATGCTTTTAAAAATTAAAACTGCAATACAGTTAACTCACCTAATATTTTGGGTTTTTCTGGTGCAGCCCCTACCTTCATCCTCCTTTCCTTCTTGGTTTGGCTTCTTGGACTTCTTCCAATGTTCACGGCCTCCCTAACTCAGCCTCTCATTTTCTAAATTTCTCTCACAAACCAAAACCCAACATACGCATGCATATCATACTCCCTCTCTCTACACGATCAGCCTGCACTCCCCCTCACCGATTTGACATACATACACACAGAACTCTCACTTACACACTCACCTAACCCACCCACTCTCTTACACACATAAATGCCCACCATGCCTCTTTGAGTGAGGCACACTCAACACACACACACACGACAGTGCACTCACACCACACACACACACACACGCCACTTGTTGTGCACAGCACACACATTCATATATGTGTATATATATATATATATATATATATATTCATACATATAAATATACACATATATATATATATACAATATATTTTAATAATAATAATAATAATAATAACAATAATAATAATAATAATAATAATAATAATAATAACAACAACAACAACAACAACAACAATAATAAAAGAAAAATTTTCATTCCAAAAAAAAAAAAAAATTTCATCCCAAAATTTAAAATAAAATGCATCAATGAACAAACAACTCGGGATACTTAGCACGGACCTCAACCTCACGCTCCCAAGTAGCCTCCTCGACCCCATGATGGTTCCAACGAACCTTGACCAAAGGGATGGTCTTGCCTCGCAAAACCTGTTCCCTCGAGTCTAATATCTTTATGGGTCTCTGCTCATAAGAAGCGTCGCCCTCCAACTGAAGATCTACCCAATCTAGTACATGTGAGGGGTCAGGCTCATACTTCCTCAACATCGATACATGGAAGACATCGTGAACTCCAGATAGCTGTGGCGGTAATGCTAGCTTATAGGCCACCTCACCAACCTTCCCAAGAATCTCAAATAGGCCTATAAACTGTGGCGACAGCTTCCCACTGCGTCCAAATCTCCTCAATCCTAGCCCTGGAGCTACCTTAAGGAACACATGTCCCCCAACCTCGAATGACAGAGGTCGCCGTCTCCTATCTGCATAACTTTTCTAGCGACTCTGGGCTGTCAACAGGCGCTGTCTGATCATTTGTATCTTGTCCATGGTCTCACGGACTATGTCAGGCCCCAAAATAGCTGTCTCTCCTACCTCAGTCCAACACACCGGTGAACGGCACAGTCTACAATACAGCGCCTCAAATGGTGCCATCTCAATACTGGACTGATAGCTGTTGTTGTAGGCAAACTCAACCAAGGCAAGGTGATCCTCCCAACTACCCCTGAAGTCCATGACACAGGCCCTAAGCATGTCCTCTAGGATCTGAATGGTACGTTTTGACTGGCCATCAGTTTGAGGGTGAAAAGCAGTACTAAACTGTAGCTGAGTCCCTAAGGCCGTCTGGAGGCTCTACCAAAACCATGGAGTGAATCGTGGATCCCTGTCTGAAACAATGGATACTGGAACCCCATGTAGTCGTACAATCTCTTGAATATACAACCTACTGAGGACATCCGATGAATCGGTCCCTCGGATCGGCAAGAAATAAGCAGACCTCGTCAACTTGTCCATGATAACCCAAACTGCATCGTGTCCTCTAGGTGACTTTGGAAGACCCATCACAAAATCCATGGTAATATGCTCCCACTTCCACTCGGCCACTAGCAATGGCTGTAACAAACTTCCAAGTCTCTGGTGTTCAGCCTTCACTTGCTGGCACGTGAGGCACCTCGACACAAACTGCGGCACATCATTCTTTATCCCTGTCCACCAATACTGAGGACGCAGATCATGGTACATCTTAGTGCCCCCTAGATGCACTGCTAGACGTGAATGATGGAAATCCCTAGGAACATTAGTCCTAAGAGACTCTGGGACAAAAACTCTACCCATGTACCTCAGGCTAAAGTCAGAATGAACTGTCCACCCCTCAACGCCCTCAGGACTAGTAATCCCTGCTCTAATCTGCTCAGCCTCAGTATCCTGTAGCTGTGCCTCAATGACTCTGGTCAACAGTGTGGGCTATACACATAGGCTGAATAAAGTGGCCTGTCCCTCAAACTCAGTAAGATATAAATCAAACTCGCTAATATCCCCCATCATCTCCCACTTTTTAATGGTAATACTGGCAACAGTGCTCCTCGGCCTCCTACTGAGTGCATCTGCTACAACGTTGGCCTTCCCCAAATGGTACTGAAGGTCAAAGTCGTAGTCCTCCATGTACTCCATCCACTTCCTCTGCCGAAGGTTCAAGTCCTTTTGCGTGAAGATGTACCTGAGGCTCTTGTGATTAGAGAACACCTCGAACCTCTCTCCATATAAGTAGTGTCGCCAAGTCTTAAGTGCAAAGATGATGGCAGCTAACTCTAAATCGTGTGTGGGGTAGTTCTTCTCATGGCTCTTTAATTGACAGGAACCATAGGCCACTACTTTGGCCTCCTGCATTAGTACACAGCCCAATCCCTCTCGGGAAGCATTATGATACACAGTATAACCCAAACCTCCCTTAGGGATAATCAAGATGGGTGCTGAAGTCAGTCTCCTCTTTAGCTCTTGAAAGGACTACTCACAGTCGTCCGTCCACTCAAACCTAACCCTTGCGCGTCAGACGAGTCATCGGCGCGACAAGGTGAGAAAATTCCTCCACAAACCGGCGGTAGTATCCTGCCAACCCCAAGACACTCCGTATCTCAAACGCGTTCTTCGGTCTCTCCCAACCCATAACGGAGTCAATCTTAGAAGGATCTACAGATACTCTACTCCTTGACACAACATGGCCCAAAAACTGTACCTCTTGAAGCCAAAACTCGCACTTTGAGAACTTGGCAAATAAGCGGTGCTCCCTCAAAATCTGTAGTACAGTCCAAAGGTGAAAGGCATGCTCATCCTCAGAAGGTGAGTAAATTAAAATTTCATCCACAAACACCACTACGAACTGAACTACATACTGACCAAAAAACACGGTGCATTAAATCCATGAATGCCACCGGGGCATTCGTCACACCAAATGGCATCACCACAAACTCATAATGGCCATAGCGAGTGCGAAAAGTTGTCTTCGCTATGTCCTCCTCCCGTACCCTCAACTGATGATACCCCGATGGAAGATCAATCTTCGAGAAGCATCTCGAACCTCTCTACTGATCAAATAAGTCATCGATCCTCGGCAATGGGTACTTATTCTTGATAGTAACCCGGTTCAGCCTTCTATAATCCACACACAACCGCAATGTCCCATCCTTCTTCTTTGCGAATAGTGCTGAAGGACCCCACGGAGAAGTACTACGATGGATAAACCCCTTACTCTGTAGGTCAGTTAATTGCTCCTTCAGCTCTCTCAACTCAACTGGAGCCATGTGGTATGGTGGGATAGAAATGGGTACAGTGCCAGGGATGAGCTCAATCGTGAACTCTATCTCTCGTCTTGGGGATAGACTAGTCAAGTCATCCGGAAAGACGTCAGGAAACTCATCCACTACCAGTGGTAACACAACCTCGATAGTCCCACTGTCACCTGCAACCAAGCTAGCTAACATATAACTGTGGCCTCCCCAACTCCTAGAGTCGTACAATGGTGGAACCAAGAAATTCCCACGATCTCTTGTGAAATAAAAACAGTCTCCCACGGGAGTGAACACTGTCACTCTCCCCCTATAGCAATCTATTCTCGCCCGGTAAGTGAACAACCAATCCATCCCCAAAATAACATCAAAGCCAGTCATGTCACGCACAATGAAATCAAAGTAAAAGGTACGATCAGCTATCTCTAGTAAGCAATCTCTACAGATCCTCGTCAATACTACACTACCCCCAGCTGGTGTATTAACATGCAACGGGGGATCCAACCGATCCATATCCAAACCCAATGACATGGCAAGCATAGTAGATATGCATGAATGCGATGCACCTGAGTCGATCAATACACTGGCCCATGAGCTAAACATAAGGAATGTACCTCGAACCACTGAAGGTCTGAAAGTAGAGGTCTCTGGGGTGGCTACTACATAAACACGGCCCTAGGTAGTCTAACCCTGCCTGCCTCCCCCTCTCTGTGTCTGCTGACCTCCTCCCCTCGGACTGGGAGTTTTAACACTCTTTTTCACATTAGACACAGGTGTTAAAGGAACACTAAGTAGGTACTTGTCAACACTTCACACTTCATAAGTAACAACCGTAACATGTCATGACACACTTACCTAATCAATACCTACATAACTAATGTCAACCATCCCTACCCGTTGGTTACACTAAACAGTTAACACAGAGTTCCAACATAGCCCTTTACCAAGAAAATTTTTTATTTTTTTTTAAACAATACGATACACTCATACTCAAATCATGCTAGTGTTCAACTAGCCTACCAATGCTCAACCCTGAGTGAATGCTATTCGAAAATAAGACATTTCCACAAAAGTGTTTAACACAAGAATATCTCTAAATTCTTAAGTACAAATACTTTGAGTATCTACCATTCGGTCTATATACAAAATTCTTCTCAAGTCTCGATTTTTATCTTAGCATTTTAAGGTTTGATGTGTCTTTTATTATTTCTTACTTTTATAGCTAGGTGATAACCCTTCATAGATCACAACTCCTTTTGTTACTGGCTGATGGGGCGCCATCCATCAACTGTAACGCAAGACCTGAGACCAATCCAGTCTGTTTAAATATCATAGTCATAATACTATAATCCATGAAAATCGGTTACTAACCTAGCACACACATACAGAATCCACAAACAACAGTCAACCAGGTAGACAACTAGGCCTACAGCCTATCTCATAAATAACTAGGCATACCGCCTACCGTGTAGATAACTAAGTGAACAACCTATACCTTAATTAACTAGGCATACGGCCTATCCCATAAAATATACGGCCTACTACATAGACCTGATTTTCTAACCTTAGTCATCCATTAAATCTAACAATCACACACTTTCAGTCAATCGAGAAACCAAGGATAGTGCATATCCATGCATACCAACGCAACATGTGCACCCAAAACACACCACCCAAACTAGCCTCAAATAACCTAAGGTCTAAACTTCTCCCACTGCCCCTAAGTATTCAAACTTAGGCTCTGATACCACGTTGTCATGCCCCGAATTCTAGCGAAATCAAGGCGTGAATAACAAGACAAAAGGAAAATAAAATAAGAAAGAAATAAAGAACAATCACATGCATTCCATACACTAACTCAACTCCTGTTCTGATACAATTCATAAGGTCTTGTCCATTAATTCACAACATACAAATAACAGGAAATAGTCTAGGGCTTATGCCCTTGTATAACATCAAATACGCCCCACGGGCCAAATATAGTTCTTAGTTCCCTTCTTCACTAAAGCATCTCTAAGTCTCGTGTAGCTGGAGTGTCATCTGAAATGGTGTCCCACAAATGGGTTAGCTTAACTGCTGGTACAATATAATGCTAATGCAAGAAATAAAATTAAGGGCGTGGCATGTGCAAGTGTACATTTATATCTAAATGGCATTCAATATCATCAATGCAGTATAAGAATAGTATGCGTGACGCACCCATGCAACTCTATGCACACCTATGTCTCACTTTATGGACCTTCCCCGATGGCCTGCGAGTACCATGATATGTCTCGCTTCACGGTCCAGAACCCGTCAGGCATGCGAGTACCTAATGGCCGATTTTGGGTTTTTCGCCATAGGGTCTACACCCTCATAATGCACAGCACCACGCGCTCAACCCACACTATGTCCAAGGAATCACACTATGCCAATATGCTCTAATTCTATCATGCTATAATGTAATCTCAATAAGGCATCACATTCACACATGAAACATGTTTTAAATCACATATTTCATAAACTCAACAATTCTCAAAGAATATAATCCACACATTTTGTTAATGCATGCGATGTACACATAGTCATGATCCATATTCATCACCAACTTTCAAAAAGAGAACAGGAAACACATAAGCATATAAGCAATCAAACAAATATGTGAATCATCATGTCAATATGGCAATTACTCCTAAACTTAATTCTATTTCTTACTTAGCACAATATATCGTACTTGATAGGTTGTCTTAACCCTAAGAAATCGTACTCGTGGTGTAGCTGAACTACAATGAAAATGCAAAAGGTCAGACCACCTTCTCATTGCCTTTCAGTGTTCCTAAAATCATGAAATACAACTCAATTCAATTGCTACTTGAATTATGCTATTCATCAAATTTTATGTCTTTATTTTATGAGTTTCTATTTTCCCAAATTAAACTCTACTGTTGAGTCCGAAACATCGAAGAAAATAGGTTTAGGCTTTCGTGGAATTCAATTCGGACATCCGAGCTAAAAAAGGCAAAATAGTCATTTTGCATTTTCTATGGGTCCTTACATCCCGAGATCTCTTTTTTCAAATCGGACTCTACGGTTGAGTCCGGAGCGGTTGAGATAATAAAATTTCACTATTTGTTTACTTAAATCGGAGTTCGTTTGACTACGTTTTAACTTAGGGGCATTTTGATAATTTTTAATGTTATTACGGGTCTTTTATTTTTTGGGACCCCGTCTCATAAAATGGACCTCACCATTGGCCTCAGAATGATCGAGATAGTCAAAATAAAATAATGACTTGTCCCATTTGGACTCCAGACTATTTTGTGATATTTAAATAATTTAATTAATTAATTTAATTTAATTAATATTTTATTCAGGGGGGTCAGATCGTAATTACTCAAAAGTTCTGGGGTCAGAGTTGAATTTTTGAAAGTTTTAGGGGTCAAATTGAATTTTAAAAAGTACTGGGGTTAAATTATAATTTTTAAATTTCCTATTCCAACCCTAGATAGCCAAATTGTGGCTAATGTCCCAAAACAGGGATAGGATATCCCTATTCCTAATTTAATTCCAATTTCAATTTTGTAAACTCGTAGCCAAACACCACCTAATTCATTTTTTAATTTAAAACACAAGGTTGACACGTGGCTGGGGTGGGTCGGTCTTAACCCGACCCGAACTTGAACCCGACCCGGACCCAGACCCAGACCCGAGGTCCGAACAGTGTCATCTTTTTTCCCGTTTTTCTGGTGAGTCTACGGTAGGTTTCCGTCGCCATCTCCGGCGATGACGACAAATTTTTGCCAGTTTAACTAATTTATCAATGTGATTCCCTTCCATTTTTCAAGGGGATTTCATTCTTAGGATTGTTTTTCAATTTGATCCATTGGATTGTTACGAATAGAGGGTCAAAGAGCCATGGCCGAATCTCCAGCCAAGTCCAAACCTCATTTTTCTTGGCTGTTTCTCCCCTGTTTCAAGCTCAATCACCTCCATTCGTTTTCTGCATCTCATAGGGTTAGATCTAGGTAGTTTAGGTTAAGTTTTTAAAGCATCAAACCTCACCAACCCGATTATCCCACTGACTTGTAACCCCCTTTTTCTCTCTCATTTTTGAACCATTTGAGCTGATTTTTCTTGCAGTTTAATCTATATTCCATGTGGATTCAGACCCTATTGTCAAAACTAAACAAACATGCTTTTAAAAATTAAAACTGCAATACAGTTAACTCACCTAATATTCTGGGTTTTTCTGGTGCAGCCTCAACCTTCGTCTTCCTTTCCTTCTTGGTTTGGCTTCCTGGACTTCTTCCAATGCTCACGGCCTCCCTAACTCAGCCTCTCTTTTTCTGAATTTCTCTCACAAACCAAAACCCAACATACACTTGCATATCATATTCTCTCTCTCTCTCTACACGATCAGCCTGCACACCCTCTCACCTATTTGACATACATACATACAGAACTCTCACTTACACACTCACCTAACTCACCCACTCTCTTACACACACAAATGCCCACCATGCCTCTTTGAGTGAGGCACACTCAACACGCACACACACGGCAGTGCACTCATACCACACACACACACGGCAGTGCACTCACATCACACACACACACGCCACCTGTTGTGCACAGCACACATTTTCATATATATATATATATATATATTCATACATATAAATATACAAATATATACATATACAACATATTTTAATAATAATAATAATAATAATAATAATAATAATAACAATAATAAAAGAAAAATTTTCATTCCAAAAAAAAATAAAATTTTCAAGTTATTACAGAATGGTGCGCGGAGCTTTCTTGATTAGATTTGTTATCTGAATAGTGCCGAGCTTATGTGAGGTTAGTTTCAAGTCAATTCTTGGCATTTCCTAGTGCGACCAAGCGAACACATCAGAGTACTCATGCAACAGCGAAAGTAGGGATTTTCTTGGTACTTCAGGGAGATGTTTGGCAATGAAGACTCGTTGCAAAGTTTCTTCATTCGTGCCCAAGTTAACTTCTTCTAGTTGTTGCAGTTGCAAGCGAGGGCCATCTTGGAAACATTCGGGACCTTTCTTGGACTCATCTATTACTTCTGGTTTGGCAGCCTCTATCATGAAACACTCTCCTCTAGGATTGGCCGAGTGTCCCTTTTCCAATCCCGCGCGTCGTCATAAGCTGTAAATGATCCGGCCATTAGAAGTTTAAACCTTCAAGATCTTACGCTGGTTCTTTCCCTTTCCTTTTCTTTTATTCTCCGTTGGGGGCTCAAAATGGTTCCTCTACACGTCTTGCCATCTAGGGAAAGATGTGGCAATAACGGCGAAGAAGGATGAAGGATCATTATTGGAATATTCGGTGTAGTAGGCCGCATCAGTGTATCTTGATTCACGTTTTGTGAAAAGACACGAAGAACCTTTAATCGTAACAACTTTCTTGTTCAAAATTCCCTTAGCCCATTGGTGGTGGGTGGATGGTATCAAGGCAAATCTATGCATCTAACTCCTTCCCAATAGGACATGATAAGTAGTATCGGCCTCAATCACGTGAAGCTTGGTATGGCAATGAATGGAGCCAACCTCCAAGTCCATGTTGACAATATAGACACCTCATTTTGTGACCCTTGATTAAGTAGTAAAAATCAATGATTATGCTAAGAAACCTATTTCAAGTAGGGACTTTTCTCGATTGTGTCATATTCTCATTAGGACTCCTCCCAACAGAGTTCTATTCTTGCTAGGACTCTCTAGCCAGAGTCTCAGTTCCATTAAGACTCCTCCTGACAGAATCATATTCTCGCTAGGACTCTCTTGCGAGAGTCCCAGTCCAAGTTGGACTCTTTCCGACAGAGCCCCACTCTCGTTACGACTCTTTCCAAAGTCCTAGTTCAAGTAAAACTTTTCCCGATAGAGTCCAACTCTAGTTAGGACTTTCCTATCTGAGTCTCAATCCAAGTAGGAGTCTTCCCGACAAAGTCTCACTCCTGTTCGGACTCTTCTACCAGAGTGCTAGTCCAAATAGGAATCTTCTCGATAGAGTCCTACTCCCATTAGGACTTTCTTCCCAAAGTCCTAGTCCAAGTAGGACTCTTCCTGATAGAGTCCCACTCTCGGTAGGACTCTCTCTATTAGTCCTAGTCCAAGTAGGACTTTTCTCAACAAAATTTCACTTCCGTTAGGACTCTCTTGCTAAAGTCGTAGTCCAAGTAGGACTCTTTCCAGTAGAATCCCACTCCCATTAGACTCTCCTACTAGAGTCCCAGTCAAAGTAGGGATCTTCTCGACAGAGTTTTACTCCTGTTAGGACTCTTCTACCCATCGGAAGTCGTTTCGGTAACTTTGGCACCTTTTTGCCCACTAAGGATATTTTGGTAATTTTGGCACAATCATACCCTCAATAGGCCTTCCAAGTTACTTAAAGAGAATTCTCATAATTTTTATGTCATTTTACCCACATGAGGGTAATTTGGTAATTTTAGCCCTTTGGTGACGAATTGTGGGTAATTTGGTCTTTTCACATGTCTTGTGGCAATCTAGAGATTCTTCATCGAATTGGGCAAAATTTGGTAATCTTGAGTGATAATAGTCTATTTAGGCTTAATTAGGACTTTCCACTTTTAGAATTTTCATAAATTTAGTTGCTTGATATTTTCTTAAATGGAGATACATTGAACCTAGACATTTTCATTTTAGAGTTTATTTTTCATTTAAATTATATTTCTCTTTTATCTTATTGGCTCTTGCATGTAGACACCAATTCTATTTATTCTTGCATTATCATAATTATTTATTAATTTATTTAGTTAAGATAATCATTCTTATTTAATATTTTATTTATTTAATTAGATAATTATCACTCAAGACATGATCCTATCTTTCCATTTTAGGGTTTCATCTTAGACTCTTTGATCAAATCTCTATATTCCCTTATAAATAGAGTCCCCAGGCCATTAGTTTTAAGGAGGCAAAAATAGACGAACGAAAAATGATTTCCATAGGTTTACACTTTTAGTTTCATTCTAGAGTTCTCTATACAAGAACTCTCCCTCTCCCTCTCCCTCTCCCGAGGCCGAAGCCCTGCCAAAGTGACAGCCTCCTTTCATGAAGTAAGCCGAAGTGACGCTTTTTAAACTGGAGAACAAGTCAAAGATTTGCCCGATTGAAGCCTCCGATCCAGATTTTCCTAGCCAAAGTGCTGCCTGACTACCATTACTGAATAAGTTACACTCTTAAAACCCTTAACAATTTTTTTTAGATCCGGTTGATCTCGCATCTTTTATCACTCTTGATGAAAGAGAGTAAACCAGATAACTACGTGACTCTAATTCCATTTTCTGAACGAATACATAGGAAGCCTTCCGACCTGAGTTAAATTCATTTCCTTTCTTTTTTGTTTTGTTTTTTTTTTTCTTTACTCTAGATTATTTGTTATTTAGTTATTCCGTACTCATATCTCTTTTTCAATTTTCTCATAACAAAATAACCTTGCAAGTAAATATTCGAGGCCGATCCATTCAGATCGAGTAGGGTGGATGCCTAACACCTTCCCATTCTATACCTTAGCCCCCAAATTCATGTTTTCTCTAGTGTTTATATTTTTCAGTGTTTTATCTTTGTTTTGATCCATGTCGAGAGATCTTTACTATGTATTTAGGAATCAAGGCAACATAATTTATTTTTCATTCCTTTCAGTTTTCCTTTATATGTATCGTTCAATTTCTAACGAGTTTGTTTGTTTCTTGTCCAAAATCAAGCTGGCGACTCCCCAATCTCATGTCTCCTCTAAGAGGCGTTTCTATCCACCTTAAGGGAAGGAGACAACCGAGATCCCTCCAAATCCATAAAAAGGATAACGTTCCTTTATTTTTTCCAGTGCTAGTGCCCATAGTGGCGACTCTACCAGGGATTAAAGAGGGATAGACTCGGTGAAGTATCACTTTAAGACTATTTTTGTTTAGTTACTTTACATTCATTTATTTTTATGCTTAATGATGGATGAATGGATGAATGGATGTATGCTTAAATGTATGGATGGATAAGTAAAAAATGACTAAAATCTGAGTGCCTTGCACACACATCACTTTCATACATTGCGTTTGTACTACATACCCTCTAAACCTAGAATAGTTAGTAGCCCTTGCCCCGTATGCTCACTCAGCTTGATGAGTGTCACGGGTGAAATCCCTTCACTCCTTGATCAAATACCGCTTGACCGGGACACTACATTTTAGTGGCCCTGGGACGGTATGCCAAAAGGTGATATGGTACCGTTTGACCTTAGTTATTACAATCTAGTGGCTATGAGAGGTATATAACACGTCCTATCAAAAGGAGAACCTCGAAACCTTTACCCAATCGAAGTGTCATGCATATAACGGCCATACATTCATGATTCAGGACTTTTAAACCCAGTTTTGGTAAGACATATACAGATTTTTTCGTGTAATTTCATGAAGTCAGAAAAATCCAGAGAGTAAAAAAAAATACCCCTCTCTGTTGGCCAATCAGCATAGAGGTTAAAAGCCTCTATGTGCCAATTGGCACACAAATGTTTCCTATTTTTTTGAAACTTTTCTGAAAAACTCCAATTTTTTCCTAAAAAATCAATTTTGCAAGTTGTGACGGGGGCTACAAATGAGACTTTCTTAGGTTTTCCTTGACACCAAACATCTAAATAACATAGCTATTTTTCAAAAGTAGGTACCCACAACTGGCTTGGAAATGAATTAGTCGAGGACATCAAAATGACATTTAGAAGGGAACCTTTTGGGTTTATTCTCATCACATAAATCAACTCAAGTTCTGATCATATTTGGCCCTAGTAAAGGTCAAGATCAATTTCAAATATGTTCTCGATCTTTTGGGAACCTTTTCCTCAAAACCTAGAAATGACTTTCATTTTAATCCCCTATTATGCCAATATTTAGTGGCTAGGTATGACTTCTAAGATTTCACAATCTGGCTTCTTTAGGATTCAAGTCGGCCTCTATTTATGGCCCCTTTCTCAATTCTTCCTATCATGCCAACCACTCGAGATAGGTTTTCAATTCCTTTTCAAGAGTCATCTCTTTTTAGAATCCTCATCTCGTTAATCAAGGTTCATCTTGACCTCTCTGGTAAGCTATAATCAATTCCATTGGGATTGCATCTTCCTAACCTTTAGGATTTCTTTCCTTATTCAAGCAAATCTTTTCATCTTCTTAGGACTTAGAGGCTACCTAGGCATTATGCCTCTACTTTGTTTTTTCAAAAAAAAATTCAAAAATTCAAAATTCAGACTTCAAAATTTAAAAAAGTGCATGCACCATTTTCTAATAAATGATCTTATTTTCCATTTAGATTGGATCTTTTCCTACTCAAATTTTTCAAAATAAAATAAAATAAATAAATAAAAAACTCTTTGGAATATTGGCTTAGATTCAAACTCCTCTGCACTTATTTGGTGATCAAAAAATTCATTGAGGTTTCCTACCCTATTGCAGCTCTTACTCCCTTAGTTGAGCCCAAAAACCATGGCATCAAAATCAAACCAATCACTGCACCTTGTCATTGTGGATCAGGATTAATTACTTCAGAATTTGGCCAAAATCATAAAAGACATGGCTGGTTATAGGGATGAAACATAGAGGCTCTCCTAGACAGTCCAAGAACTATTACAACAACGGTTACCACCACATCCACTACTTCTAGCAAGGCCTAACAATGCTCCCAATAACCAACCACCTATACCTCATCAAAATCATCTCACACAGAATCAACAGGCCCAAGATACAGCCATACATGATTAGTTTAATAAAGCTAAACAAAATAGGCCCCACAATGAAGTCAAATCTCAAAATAAGCCCAACACCAATGAAGCGGGCCTTCTCAAAAGGCTTGAAAAGATGGAAGCCTTAATATGTAAATCCAGCCGTGGAGATGACATGATTGATATCCACAAACTCTCCTTATATTGAGTGGTTTGTTTGCCCTACAAGTTGAAAATGCTAGACTTAGACAAATTCAATGGGACCACATGCCCAAAGACCCATCTCAAGCTCTATGATCGGAGGGGATACAATTAAAATGATGGCTCAAATGTTCCACCAAACCTTCACTGGGGTAGCTTTCTATTGGCTCTTAAACTTGGAGAAGCCCATCTCCAAAGACTGGGAATAACTCTGCAATGCCTTTATCAAGCAGTACAAGTACAACATTGAGTTGATCCTCACTCTTAGAGACCTTGAGACTACCAAAGCAAAAACCCAAGAAGACTCTTTTAAATTTCATCACTCGATGGAGGGCCAAAGTGGCCCAAATGGACAACAGGCCGAGTAAAGTTAAACAAGTGCAAATGGTAAATAAGAACTTGCTTCCCATCTATCGTGAATCAATGTTTTCCCACTACTTTGAGACTTGAGGATGCAATCAATGATGGAACATTGAGGAACCCCATACAAAATATCAAGCCCAATAACTCAAAAATTGTTATCAATGCTTGAACTCCACAACTGTCTTTTTCTTAGTCTGTTAGTTCAATTACCTCATCGCTTCCAAATTCACCCCGAAGGTGCCCATCAAGGTCATTCTCAAAACTCTCTGTATTATTAAGCGAAGTTTTTCAAAAGCTTTGCGAAAAAGGGCATCTCTAACCTTTGGTTCTTTGGCCCACTCCAAACCCAATACCCAAGAGCTCTGACTGGAGCAAGAATTATGCCTACCATCAATGTGTGGGCCACTACACTGATCATTTCACCATGTTGAGGCATGCTAGCCATGATTTGATTGATGAATAAGCCATTGGGTCTTCTTCTTCAAGGATCAATCAAGATTAGCCCACAATCAAGAATGAAGAGCTTTCCAAGCCAATATCATTCTTTTATTCTTCATGGATGATTTCTATATGTCTTTCCTCATGTTTTAATAATTATTCTCTTAGGAAAACTTCAAAAAATGTTTGCACGATTCATCTTGATTCTTTAAGAAAATTAATGTCATTAAATTCACAATAAGATTGAATACGTTGAATCTGAGCATCATCGAACTTCATTAATCATCTTGATTTTTTCATTGTTCACTAATTCATCCATTACTCTCAAAATCATCTTGTCTAATTCGATCACCATCCAAAGAAGATAATGATCATGACCCTAAGCAAACATCGTCATCTTGAGTCTAAAAAATGTGATGTTTCCTAAAGCAAGAAATTCCAAGGATAGGAGGCCATCACTTGGCAAACCAAATTTTTTCTATCAGCTATATCAAAGATATCCACTTGCAACCCTTTGAGCCTGCTTAATTGGCCTTTCTTTCTTAAACCCATCTACCGAGCCTTAGGGGGAAAAGCCTATTATGTGTACACTCTCAAAATGCCTTTATAGAAGAATCAAAAACCAAAGAGAAGAAACATTTTTGTGTAGTGTGAATGAAAACATTTCCAAGAAAAAAAGTGAAAAACAATCATCGAAGAAGAATCAAAAGCAAAAGAAAGAAAATCTTTGCCTCACTAAAGAAAAACATTTCCAAGTAAGGAAGTGACAAAAAGGATGGGTCCAAAAAAAAAAAAACATTTGCCTGATCAAAAGAAGCATTTTGCAAGTAAGGATGCAAGAAATCAATCAATCAAGCCTTGTATGGCTCAAAGAGCTTATAGTGACCACAAAACTATGTTAGAATTGATTTTTCAAAAAGAAGATACGTAAGCAGCCTAAGAAGTTGCTTTAGGCTCGATCATGAAGGTCATACTAAGAATCAATAATGTACAAGAAAGGACATACACATCAAGGTTATACATGTCAAAGCTATGCACATCAAAGAGATACACACAAGGGACTTGGTACCATCAACACGGGGTTTTTTGGCCTCATATACCTTTCATTTAGTAAACCTTACCCTAGCTTACGTTTTGTCCCTAATACTAAGACCACCTTGAAGTCTTGCTTGCTTAAGGGAATTGTCATGGTTCAACTAAGAACTCTTTCAAAGTGTTTTACAAATAAATGGGCCATGCAATAAACGATTTCAGACAAGTGGCTTCTTACTTACCTGTTTGCACCACATTACTTCTTTATTCTTCACCTACTTTTTAAAGGAAATCTTCAAGGGATTCCTTACTTACCTATCTTCATCAAATTGCTTTCTTATTTTATGAAGCAACTCATCTTTGCTTCACAAGGGGCTCTTTTATGCCTTGTTCATTTTAAGAGTAACTCATACTCTTAATCATACAATTTACCCTAATCAAAGGGCTCCTTCATGCTAATGTAAGGATCTTTTTTCCATCTAAAGAGTTCTATTTCACATTTTACATACCTTTACAACTTTGCTCACATCATAGATAAAGTCTTCATGACTTTGGTTCACCCAAAATTTCTTTCATTCAATGATTTTAGCCCAATATGCACAATTAAACACACAATCTTTTGTGAAAATCGATCATTCTCATTTTCGCAAATGATCAGACTGAATCATGCTCAAAAAAATTACTTTGAGATTTTCAAAGGAATCTCCCAAATCATTTGGAAGGGCAAAAAGATTTTATCCATGAACTTAAAAATAAGTCTTTAGCAGATCAAGTCTCCTAACCCTTTAGATCCTCAGTTCACAGCTCAAGTAAATTTTTCCCAATCATCTTCAAAGATAGGAAACCTCACCATTCGAAACCAAGCAATGGTTCTTTTGACCTAAGCAACAAACTTGATTGCCAGTGATCTAGGGGCTAACATAGTCCAAGCCAAAAGTCAAAATTTTTTCTAAATGAAAAATCCTTTTCAAAAATGAAAAAACAAAAACATGTTTCACAATATTTTCTCTTATTTAATGAGAACATTTCTTTGGTCCTATCTAAGTTGAGTACATCTTCTTTACTCCTATCTGAGTTGAGTACATTCTTCTTACTTCTCTCTAAGTTAAGTAAATCTCAAATTCCTTTAGCTGAGGTAAGAGCTCTTTGTTAATGTGATTTTTTCAGATCTAGTTGATCTCGCCTCTTTTATCAAGAGTGATAAAAAAGAGTAAACCAGATAACTATATGACTCTGATTCCATTTTTTGAATAGTTATGTAGGAAGCCGTCGGACCCGAGTCAGATTTATTTCCCACCATTTCTGTTCTGTTTTTATTTCTTTACATTAGATTCTTTGTTATTCAGTTCTTCCATACTTATATCTCTTTTTTTAGTTTTCTCAGAACAAAATAGCTTTGCAAGTGAATATTCAAGGCCAACCTATTCGGATCGGGTGGGATGGGTGCGTAACACCTTCTTACTCCGTGCCTTAGCCCCCAGATTCATGTTTTCTATGGTGTTTATATTTTTAAGTGCTTTATCTCTGTTTTGATCCATGTCAAGGGATCTTTAGTATGTATTTAGGAATCAAGGCAATGTAATTTATTTTTCATTCCTTTTGGTTTTCATTTATATATATTGTTCAACCTGTAATGAGTTTGTTTGTTTCTTACCTAAAAACAAATTGGCGATTTCTCAATCTCAAGTCTCCTATAAGAGGCATTCCTTCCTACCCTAAGGGAAGGAAACCGTTGGGATCCCTCTAAATCCATAAAAAATGATGACATACTCTCCTTTTTTTTGGTGATAGGACCCACAAACAAATCTGAGGCTTTGTTGGTTTTGATTGTCGAAGTCGGAGATGGTGATTGATTATCCCATAATATCATCTAGCACAAACCCAATTGCTAGAAAAAACTTTTAGGTGTATTATGTTGATTGACGCTCTTCCGTGAAGGGACCTTCGGGAGAATTCCATCCCATTGATAACTATTGAGACATACAACGGGCGGTTGTGATGGTATGGGATCATCCTGTCCTTCTCTATAAAAGAAATGGCAGTAGATGTTTATTTGATTGAGAGACAGAGAGACCCATCTATCGTGATGCAACTTTTGCCATTATTTTTTTTGATATTTATGGTATCGCCCGAGTTGTTTCCATTTGAGATTGTGTTCTAAAGCCCATTTGGTCAAAGAACTATTTGAACTTGGTGGATTTATGGAGCATAGTAACTTGGTCTTTGATTACTATCGCCACTTCATGTTCCTCTCGAAGGTTCTCTCCAGCGATTTCCTCCAAATCGTCATAGACAGACACCATATGTGCTACTCCCTTGCCATTGTCATTATGGCGAGGGAGTGGATCTTTTTCTTTCAGAGATTTATCTAGAGTTTGGACCTCCCCCTTCTTTAGCTCCTTCAAAGATTCGTTGGAGCGTCCAATAGTCCTTAAGGGCATGACTTAAGGTCTGGTGATAGTTACAGTATGTGGCACTTTGTTTCTCCTTGTTGGTCGACGGATTTTGCGGTATTGGGAGTTGAACATTGTTATCTTAGACCCATGACTTGAGCAATACCTAAACTTCCTTGAGTTCACAAGGGAACTCATACAGGCAAATTTTGCATATCTTTTTGCCATTGTTTCTTTCTGTGGTATCTTCCACAATCATTGTGGAGGGCCCCCTTTCAGTAACCCTTAGGTGTGAAGGTTACCTAGGGATTCTCGCTCACCTCTCTAATTACATCCTAGATGCATCTCACTAACTATGTTAATCGCAAAAAGGTTTCCATGTCAATATTGACTAGATGAACCTTATATTATTGAGATATACCATCGATGCACTTTTTTACGAGCTTAGTTTCACTCATTTCCTCATAGCAATCTAGCATTTTTTTCTCAAAATATCTTGACATAGTCCTAGAGAGACTCTCGAAGGACTTGGGTGACTTTGGAGAGTGATAAGTTAGTGAGTCAATCTTTCACATGAAAGAACTTTGTATGAAACTTATAGACCATGTCCATCTAAGAGAGGATAGAGTTCCGTGGGAGTCTTAAGTACCAAATACAAGCCCTGTCTATTAAAGACTTAGAGAATTCTTGAAGTCTCATAGTGTGATCATTCCTGTGATGATTCAAACTTTCCACAAAGTAGTGAACATGTTCATGCGAACTTCTCTTCTTCCCATCATAACGAGTGAACTTGGGCAGAGTGTAACCTTCGAATACGGAAGCAAACCAATTTCCTGAGAGTATGAAAGAGCAAACTCGGCGGATGGAAACCTTTGTCATACTTATTGTAGTAGCACTTGAACTTTCTACTGTACATCTTGAAGGGTAAGTTAAGTAGTCAAGGTTGAAGATGTCTTCTTAGAGGCCATCTAGGTTGGTGGAGGAATGGTGTACCGAACAAGGGCCACTTGAGCAACATTGGAAGTCACTTTTATGGACATGATGCCCTATGAAGCTTTTGGAACGAGAATGGGCTCATTTGCATTATTGGATCCCAAAGGATCAGAGGTATTCTTGTTCTAGCTCGCCTCATTTAATTGAGATAAAGACGAGGGTGCAACTGAGAGATTTGGCTCCCTAAGGATAGCAGCCATCGTGGGATAAGCCAAAGAAGGAAGTTTAGCGGATGGCCCTGCTTATTGGCTTCCTATTACCACAACGAGGGTTTACTGAATGGATCTAAAGGCCACAAGGATTTCAAAGTTTAACACGGGTGTCGCATTAGCCAAGGGCATGGGAGTCTACCTTTCAAAGATGGGAAGGGCACAAAATTTGAGACTTCCTCTTCTTTTTCAAAGGGTTCTCCATTTTGCGTCCCACTTCTAAGAGTCATGGGTATTTTTTGCAAAGTGTACTCCCTAATGGAGTCATCAAAATATGGATGACTAGAAGGCTGTGAGGGGTTATGTTAGATATCTAAGCTGTAAAGGCGAGTACAACTTGTGCATCAGATGTCAAATAAAACTTCTGAACGAAGTGGAGGAGTCGAGGTAAGGTAATCTAGAACCTTTCATGAAGGACTCCTGAGAGGTCAGAGCAAGATTTATGCCAACCTTCAAGCGATTCCCATTATTTAGGTTGCACCTAAAACGTGATTCCAAATACCCAGAATCAAAAGTGAAGGAGGTCAATGTTCATCATCTTGATTGATTGATTAATTTCTCTTTCTGATCATTATCCTCTCATTGGGGTAGCTGTAGGGGTATTTATAGTGTTAGGTCATGTGTCAACCCCTAGTGGGCTCATGTGAGCCCTTAGTTGTTGACAGGTGTATCACTATGGTCCAAAATAGGAGTTAGTTAAGGTAGAGTCCCCTATTTTTGTTCTAGAAGGTCTAGATAGCTACATGTTTGAGGCGCGTGAAGCTTTCTAGAGTTCTCATTAGCATAGCTGCTAATCCACATGACCTTGAACATCCCGTATTGTGGGAAGTGCAGCGCGAAGGTTACGCTACGTCCGTGTGCTAGACTCAGAGGTCTCCCAAGACTTGTCCCTAAGACTTTAGGGTGCCCTTATGAAAGGCGAGCGAAGTAGTGATTACGCGTGATACTTATAATCCTTTAAGAGTGTTTCCATGAGGGAAGGGCCCTCTTAGTGGGGTTTCCCCCTCTCTTGAGTGCATGTTGGCGAGGGTGCCTCTGTTGAGCGCCTATAACCCTCAAGAGGGAGGGGGCCCTCTTAGTGAGGTTATCACCTCTCTTGAGTGTATGTTGGTGAGGGTGCCTCTGTTGGATGCATGTGACCCTCATAAAGGAGGGGGCCCTCTTAGTGGGGTTCTCCCCTCTCTTAAATGCATGTTAGGATGGCACTTTTGTGTTGATGTGGTACCTTACCTACAATTTATAAAAGTTTCTTTACTGTGATGAGTAAAGGAAAAAGTAGCAGTTCTGTGAACTAGACCTGCAATCGATGGTCTTTGAATTTTAGATGTAATTTGTTAGATTGTATAAGGCTTACCACATAATTTGGGAGTGAGGGGATGGCACTATCTTAAACAAAAAAAGTCCAGTGAAATAGTAGCATGGTACTATTCCTACTGTGATTTGTTATTTTCGTGGGCTCTACATGAACTCAATAGTGATCTTCAAATCACAATGGAAATAGCACCATGTAGAGGCAGTTGGGGTTGCCTTGCTTAAGCTGTTTTCAACTAGCATAGAGATTGATGGTGGTCACTTTATGAGTTTGGTTGATGTGATTTTTTGTGCAACGGTTTAGTTAAACATTATGAGTAACTTAATTAGTAGGTTTATCAAATACATGTAGGCTCATTTGTATCTATAATAACTAAGAAATGGCAGTTTGTAAAGTAAGGAAACAAAGGTGTTGAAGTGTCAGTTATTCTAGGTTGTGTAAATCCTATAACAGATAACTTTTCTAAGATTTTTCGATAAAAGAAATGTTAGAATCAGTCACGAGTGTCCAACACTCGCGATTTGATTGGTGTGGTGCATGTATTGCACGTGCGTGCGCGGTCGCATGTGAAATGGACACATATAATACACTCACCAATCAGATTGCGAGTGTTAAATAGAAAAATCTTTTAGTTGCTTTGTGAGGAAAAATCTTTTAGTTATCAGTTCATGTTAAGTCAAGTGGTTTACACTAGTCTAAAATTGAATACTCAAGAAGTTTCACAACTACAAACGTATCTAAAAAAATATGTAATTAAAGCTAATGTTTCTGTATATATTATACATTACACATTAGGCACTTGACCTTAGACTTTTGAATTATTAAAATGACCTTAGGTGAAATTTAATTTCAACAATAAGCTAAATTTGATCTATTTGAATTGTTAAAACATTATTCTAAATTTATTATTGTGTTTAAACATCTATATCCATGTCTATACTATATGTACAAATGTTTTCTGTTTTAATATTTTTTAACTTGACAAAAATATCCTCTAAAATTAAATAATAATGGATTATTATTTTTTTTATGTTGTTTCTTTATTATTTTAATGTGATATTTTCATTGGAAAAAAGGAATTGAGTGTCAGGGAACAAGAATTGAACGATACTTAATGATAGATATTAGTATCAAAGTAAATAATGAGATGAATCCGCTTCAAATTAAATGAAAAATAAACTGGAAAAGTGTACTATGAGATTAGATAACCAGAGAAAACATAGAGAAACTAAAAGGAGTTTTTGACTCTTTTCTTTTTTAATTTACATAACATACTAATGTGGAAACTTTGTTATTAGATACCGTAAAACCTAAGTTTTACGGATTAGTTATATGAAATTTAAAATCCTATAATATATATTGTATTTCAAGTAGAATTCCAATTGTTATATATAATTCTAAGTTGTTGATTTCAAACCCTTTTATAATTTGGAAGGATTAAGCCTTTGTTTATTCTAAACTTACAACTAAAAAAACTCATCCATTTGTAAACATAAGTTATTTAATTTGATTAAAATTCTCCTTTAACTGAACCAATGAAAAGTGAACACTAATTAAGAAAAAAGTTGGCTATTGTCAAACCTGAGTAAACTTAGTCGTTATGGACATATTTGGTTGCACCTTGTACCAAGTTATGATCCAAGTCAGGCAAGCAAGGTAATGATGACCTTACGCAAAAGATCATGGTTGTTCTTGTTCGGCCAAAGAATTTTAGTTTGGCATATATATGGGGAGTTGGTCTCTCCCACTGAGTTGTGGTGTTGCAACGGATTATATCCAATCTCGTCGGACCAGCAATTGTTCCTAAGACATATATAAAGAGTTTTCCTCCCCACCACCCCAAGCTATGAAAGCAGCATGACTAGGCAAGCCTTGGCAAGGCATGGCTTTCCTAAGCCCTATGGACCCTTCAGTGTTGGCTACTTGGATTGGGGTGGAGCATAGGGTATAGCTCGACAGCATTGTGGCTAGATTCAATATGACTTAATGGCTGAATTACATTGGCAACGTGGGAATGACTATGGCAGCTGAAGGTTGACTAAAGGAGTGTTATGGCATGTGCGGGACATATGACTTGACAACATAGCATGGGTGCACCCTTAGTATGCAAGCAGTTGAATGCATGGCAAGAGTGCAGCCCACCATGAACAAGGGTGGTTTGCTCTATTTGTGTCTATTGGACACGTGGACAAGTTGGTTAGCGTTGTACACATCAAACATGTGTGTAAATATAGAACACATATGAGTATATATATAACACATGTGGATGAATGTGCTGGCACAACAGTTGCAAGCAAGTGACAAACAATTCTCCTCTATGAAGATAATGGTCTGCAGCAATTTCAACTACACCATACAGGTGGCAGCTTTGGGGGCATGCAGCAAGACAGGAGCAGTTCTCAGTAACTGTCATGCCTTAAGTGGTGTAGCCAGCTTAGTTTAGCAAACCTTTGGGTGGTTAGGGTGTCAATCGCCATCTTCTCTATGTATTTAAATACACCAAGGTCCTGTAATAGAGGCAAAGGGCCTTTGATCAGATTAGGATTCCTTTGTAATCTGGTTAATGTCAATATAAAGGTTTGGGAGTGTTTTCCCTATAAATGTGTGCGGTGTATTATGTTTATTGTATGTGTATGCTGCCTAACGAATTAAGGGTTGGTTACAGAGGCAACATCACCATTAGGGCGACATTGCTACTAAGAAAAAATTAATCCCGTGATGGTTGGTATTAGAGCACAGTTTTGATCAAAAACCATGGCTGGTAGTAGTAACGTTGAGTTACATGAGTGGGTGACAAGGTTAGAGGATTTCATGGGTGCTCCACCGAATGATGCGATGCCTCTCTCGGTGCAGGGTGATAGGTTGTCCCGAGAGTTACAGAATGTCCAGAGAACACAAGAAAAACTTCTACAAACCGAAGACGATCATTATCATGAATCAAACAACAAGATAGACGATCTTCTTGGGGATGTCAGTTCTCTGATCGAAGCTTTGAAGGAGAAAGTTCGTTCTCTTGAAGATGAGGTGTCTTTCATGAAGCGAGTCTTGCATCAGAAGAGTTTAATGGTGCACGAGAGTTTGTAAAAGGCCAAAGTCCCTAACCCAAAGCCTTCTCCATTGCAAGTAATACAAAGGAGTTGGAGATTTTTTTATGGGATATGAGCCATTATTTCAAAGCAGTTTGGACACCGGATGCAGAGAAGGTCGATCTCACTAGCATGTTTCTTGCCGAAGATGCAAAATTGTGGTGGCGCACACGATCTAAGGACAATTCACATTCATAGATCACGACCTGGGATTCTTTAGTCCATGAAATGAAAGAGTAGTTTTTTTCGAGTAACACGGCTTGGCAAGCACGTGATACTTTACGCAAACTCTAACATACGGGTACTGTTCGAGATTATGTTAAGCAATTTTCATCCCTGATGCTTGACATTAAAAATATATATGAAGAAGATAAACTATTCAATTTCATAGTCGGACTGCAAGGATAGGCGCAGTTAGAATTATTACGGCAAGGCATTAAGGACTTGCCTATAGTAATAACGGCTACTGATACTCTTGTTGATTATCGGCTACAGTCAAATTCTGCGGAGAAAGATGGCAAAGGTAAATCAAAGGAGTAATAGAAAGGAAAGGGTTTTAACAAGAAGAAGAATGATGAAAAATTTATTTCTTTTTCTTTAGCAGAAAATAGTACAGACAAACCTTTCACATCTAAGAATGGAAAAGGTTGTTTTATCTACAATGGCCCACGCCGTGCCATGAACTGCCCTAAAAAAGAGAAGCTAAGTGCTCTTGTTATAGAAGACTCAACTTCTGACCGTTTAGAGGAACCCACACGAGTTAACCCTCTCTAACTTTTGTATATAATTCAAAAAAATGAGGAACCAACGACTGGAAAGAGGTTTATGTATGTGCAGGTCCTGTTGAACAATGTTGCTATCCATGCTATGATCGATATTGGAGCTACTCACAACTTTATTTTTTATCATGAAGTACAGCGGCTTGGTCTTTCTCTAATTAGTGATTCCAGCAGAATCAAAGCTATAAATCCAAAAGGGAAACCAGATGGCGGAATGGCTAAAGATGTTCCCTTGAAAGTTAGCGATTGGCAAGGCCAATGCAGTTTTATGGTGGTCTCTTTAGATGATTTCCAAGTAATTCTTAGGCAAGATTTCTTTACAAAGGTGAAGGTTTCTATTATACCTCATCTCTAAACGCACATGAATACTTAAGCAAAAGAATTCTCCAGCTACATGTGTCAAACCACCATTTCACTACAAAGTTTGGATAAGTGCATTAAAAGTTTTGTGAATGTCTCAGCAGAATGATTATGGTGGATTTGATGAATTCACGAAGATGGCTATGAATGAGAATGAGTACTCATGTGAAAAAGATGCACGTGTGATGCAAATTTTTTTTAAAAAATTTCATGTGTCATAGAGTTCCAGCATGCATGTTAACTGTAGAATTTGTACCACCACCCCCCAACTTAAATGAAACATTGTCCTCAATGTTTAACAATTAAAAGTGAATGGAGGGTACAGAAAAGGGTAGAATACACCTGATGTGTGATGTGGGTAGCTCGCTCAGCACCAAAGATGGCAACCTGAACTGATAAAATGAAATTAACGTGCCAATAAAAGTGAAAAAAATAGCAGCGAACAAAAAAAAAAGAACTAAATTAAAAGAGAACAAAAACAAAAAAATAAAATAAAATAAAGAAAAAAAAAACATACCTGCATGGCGCGATCAAGGTTGATAGACCGGGTCCATAAGTCGAATGTCTTCCATTTCCGGAACTTGCCTATCAATTAAAATTTTAAGGCGCTGATCATTTATTATAAAAACCCGACCATCCTTAGAGTCCTCTATTTCTACTACCCCATTTTCGAAAACATTCTTCACTATAAAGGGGCCTGTCCACCTAGACCTTAGTTTCCTGGGTGCTTATGGAGTCTAGAATCATATAAAAACATTCGATCATTAGGCTTAAACGTTTTTCTCAAAATATTTTTATCATGAAACGCTTTCGTTTTAGCCTTATAGATTATAGAGTTTTTATACGCATCATTTCTCAATTCCTCTAACTCGGTCAATTGCAATTTTCTTAGCTTACCTACTTCTCCCATGTCAAAATTGAAATGATTGATGGCCCAATAGGCTCGATGCTCGAGCTCCACAGGTAAGTGGCAAGGCTTTCCAAAAACAAGCCTATAAGGTGACATGCCTAAGGGAGTTTTGAAAACTGTACGATAGGCCCAAAGTGCATCAACTAGTCTTAAAGACCAATCTTTGCAATCCAGGTTGATCGTTTTTTCTAAAATTTACTTAATTTCCCTGTTTGCAAATTTTACTTGTCCACTTGTTTGGGGGTGATAGGCAGCAGAGATTTTATGTACCACCCCATATTATTTTCATCAAATCTTCAAAAGAACGGTTGCAAAAATGTGTGCCTCGGTAACTAATGATAGCACATGGTGTACCAAATCGAGACAACATATTCTCTTTGAAAAATTTAATCACCGTCTTATTATCATTACTCTTGCAAGCTGCTGCCTCTACCCATTTTGATACATAATCTACTGTCACAATAATATATGGATATCCAAAAGAAAGGGGGAAATGGTCCCATGAAATCAATGCCCCAACAATCAAAAATTTCAATCACTAAAATTGGGTTTAAGGGCATCATATTACGACGGGACATAACTCCTAACTTTTGACACTGTTCACATGAGCGGCAATAGATGTTGGCATCCTTAAGCAAGGTAGGCCAATAAAAGCCACACTGTAGAATTTTTGCAGCGATTTTCTTCATTGAAAAGTGGGCCCCACAAGATTGGGTGTGAAAAAATTCTAAAACACTAGTAATCTCTTCATCAGGGATGCAACGCCTTAAAATTTGGTCAGGGCAGTATTTGAAAAGAAAAGGGTCATCCCAATAGAAATTACGTACATCAGTCATGAACTTCCTCTTATCCTGAGCGCTTCAATCCACCGATATCTCACCTTCACAATATGAGCAAACCATGGTAAAGAAGTAATAGAAAGTAAGTGGTCATCAAGAAAATCATCCCTGATTGGTAGGTGGTCAGAGGTGTCCTCAAATGTGAGCTTCGAGAGATGGTCAGCCAATACTTTCTCCACTCCTTTCTTGTCTTTGATGGCGATGTCAAATTCCTGCAAAAGTAAAATCCACCGTATTAGTCGCGTCTTAGCATCCTTCTTTGTGAGAAGGTACTTAAGGGCAGCATAATCTGTGAAAATAAGAATAGGAGAACCAATTAAATAAGCATGAAACTTATCCAAAGCAAATACTACAGCTAGCAACTCTTTTTCAGTAATAGAGTAATTCATCTAAGCCCTATTTAAAGTTCTACTAGTATAGTTAATGACAAAGGGCTTCCCCTCCCTTCGCTGTCCAAGAACAGCACCTACAGCATAATCACTGGCATCACACATAATCTCAAAAGGCAAAGTCCAATCACGTGGCTGCATTATGGGTGCTGAGGTAAGCTTTCCAATTAGCGTTTTAAAGGCCTCTTGACACGCTTGTGTCCACTCAAATGGGGCATTTTTAGCTAGGAGGTGACATAATGGTTTAGATATGGTAGAAAAATTTTGTATGAACCTCCTATAAAAGCCCGCATGACCAAGAAAGGATCTCACATCCTTTACTGTCCTAGGTGGAGGCAATTTAGAGATTAATTCAATCTTAGATTGATCAACCTCTATCCCCATAAAAGAAATAATATGCCCTAAGACAATACCTGAATGTACCATAAAGTGGCATTTTTTTCAATTCAAAACCAATTCCTTCTCCTCACAACGAGTCAATACTCTCTCTAAATTCAATAGGCATGCATCAAATGAAGATCCAAAACCAGTCACGTCATCCATAAAAACTTCCATGCAATTTTCAACCATATCACTAAAAATACTTATCATGCAACGTTGAAAAGTAGCAGGTGCATTGCACAATCCAAATGGCATTCTATGAAAAGTATAAGTACCAAAAGGACAAGTGAAAGTGGTTTTATCCTGGTCTTCTAAGGCAATTTCAATTTGATAATAACCAGAATAACCATCCAAGAAATAATAAAAAGGATGACCAGCCACACGCTCAAGAATTTGATCAATAAAAGGGAGAGGAAAATGGTCTTTCCGGGTGACAGCATTCAATTTTCTATAATCAATGCACATCTGCCATCCAGTCACAAGTTTTGTAGGGACTAACTCTCCTAGGTCATTTTTTACCACAGTAACACCTGAATTTTTAAGGACAACCTGGGTAGGACTAACCCATTTACTGTCAGCAATAGGATATATGATTCCTGCATCTAATAGTTTCAACACTTCATTTTTCACCACTTCTTTCATAGTGGGATTAAGCCTACATAGGGGGTCTCTACGAGGGCTAGTTCTTTCCTCCAAATTGATTTTATGAGAATAGACCAGGGGACTAACACTTTTTATATCAGCAATGCTCCAACCTATGGCTGACCTATGTTTACTTAGGGTCTGAATTAATTTTTCACCTTGAGACTCAGATAATTCAGATGAGATAATAACAGGAAAAGTATCACCTAGACCAAGGAAGGCATGCTTTAAACCCTTGGGCAAAGGCTTCAATTCAACTTTTGGTACTTCCACACTTAAAGGAATCTACTCTTCACTTTTTTTAGGCAACTCCTCAAACTTCGATTGCCATGTCCGTGCTCCATAATCCTGAGTTCTATCAAAAATAGCACAAATATCAACCACATTAGATGGATCAGTAATATAATCAAACTCAGAATTAACAATAAAATGCTCAAGGGGATCAAAATCAAGAGTTGGAGGAACTCTCCTATCCATAAGTGAATCAATCATGTACGTCTGGCAGCTCTCGTCCTCCTCTTCTGGTTGTTTTATAATATGGAAGATATTCACCTCGAGAGTCATGTTCCCAAAAGACAGCTTCATGAGCCCATTCTTGTAATTAATAAGAGCATTAGTAGTGGCAAGGAAAGGCCTACCTAAAATCAAAGGAATTTTTGAAATAGAGTTAACAACAGAGCTAGTGTCAAGGATTATGAAATCAACAGGATAATAAAATTTATCAATTTGTATCAGAACATCCTCTACCACACCCCGTGGTACTCTGATTGAACGGTCAGCCAATTGCAATACCATAGAAGTAGGCTTGATTTCTCCCAACCTCATCAGCAAATAAATAGAATAAGACATTAAATTCACACTAGCTCCTAAATCAAGTAAAGTTGCCCAAACTCATGATTTCCAATGCTGCATGCAATGGTTAGAAAACCAGGATCCCTGTACTTGGGAAGAATCCTCTACTCAATTAGAGCACTAACTTGCTCTGTTAGGAACGCTGTCTTCTTCACATAGTGCTTCCTCTTAACTGTACACAAATCTTTAAGAATTTTTGCATAAGTAGGAACTTGTTTAATCACATGCAAAAGAGGATGATTGATTTTTACCTACCTGAGATTCTCTAGGATTTTATTGTTAGGATCCAAAGTTCGCTTGGTTGATTTTAAAGCTTGGGAAATGGTACCTTAATAGGGCTCTTTGTCACCTTTGGTTCCTTAGGCAGCTCGACATTACTACTATCTTGATCCTTTTCCACATCCCCCGAGTTGTCCATTGTTAGAATGTGTAATGACTTACCACTTCGAGTCACAATGGCGTTCGCATCCTTCAAATTCTCTTGTGCCATGTGTTGACCATGGAGTGTGGACTGAGCTTGGGAAGGGAATCTACCTCGCTCATTCACACTCAAAGAGGTCATCAATTTGGACACTTGGCTCTTTATCTCCTTGTTTTCTTCCACAACCTGCGTAATCAAAGATTCAAACTTTTGATTAGTCTTACCTTGTGCTTCAATAAAAGCATGCAAAGTGTCTTCTAAAGAATTCCTAGAAGATGAAGGTGCATGATCTGGTGCAGGGTATGATCTAGCGGGCTGCCACGTCCCGAATTTCTGACCGAAACCAGAGGCGCGACTGACGAATAGAAAATAAATAAAATAAAAGATAATTAAATAGATTTACGAATTTACGACAAATTAAATAGAATTCTTTAATTTTCTAAAAATTTCGGCAGAACCTCCTTTGTTTTCTAAGCCTTTTCTCACCTGATAGACATGATATATTTCACGACATTTCATAAATATAAACATATTACAACCCACCCTCACTCAGTGGCCACAATCTCATCAAATTTACATATACATCGCCTAATTATACAACTGAAGACGATTTAATAGATACATACATTCACTTCTGTCAACATACATATATATATCATTGGGCTTAAGTCCGTACATCACAAAACACGCCCCAAGGCCAAATATCCATCTACAGTCAAGTCTCCTCCACTCGGCTAGACTTCCTCAAGCCTCAGGTGTCGGGAATGTCATTTGAAATATGGTTCCCACGAATGGGTCAACGCCAACATGCTGGTATGATGAAGTGCTAATGCAAGAAATAAAGCTAAGGCGTGGCATGTGCAAAGTTTACATTTATATCTAAATGTCATTCAAAGCATCACAGTAATATATGAGTGGTATGCATGACGCACCCATGCACAACTCTATGCCACACCCATGTCTCGTTTACGGGTACTCCCCGATGGCAACGGAGTACCAATGCAATGGCCAATTTTGGGTTTTTCACCACAGGATCTACACCCTCATAATGCATAGCACCACGTGCTCAACCCACGCTATGTTCTCAAGGATTCATCATATGCCAATATGCTAATGCAATCTCAATGAACATGGATCTCAATAATATAGCATGCTCGGACAATAACAAGTAAATCATCAGTCAGTTTCATATACATGCATATCTCATGTGTTCATACATCATAATTCATGTTCTTCACTTTACTTAAACTTGTAAGTAACACATAAACATGTGAACAACCAATTCCAAGTTATCAAGTAAACACATTACAAATGAACACATAAAGCATTCCAGTTATTCACAAATATTCCTAACTTAACTTCATTTCTAACATTAGCAAAGCACCATACCTGATAGGGTTGATCACGACCCTACTAAGCTGTGTCCACTACATAGTCCAATCAACTGATGAATGACTCAGTCCTCCTGCTGTAGCTGTTTAGAGAGTTTGAGGTTAATCTTTAGTCCACGATTCAGGAGTCGAAGAAAACACATCAGCAGGTTGATCGAATCGGCCAAACATTTTAAATCCACTTTCATCAGCTTCTTCAGCCTTGACCCCATACTCAAATTGGATAATCGAATTACTACATACATTCCTCACCGTTCCATCATACAAATAACAACATCGCGAAGGATGGCCATTAAGTTTTTGAATAAAGTTCCAGGCTCAGTCAACCCTCTAGATGAACGGACAATAACTTCTCTGCTTGAAATTGAGTGAGCCATCTTCCAACTGTAACTTTTCCAACCAGGTTGCAATACCAGCAACTTCCTTATGTGAATCAATCCCCTCAATCATCCATCCAATTCTAATCACAATCCGTCCTCTCCAAGCCACTATTTCAACCCATGAACACCAGCCGCAGAATCTGATCAACAAATTCACTCCAAATTTACATCAACAAGACCAGTATTTAAATTTCTTACTAAACTCAGTCCATCTTGAACAACAGGTGTTGCAGCACTCCTGTAGTACTCACATTCACCAACTATTTGAAATTGGAGCTCAAACCATCCAACACCAAGCATCACATGACCATCCTTGAATTCCCATTCATCATCACTGCATAAATGGAGTGACAACCCTTGCTAAACTGACCCTCACCTGAATGCACTAACAGAGTCTCCTCTCTTTGATCTCTCTCAAAACCAGTTAAGTCCTGAACCTAACTCATTCGAATCGGCCAGCAGTTTGTAATCCAACAGCCAACGTAACCCACAAACCTCTACCACTTTCTTCTTGCCGCAACCGCCTCCCATCAACAAGCTGCTCTGTTGCTTTAAAATGTGCCCAACAGTCTGTCCCCATTTTTAAACACACAAATCTCCTAATGGACGTAGCTCCACAGCCACAGATACCATCCCTAGTCCTATTCAAACCAACCTCAACTACACAACATCCAAACCTGCTGCCCCCAACTGTAACTCTCCCAATTAATTTACAATACCAGCCGACCCCTTATGCGAACCAAACCCCTCAATCAGACAACGGCACAAGCTTCCAATCACCTGATGCCAACTACGGCTGAAGCCTATTCTGCTTCAGTTTCATCAAGTTCCTCAAGCCGCAAGCACTAGTCCCTCTTCATCCTTAACATAAATCAATTCCCAATATATATATATATATATATATACATACCTCTCATCCAACATGGATACAACCGAACCAGCAAATCCAACCCAACCGACTCTCAATCCGACGAACCAACAAACCAATTCAACACCCATGACAGCCATCGACAAAACCGCAACAACACACACACAATCCCGAACCACCGCTAATCGCTTGTTGCCCAAACCCGGAACCTCCCCCACACCATTATACACACAGACGTATACACATATTGCCGCACACCAACACGTACACATATACACATATATATATATACGTACATATACACGCAACCCTTGTACCACAACTCCCATAACCGTAGCCATACACCACAACCGTAACACAAATCACAGAATCCTAACCCCAGGTTTCCGTTGAATCAACCCATGACCACCGAATCATCACCACTTGAAGCAAAAAAAATTGAATTCAACTCACGATCCCGTGACACGGCCAAAGTCGACAACTCCTCGACAGATCCGTCCCAAACCATTTGCTGCTTCGCGTCCCTCCAATCCGCAACACACAGCCCAATCGCAATCCAAAACCCATCGCCAATCCGTCGCCCCCCTGCCTCGATCTCCCTCGCGACCACCGTCGCTTCTTCCTCTTCCCTTCCTTCTTCTTTCTCTCTTTTCTTCTCCCTTTCCTTCTCCCCTGTTCTGCCGTTCTCCCTCACCCGAGACCTGCACCGTCCCCTTTTCTTCTTTCTTTCCTTTCCTTTTTTTTTTTTCTTTTATTCATTTTCAACCACACACCCATATATATATATATATATTATACCATACTTTACATTTTATTCATATACACTATTATACATATTTTTCTTTTATTTTATTTTATTTTTCATCTATCAATTACGAATGTCGATAAAGTTGGCATAAAGCTGGCTCAATATCAGTATTATTTGTTTTACCGTCTCTGGGTGTCCGTTCGCGTCTTACGTCATATTTTTTTTATTTATTTATTTTTTTTCAAAATCTAAATTAAATAGGAATTAAGGACATTCACATAGCATTCTAAAAAAAAGAAAATTTATTCCAAATTTTCGAATCTTTACATCCTTCCCTCCTTAAAGAAATTTCGTCCCGAAATTTAAAATCATGCATCTCCTTGATAAAATAATAAAAGATCAAGTCAAAATGCATTGTAACACGGAGACGTGCAGCCTTACCTATGGATCACTCACCTCTCCCTCAACCAGGCAATGTGGGACGTAACTTTAATCCTTCTTTCACTCCCCCAGCAAGGCTCTGCCTCTTGGAGAGAGTAGTCCCTCGGAACGGCACCACACTCCTGTTGTTAGGGTCTGGCCCTGATCCATCTGTAACGGCTCACTCCTCATGGCACAACACATAATGAATCCTCAACATGTTGGTTCATCAATGCTAATTTTTCAAATCCATTCATGCCTCACGGCCTACTCCAATAACTCAACATAATAACACACATAAAGGAGAGTTCTCACTGTTCACAAGGACACCTCAAAGTCTCTCACACACTTGCTAACCATCTTCCAATCTCAAATCAAGTCATGAAATCATCTAATAATTCACCACAATGGCATCAATACATTGCCCGTATTTCAATGTAACCTAATAACCCAGTATCTTCCAAGTACCATGGTCACCCACAAGACATCAACAACAAAATCTTAACGTGAAGCCATCACCCACCTTAGTCTATATACTACCGATGCTAATTGTCATGTATTAATAAAGATTAGTTCATGTATTCCAAACGTGGAATCTAAACAGTATATCAAGGTTCAAGAGGATGAAACATTAAAGAAGGTAACAAGAGTGCCTCAATTTTTCCTTAAGGTTATTCCAACTCATCATCGTTACAGTCAATACATTAAATAAAGTCTCATATCAATTTAGATCCTCAGTGAAACTCTTCACCAACTTCAGTCATGGATATACATCAATCCTTACACCTATGCATCAAAACACACTTACACATAAACGCATTTAGACATTCTCTTAGGTATGTATTTAATGACAGTCAATTTGCATACAAAATCAGGGTTGCACTACTATAACAGGCATTAAACTAGCATGCATATATATAGAATCGACAATTAACATTCAATAGTTAACACGTAACCTACCACATTAGCATTCGAGTATTAAAATTCATTCCAACATATATATACACATCAATAAGCACACAACCTGCTATATAGGTGACCAGGTATACATCCATCCCCATGGATATCCAGGCTCATAGCCTATCTCACAGATAACGAGTTCAAACTCTACCTTTTAATTTCACTTAGCCTACCACGTAGATATAAGCATCCAGTCTCAGCTCCTCACTGAACAAGCATACCACACGTCATACACATTTCACATCCTAAAACAACAGTACTTACCCAATCACATAATCCCAACCAGTCCGATAAAGTCGAGGTCTAACCTCTCCCATCTCATAACGAAGTCCACCCTAGAAGGATCCATGGACATCCCGTGAAATAAAGAAAACATCTCCTTCAGGAGTACACACTGTCACTCTCCTCCTGTAGTAGTCTATACTCGCCCAAAAATGTAAATAACCGATCTATCCTCAATGTAATACCAAAATTAGACACGTCAGGTAGAATAAAGTCAAAAGAAGGGATGTAACCAGCTATCTCTACCGAGCAACATCTACAGATCCTTATCAGTATCCCACCATCTCAACTGGTGAACCCTACGATGGTGGAACAACGCGATCATCGCAAGCCCCTGAATAAAGTAAAATCTCCCAAGTGCAATATTCATTATCCAAATCAAGACAACATAACTATTTATAACTTAATCCAAACCAATCAGATTCATTCACAACCTTTACCCCGCATTTCTAAATGACAAGTGAGAACCACCACTCATTTATAAGGCGTATAACAATCCAAGCTGTTAAGTCCTAGTGTCTCAACCACACTATTTTCACCATAATGACATTCACACAACTGCATCTCAGACACAAGATTCATGTTCAAGAAATTCATATCACCCGACCCTTAACTCGATATACAATTTCCTCTAAAACAACAATCAATGCTTACCCCTTATTCAATCATGATTCTGAAATCAACCTTATAAACTAAGTTAAAACTAAGTTCATTACTGACCCCTCAGCTTGGTCCAATTCATACAACTCATTATTCTTCACAAAGCTTACATTCATAAGTTCATTAAATCAACTCACTATTCTCATCACATCTCTTATCGATCATCTCATAAAACTAGGTAAGGCAATAGCATTTTTTTTTTCATTAGGTTACTTTCACAGTCTACCGCAATATAATTGACTCCAACTCAATGAAGGAATCATTATTACCCCTAACTCTCAGACTCACCTTCGCATTCCAATTCAATATTCATCCTAACACGAAATCAAAACACGATTACATCGTAATCCGAGTTTATCCACAATAACATTCTTTTCAAACCATTTGTCTTTATACAACTATCCTTAGACAAAAGATCATCAATTATCGCCCAAGAATCTAACACATCTTACAGACATACTCGTTTAATCGACACTTATATAACTTAAGTCAATCATCCCCACCCGTTGGTTACACGCAAACAATCGACGCTAGGTTCTCACATAGCCTTTCGTAAGGACAAAATTCATCTAAACAACGCAATATTCACATCCTCAAGTCATGTTAGTGTTCAACTAACCTACCAATACTCAACTCTAAGCAAATGCCATCCAAAGATAATACATCTCTCCGCCAACGAGTTTAACACAAGAACACCTTTTAAAAAAAAAATTTTTTTTGATACAACACTCTAAGTATCTACTGTCCAATCCATACACAAGAATCCTCATAAGTTTAAATTTTTATTTTAGCATTTTAACGTCTTATGTGTCTTTTTATTTATGGTTCTCTACTTCATTGGCATGTGTTTAATTAAGGCTTTTATAATTCTTCCATTATTTCTCACTTATATAACTAAGTGATAACCCTTCATGGATCACAACTCCTTTTGTTACTGGCTGATGGGGCGCCATCCATCAACTGTAACGTAAGACTTGAGACCAATCCAGTCTGTATAAATATCATAGTCATACTACTATAATCCATGAATGTCGGGTACTAACCCAGCATACATATATATATATAACAACGCAACCAACCGAATAGATAACTAGGTCTACGGCCTATCTCATAAATAACGAGGCATACGGCCTACCGTATAGATAACTAAGTGTACAACCTATATCTCAAATAACTAAGCATACAGTCTACCCCATAAAATATACGGTCCACCACATAAACATGAGTTTCTAACCTTAGTCAACCATTATATCAAACCATCGCGTACTCTCAGTCAATCGGGAAATCCAGTACATTGCATATCAATGTAACACGTGCACATAAAACCTACCACCCAAACTAACCCAAATAACTTAAGGTCTGAACTTCTCCCCATGTTCAAAACATTAGATCACCCATCATGTTATCAGACACGGTCATACCAAATTAAATAGTATTCTTTAATTTTCTAAAAATTTCGGCAGAACCTCCTTTGTTTTCTAAGCCTTTTCTCACCTGATAGACATGATATATTTCACGACATTTCATAAATATAAACATATTACAACCCACCCTCACTCAGTGGCCACAATCTCATCAAATTTACATATACATCGCCTAATTATACAACTGAAGACGATTTAATAGATACATACATTCACTTCTGTCAACATACATATATATATCATTGGGCTTAAGCCCGTACATCACAAAACACGCCCCAAGGCCAAATATCCATCTACAGTCAAGTCTCCTCCACTCGGCTAGACTTCCTCAAGCCTCAGGTGTCGGGAATGTCATCTGAAATATGGTTCCCACGAATGGGTCAGCGCCAACATGCTGGTATGATGAAGTGCTAATGTAAGAAATAAAGCTAAGGCGTGGCATGTGCAAAGTTTACATTTATATCTAAATGTCATTCAAAGCATCACAGTAATATATGAGTGGTATGCATGACGCACCCATGCACAACTCTATGCCACACCCATGTCTCGTTTACGGGTACTCCCCGATGGCAACGGAGTACCAATGCAATGGCCAATTTTGGGTTTTTCACCACAGGATCTACACCCTCATAATGCATAGCACCACGTGCTCAACCCACGCTATGTTCTCAAGGATTCATCATATGCCAATATGCTAATGCAATCTCAATGAACATGGATCTCAATAATATAGCATGCTCGGACAATAACAAGTAAATCATCAGTCAGTTTCATATACATGCATATCTCATGTGTTCATACATCATAATTCATGTTCTTCACTTTACTTAAACTTGTAAGTAACACATAAACATGTGAACAACCAATTCCAAGTTATCAAGTAACACATTACAAATGAACACATAAAGCATTCCAGTTATTCACAAATATTCCTAACTTAACTTCATTTCTAACATTAGCAAAGCACCATACCTGATAGGGTTGATCACGACCCTACTAAACTGTGTCCACTACATAGTCCAATCAACTGATGAATGACTCAGTCCTCCTGTTGTAGCTGTTTAGAGAGTTTGAGGTTAATCTTTAGTCCACGATTCAGGAGTCGAAGAAAACACATCAGCAGGTTGATCGAATCGGCCAAACATTTTAAATCCAGTTTCATCAGCTTCTTCAGCCTTGACCCCATACTCAAATTGGATAATCGAATTACTACATACATTCCTCACTGTGCCATCATACAAATAACAACATCGCGAAGGATGGCCATTAAGTTTTTGAATAAAGTTCCAGGCTCAGTCAACCCTCTAGATGAACGGACAATAACTTCTCTGCTTGAAATTGAGTGAGCCATCTTCCAACTGTAACTTTTCCAACCAGGTTGCAATACCAGCAACTTCCTTATGTGAATCAATCCCCTCAATCATCCATCCAATTCTAATCACAATCCGTCCTCTCCAAGCCACTATTTCAACCCATGAACACCAGCCGCAGAATCTGATCAACAAATTCACTCCAAATTTACATCAACAAGACCAGTATTTAAATTTCTTACTAAACTCAGTCCATCTTGAACAACAGGTGCTGCAGCACTCCTGTAGTACTCACATTCACCAACTATTTGAAATTGGAGCTCAAACCATCCAACACCAAGCATCACATGACCATCCTTGAATTCCCATTCATCATCACTGCATAAATGGAGTGACAACCCCTGCTAAACTAACCCTCACCTGAATGCACTAACAGAGTCTCCTCTCTTTGATCTCTCTCAAAACCAGTTAAGTCCTGAACCTAACTCATTCGAATCGGCCAGCAGTTTGTAATCCAACAGCTAACGCAACGCACAAACCTCTACCACTTTCTTCTTGCCGCAACCACCACCCATCAACAAGCTGCTCTGTTGCTTTAAAATGTGCCCAACAGTCTGTCCCCATTTTTAAACACACAAATCTCCTAACGGACGTAGCTCCACAGCCACAGATACCATCCCTAGTCCTATTCAAACCAACCTCAACTACACAACATCCAAACCTGCTGCCCCCAACTGTAACTCTCCCAATTAATTTACAATACCAGCCAACCCCTTATGCGAACCAAAACCCTCAATCAGACAACGGCATAAGCTTCCAATCACCTGATGCCAACTACGGCTGAAGCCTATTCTGCTTCAGTTTCATCAAGTTCCTCAAGCCGCAAGCACTGGTCCCTCTTCATCCTTAACATAAATCAATTCCCAATATATATATATATATATACATACCTCTCCTCCAACATGGATACAACCGAACCAGCAAATCCAACCCAACCGACTCTCAATCCGACGAACCAACGAACCAATTCAACACCCATGACAGCCATCGACAAAACTGCAACAACACACACACAATCCCGAACCACTGCCAAGCGCTTGTTGCCCAATCCTAGAACCTCCCCCGCACCATTATACACACAGACATATACACATATTGCCGCACACCAACACGCACACATATACACACACATATATATATACGTACATATACACGCAACCCTTGTACCACAACTCCCATAACCGTAGCCATACACCACAACCGTAACACAAATCACAGAATCCTAACCCTAGGTTTCCGTTGAATCAACCCATGACCACCGAATCATCACCACTTGAAGTAAAAAAAATCGAATTCAACTCACGATCCCGTGACACGGCCAAAGTCGACAACTCCTCGACAGATCCGTCCCAAACCATCTGCTGCTTCGCGTCCCTCCAATCCGCAACACACAGCCCAATCGTAATCCAAAACCCATCGCCAATCCATCGCCCCCTTGCCTCGATCTCCCTCGCGACCACCGTCGCTTCTTCCTCTTCCCTTCCTTCTTCTTTCTCTCTTTTCTTCTCCCTTGTTCTGCCGTTCTCCCTCACCCGAAACCTGCACCGTCCCCTTTTCTTCTTTCTTTCCTTTGCTTTTTTTTTTTTCTTTTATTCATTTTCCACCACACACCCATATATATATATATATATATATATTATACCATACTTTACATTTTATTCATATACACTATTATACATATTTTTCTTTTATTTTATTTTATTTTTCATCTATCAATTACGAATGTCGATAAAGTTGGCATAAAGCCGGCTCAATATCAGTATTATTTGTTTTACCGTCTCTAGGTGTCCGTTCGCGTCTTACGTCATATTTTATTTTTTTTTTCTCAAAATCTAAATTAATTAGGAATTAAGGACATTCACATAGCATTCTAAAAAAAAAAAATTTTATTCCAAATTTTCGAATCTTTACAGGGGCTGTGCAGGTGGATAGTTTTCAGACTTCTAGCTAAAATTGGGGTGATTGCGCCACCCTGGAATGTAAGTCTCGAAGAAGGGTGTGAAAGGCTTCTTGTACATACCTAAGGTATTACATTGTTCCTCATATATCCCTCTCATCTCAGTAAATGTGGGACACTCTTAGGTGAGGTGATTTACCCCGCCACACACCGAACATGGTCTAAAAGACTCTGCATGATTAGTCAAGTGTTGGCTTTAAGTCCTTAACTTTTAACACCTCTAACTCCCTAGTGAGTATCTCCACCTTAGCCTTCATGTTGTCCTCCTCCCTGAGATGGTAAATTCCACCACCATTTTGGTTCCCTGTAGGTCGTGACCTATTTGTGCTCTCAGTAGCTCTAGGTCCTGTCCAAGTGTGAGCTTTTTCAACAAGCTCATTAAGGTACTATATAGCCTCATCAAGATCTTTCTGCAAAAACTCACCATTACACATCATCTCTATAAATTGGCACTCTCTAGGTATAAGTCCCTTATAGAAGTAACTCACTAGACGCCAACTCTCATACCCATGGTGATGGCACACACTCAATAATTCCTTAAATCTCTCCCAAGATTGATACAAAGTCTCACTGTCCTTTTATGCAAAGGTGGAGATCTATCTTTTTAAAGCATTGGTCTTATGTTGGGGAAAGTATTTAGTAAAGAAAACCTGAGTTATCTCATTCCACGATCCAATCGACCGTGGTCTCAATGAGCATAGCCAAATCTTAGCTCTATCCTTCAAAGAGAAATGAAAGAACTTAAGTCTCGCAATGTCATCTGTTGCATTTTGACTATGGAAAGTCACAACTACCTCTTCAAACTCGCTAATGTGCACATATGAATTTTCATTTTCCAAACCATGAAATGTAGGGAGTAACTGTATCACCCCCGTTTTAACATCAAGTTGACGCATAATGGGTGGAAACATGATGCATGATTGTGTGGCTGTGCGTGTAGGGTAGGGGTAATCCTGAAGCGTCTTAGTGGGTTCATCTTCGTGTTCACTCATATTTTCAGAATTAGAAGAATTATCAAACAAAAAATTAGAAAAAATAAAAAAATTAGACTCTAAATCTGTCTCTAACACAAGCTTACAAGTAAATCGACCTAATGCATCTCTATACCTATTATGCATGCAAGATAACGATAATAAATAATAAATAAAATAATAATGCAGCAAGTAAAAAAAGGGAACGAAGTTATCACCTTTACAAACTGCCGAAAAGAAAAATTATCTACTCATTCTTCTACTGTCTCCCTGGCAACGGCGCCAAATTTGATTACGCTCAAAGAATAACGCGGTAGTTGTAGTGCAATTTTGGGGTGTCGATTTCACAGGGAGACAAATTAAAAGAATAACATAAAGAATTTCTAAAACTAAAGAAAATATTCAATGGTTAACAAGAAAATAAAAAGTGATTTTAAATGTAAATTAAAATTAAATAGAGTAATTAACAGAAAAAGTATTCAAATTAACGAACAGTAGAGCGTCGGGAATCCCTTGCACATATCCGGTATTTTAATTATTTTTAATTCACTGATAACTCAATTGAGAATTTAATTCCAAAAATCCCAATCGGAAGATATAGAATTATAAACCAAAATTAAACCAAATGTCACCTTTTGAAAAATTATTCATTACTTTTAAATCACGCAAATTGTTATCCACATTGAGAGAACCCAACGACCACAATATAACCAAAGAGCAATATTACAGCAAAGAATTAAATCAATATAAATAATCAATTGATCGTAACATAATCAAAGAACTAATTTATTCAATAAAAAAAGCATGACTGAATCTATAAACGGAATAAACTCTGCAATTATTCAGAGAAGAAAATACCAACAATAAATTGAGAATGATAAAACTAAAGAATTTTAATAAATAAAAATTCAGTATGTGAATCAAAAATAAATTAAAAATACCATCTAGTGTGCAAGTTCATCCCTAATCCTACCTGAGAATTTAGTTACCCATACAAATGATGGACAACATAAATCCCAAGGAAAAATAAACCTGAAGCATGTTGGCTTTTTCTCTTCTTTCTTCCGCTCTACACAGCCGCTTCCTATCTTTGCAGCCGCACTAGCCTTTTCAATTCCCTTTTTTTTTTTAAATACCAGCGCCGTACGCCCTAAAATGACCACGCAAGCTCTGGACTTGCGTTTTTATTTTTTTCCTCTGCCGTTTTGCCTTGCTGACTTCCGCACTTGGACCCCAGCCCATTCCGGGCCTGGACAGCCCAAGCCCTCACACCTTTTAGCGCCCAAGCCCAGCGCCGTACCTTCTTCTCTCAAGCTTTTTATCTTTCTTTGTTTTCCCTTTTTTTTTCTTTGACATTTCACCACCTGGACCGCACTTCTTTTCTTTTCCTTTTTATTTTTTTTTCTTTTTCTTGCCCTTCCTTGGTTTAGCGCCCATGCTTTTTGATTTTTATTCCTTTTCTTTTGGCTTTTTTTCCCTGACGCCTTGCGTCGTCCCATTTTTGTACGTTACCATGTCCACAGCTCCAATCCATGTATCATCCAGATTTCTATAATAAGTAGCCAGCCAGTAGTAAAAGCAACCTGCTGAGTGTATTACAAATAGCATCACACATATAAGTTTGTAGTATCGTGTCCAAAAGTAGTTGAAACGTGTGTCTTTCTCTAGACTGGATAAAACAAGATTTAGTCATATGAGAATTCTCTTTGAAGCTCTTAAAAGCACCAGCTTTTTACTAGAGCATGTATCATGTATGGGCTTGTACAGGTAGATTTTGAAACATGAAGAAAATGCAAAACTGGAACAGTGGATTAGTGGTGTACTAAGCTGTTAGAAAGGGTATAATTTAAGCATTTTAATACTCTAAGACACCCCCTCATGTGTGGCCAAACTCTTCACTATGACTGGGTTAACACGTGAATCAACTCTAATAATAGGGTATTTAGAGTGCACTTTCGCTCACTCATTAGGGTTATTCGTTCAAACGAGCACTCGAAAGTCTGGTCCAGCAATTTCTTCATTAATAGAACAGTACTCCAATAACGTGTCATCATCAAAATCACTTTCATCATCATCATCATCATCATCATCATCGATGAATGTTGTGCCCCTCGAATCTAAATGCATAGTATTTCGGAAGACAACAACTTCAACATGATTGGGTTCTACGTCAATCCTATTCAGCTGGAACATGGACGTCGCATGCACTTGATCATGCTAGACAATACCGTCATAGGGCGATTGAAACTCTTCTTCTAATGCCTCCTCATTCTGGTTTAAATCTTCCTCCATGTCCGAAAGTTTGACTACATCATACATATTTCTAGGCTGTATTTTCTATACAACATGCCATTCACCCCATATTTTTGTGTTCTTCAAATAGAATACATACTTGTCTTGTAAAGCTAATACATAAGGATCATCCTTAAATGTCGTCTAGGACATATTAACACTTATAAAGTGTCTATCAACCTTTATTCCAGTCTTTCTTTTATTGACATCCCACCAATTACGTTTGAACAGATACACCGAGTTTCATAGCTAACGTATCTCTATGATATCTTTTATGACATCATAATAGTACAAGATTTGCCTTGCTTTATACCCGCCCTCAACCATGACATCACTATTTTGTGTTCGGTGGTGCACCTCAAGTTGCTTTATGTGAAAGCGAACACTATCAACAATGCAACCAATGTATCAAAATATTTTTTCATCCGAGGCATAAAGTTGATCATACGTATCAGACGATCCTTGGTTACGCAAGAGCTTTATCTATTAGGATTTTAAGTAGAAAAATAAATAAATACACGTCAATTAAGTAACTAACATCAAAATAAGATAGGTTATACTTACATGATCTTTGAACCAATTAGGAAATAATTTCTGTTGCATTTGCTCTAGATTTACAACATTTTCCACTGAAGCTCAATCGTATACTCACTACATAAAATAAGATATATATTTTGTAACTTAGATTCCACTAATAAGGTAGCATTAAGAAGGTGCACAGTAAATGTCACGACCCGGAACCCAACTTATGCATATTAGGGGTCTGTGATCGACCACCAAGGCCTTTCCATAATCAAATCATCTTTCTAATTATATATTGATCAAACGCATCAGAATAAATTTTTTTTTTCTTTTTGTATATTCATAAAGTAAATCATATAACCTAGTCAGTCATTTCGACCATTATCTCTGAATAATATAGTTTCCATGTCACAATGTAATAGTGAGTAGCTTTAAATTACACAACTGAACTAGTTCGATGATAGCATGTCTAAAATTCACAAAGCCAAAAATTATCTAATCCATCTTCAGTTAAAGATCCATTAAAACGACAAAACAACTCATTTCATCCTTTAAGCACTTAGTCTACATTGCCTGAAGCGAGCCTATCTAATCTTTGCCTGAAAATATGGTAATCATCTGTAACAAGCTCGATGGCTTCGTGAGTATTTCATAACATGCCAAAGGTTACAAAACTACTATGTAGTTCTATACTAAAATGTCTATATTCATTTAAAAATAGAATACGTCATATCCAAATCTATAATTAAATCAAAACACAAGAGTTCAACGAATAGTATTAAATTCATTTCCAATAGTTCTTAGTTCAATCATAGTCATAATTTAAAAATCAATTTCATAATTCAATTATAGTTATAGTTCAATAATCAATATCATAGTTCAATCATAGTCATAGTTCAATAATCAATATCATAGTTCAATCATGGTCATATTTCAATAACATAGTTCGATAACAATATCTTAGTTCAATAATCAATATCATAGTTCAATCTTAGTCATAGTTCAAAAACATGGTTCAATAAACAAAATCATAATTCATTAGTCAATATCATAGTTCAATCTTAGTTGTAGTTCAATAATCAATACCATAGTTCAATCATAGTCATAGTTCAATAATCAATATCATAGTTCAATCATAATCATAGTTCGATAAATAAGATTATAGTTCACTAGTCAATATCATAGTTCGATAATTCTTAGTTCGATGGTTCAGAGTCCAATCATGGTTCATATTCGATATTCCCAAAGGTTCAAGCCCATGAAATCCTCTTTCATGGTAAGCAAATTAGAACCTCGCTAACTGAGATCGATATTCAACGAAACTAGTTCAATAACGTCGTTCTATACGGCTCGCCACCAATATACCCCATGGCTAAGGTTCGATAAAGTCACAATCTATTCAATAATGATCATACATAAAAGATTGGTCCATTCAAAACATCAAAATCATATCTAAAATCAATAATCATCAATCACAAGCTCAGTTATGCAAGTAAGAGTCATATATCTAGTATTTAGTCGAAACAATTCAAAGATCGGTAAGAAACCGTATAGTATTTTGAGTATCTCATGAAACATTTTCTTCAATTAGAAAGAAGACAACATAGGTATCGATGAATCATTCAAAACATAAATTGTCTACAATGTATCTGTTATCAAAAGTCATAAAGGAAATGATAATATATATATATATATATATATATATATATCGATAAGTCATTTAAAACAATATTAAGTAAAAGGGATCTATTATCAAAGTCATAAAGGAAGTCAATATTTATATCTATAATAAAATCCACCTTAAACATAGCATGAAATACTCATCTGAAGTCCAAAAATCCTATGCCCAAAATTCTTCCTTTAGTCGAAGTGTAAAGATTCAAAAAAATAATAATAATAATAATAATTTTTTTTTTGGAATGAATTATTATTATTATTATTATTATTATTATTATTATTATTATTGTTGTTGTTGTTGTTGTTGTTGTTGTTGTTGTTGTGTATGTGATGTGTGTGAATAGTGAATGGTGAATGTATGTATGTATATGTAATTATATGTCGTGTATATATATATATGTGTGTGTGTGTGTGTAGATAATTAAATATATATATTTATATATACAAATATATCAGATATGTGTGCAATGTACGGCTGTGTGTGTGTGGGTTGAGTGTGCAACACTCAAGGAGGCATGGGTGTGGGTACTGTGGTGTGTAAGTGAGTGGGTGAGTTTGGTAGTGTGTGTAAGTGTGTTCTTTGTGTGTGTAGATCAAATAAGTTGAGTGGGTGCAGACCAAACCGTAGGGAGAAAGAGAGATATAGAGAGAGAAAATAATAGAGAGAGAGAGAGAGAGAGAGAGAAAGTATGATATGTATGTATGTGTTGGGTTTTGATCTTTGAGAGAAAACAAAAAGGGAAGGGACTAAGGGAGGAGCCATGAACATCTAGGGAGGTTCAAAACAAAGGAAAGGAAAAAGGGGGCAACACTACAACAAGGAACCTGAAATAGAGGTAAGTGAATATCAGTTCTGTTTTTAAGATTTTAAAGCATGATGGTTGATTTAAATTATAGGGTTTTGTAGAGTAAAATATAAGGAAATTTTTGCAAGATGAATGAATGAAAATAATCAAGAAATGAGGGAGAAAAATTGAGTTGGAGGCCTTAAGGTGACTTCGGGTTGGTCAAAATTTTATGCATGAAACCTTGTCCAAACAGTTTAGATTTAACCCTACAAAGTGCAAAAATTATCTAAGGTTTAAATTAGCCTAAACCAGTAGAAGGAAAGCCTTGAAATTTAAAAATCTCAGTTGGCCGGAGCCACTAATTTTCTCATTTTCGTGAAAATCTAATGGGCCAAATCAAAAACTAACTCTAGAAATGGAACCCCTAGAAAAATGGAAGAAAACAGCATTTTGAAAACATTGAAATTTGGCCAAAAAATTCTCGCCGACGCTGGAGAAGATGCCGGAGACACGCCGGAACCCTACCGGAAAGTCGGGGGAAGAAGGAGACTGTTCGGGTCGGGTCCGGGTCTGGGTTCGGGTCGGGTTAAGACCGACCCACCCTACCCGTGTCAGTCGTAGGTTATAAATTTAAAATGGGGTTTGGGATGTTTGGCTACAAGTTTACCAAATTGAAGTTGAAATTAAATTAAGAATAGGGATATCCTATCCCTATTTTGGGGCTTAACCACTGTTTGGCTATCCAGGGTTGGAATAGGGAATTTGGAAATTACAATTTAACCCCAGAACTTTTTGAAATTTAAATTTTGCCCCAGAACTTTCAAAAATTCAGCTTTGACCCCCAGAACTTTTAAATCATTTTAGTTTGACCCCCTTAAATAAAATATTAATTAAATTAATTTCAATTATTTTAAATATCACAAGTGGTCCGGAGTCCAAATGGGACAAGTCTATTTTGACTATCTCGACCATTTTGAGACTAATGGTGAGGTCCACTTTACGAGACGGGGTTTCAAAAAATAAAAGACACGTAATAACATTAAAAAAATTACCAAAATGCCTCTGAGTTAAAATGCAGTCAAACGAACTCCAATTTGAGTGAACAAATAGTGGAATTTCATTATCTCGACCATTCCGGACTCAACCATGGAGTCCAATTTGCAAGAAGAGGTCTCGGGATGTAAGGACCTGTAAAAAGTGCAAAATGACCATTTTGTCCTTTTCAACTCGGATGTCCGAATTAAATTCCGCGAAAGCCTAAACGAACTAAAATAAAGACATAAAATTTCATGAATAGCATAATTCAAGTAGCAATTGAACTAAATTGTATTTCATGATTTTAGGAACACTAAAGGGCAAAGATAAGGTGGTCTGACCTTCTACATTCTTACTATTAGTTCCGCTACACTACGAGTATGCCTTCTTGGGTTGAGACCGACCCATCAGGTACGATATATTGTGCTGAGTAAGAAATAGAATTAAGTTTAGGAGTAACTGCCATGTTGACTTGATGATTCAAATATTTGTTTGATTGCTCATATGCTTATGTGTTCCTTCTTATCTTTTTGAAAGTTGGTGATGAATGTGGATCATGACTATGTGTATATCGCATGTGTTAGCATAATGTGTGGAGTATATTCTTTGAGAATTGTTGAGATTATGAAATGTATGACTTAAAGCATATGTTAAATGGACTATGTATGGCATGTAACCTTGATGAAGGGATCTTCTGATTAGAATGTTATTGTGTAATACATTATTTAAAGTATGCTTCATGTGTAGATAAGATGCATTATAGAGATTACATTATGGCATGGTGGCATCAGAGCATATTGGCATAGTGTGATTCCTTGGACATGGTGTGAGTTGAGCACGTGGTGCTGTGCATTATGAGGGTGTAGATCCTGTGGTGAAAAACCCAAAATAGGCCATAGGTACTCGCATGCTTGACGGGTTCTGGACCGTGAAGCGAAACATATTGAGGTACTCGCAAGCCTGCGGGGATGGTCTGTAAAGCGAGACATGGGTGTGGCATAGAGTTGCATGGGTGCGTCACGTATACTGTTCATATACTGCATTGATGATATTGAATGCCATGTAGATATAAATGTACACTTGTTTTGTTTCTTGCATTAGCATTATATTGTACCAACAGTTGAGCTGACCCATTCATGGGATACCTTTTTAGATGACACTCCGGCTACGTGAGATTTAGTGATGCCTTAATGAAGGGAAGAACTGAGAACTATAATTGGTCCGTGGGGCGTATTTTGATGTTGTACAAGGGCATAAGCCCTAGACTATTTCATGTTATTTGTATGTTATGAGGTAACAGGCAAGGTCTTATGAATTGTATCAGAACAGGAATTGGGTTAGTGTATGGAATGCATGTGATTGTCCTTGATTTTCCTTTACTTCTTTATTATTTTATTGTCTTTTAGTTTCGTCACTTGCGCCCTGGGTTCGCGAGAATTCGGGGCGTGACAACGTGTTATCAAAGCCTAGGTTCGAATACCTAGAGACTGTGGGGTGTTGTTGAAAACCATGAGACCCTAGAGGAAAGAGTGAGACTTAGTGTGAACGGCCAATAGCATGCGATAGGATCTTGTGTGTTATGTGATTACATACACTTGAAGCATGACTTGTTGTGATTACGTGTAAATTGATACTATGTTAAGATACATGATTATGTGATTTAATGCAGTGAGATCCATGACATGTATAATGTGAGAGAACTTGTTAAGTGTACATTATGACATGTTATACGTATTGCCTGTTAAGTATAAGTCGCTGATAAGGACATAACAGAGATTTCATTAAATGCTTATATCCGAATGTAAAAAAAAAAAGTGATATTGAATTTTCCTCTTTTCCTTGAACTTGTAGACATGCCACCGAGATGAGCTCCTACAAGAGCCGGGCCACCGAGACGGGGTAGACCTCAGGCTATTGCCCAGCCCCAGCATGGCAGACCCAGAGTTACTGCTCTAGTTCATGATACCGCTGAGGAGGTTATAGCTCTAGCTGATTCCCCAGTTCATAGTGCAGCTGAGGAGGCAGTTGCTCTTTCTCCTGCTCTTGTACTTGCTCCAGTGCCTGTTCCAATAAAGGAGGTGGAGCAGACCGTCGGCGCCAGAGATATTGCGGGCCTACTACAGGAGTGTCTTCGTACTATGTTGGAGACCCGAACCACAGGTGGTGAGACCAGGGATACCTTCGTGATGAAGGTGTTCCAGAGGATGAAACCCCCTACTTTTACTGGGCAGCCTGACCCATTGGTTGCAGAGGAGTGGTTGAGGCAGATTACCAGGATTTTAGACTCACAGAGGATTACCGAGCCACACTTGCGGATTAGATGTGCCACTTTTTAGTTTACAAACCTGGCCAGTCAGTGGTGGGAGGTAGCCGCTAACCGATTAAATAGGTTTGGTGAGGGATGGGACGCATTTGTGGCCATGTTCAATGACCACTATTTTTCAGCGCCTGCCAGGATTGGATTCAGGAAGGAGTTTGAGACGCTTCTCTAGAGGGACATGACTGTGACCCAGTACGAGTCCCGTTTCACTGCATTGGGGAGGTTTGCCCCACATATCATTGGACAGGAGGAGTTGAGGGTTTACCATTTTCTCAAGGGGCTGAAGACCTCTATTAGAGACAGGCTAGTAGGCCACATTATAGAGACCTATGAGGAGGCAGTGATCAGGGCCACCAAGGTTGAGAGAGAGCTGGCCGACCTCAGAGGGATCAGAGAGTCCCGGACCTAGGGCAGGACACCCCCAACACAGACCTCTATGCCTGCCTTGACTTATAGACCGCGGAAGAGGTACCGAGCTAGTACTTCTTCTACACAGCCACCACCAGGACCCCTCCAGTCATTAGCTCCCCAGCCCACTCTGCCACTCATTTCTAGAGGAGGGGGATCACAGAGATCTTCTTTATGTTACATGTGTGGACAGCCCGGCCACATGAGGGCCGATTGCCCTCTAAGGGGCCCCAACCTAGTACAGGGGACCGGATCTAGTCAAGGGTCGCTTCCACCGCCAGCACAGAGTCAGTCCTAGAGAGCTCCACAGATTTGCTACACTTGCCACTAGCCAGGCCATATTAGGGCCAACTGTCCTCAGGGACAGACCTCACAGAGCTCAAAGAGGCCACAGCCCTACCAGTATACCCAGGGGCCTCTACCACAGCCACAGCTAGGCTATGGACCCTAGTACCATATTACCAGGCAGCACCCTCTGCACTGAGTGTGAGAGCTCCCGCACCTAGGGGAGGAGGTCAGCTGTAATACCTTGACCCGGGTTAGCACGTATACCGAGGTAGACCGGGTTGGGTAGTGTACTATTAGTTGTAACCCGAACTATTTAAACTTTATATCACTATATCAAATGTACTGTACGATTTTAGAAAGGAAATAGTATCAGTTATATAACCAGTGTCAGGCAATGACCGAGCATCACAGAATCTAACATCATAATGCGTAAATGCATGCATTTTCATGCACAACCATATTTCACGAACACGTAGTATACCTAAAATGAATGTATGTGCGCGTTGTTATAAATATATTTATATGCATATATATGGATATATAAGCTAGTATAAGAGAGTATTGTGTATGTGTATACGTATGAATACATGTGGCATAATGTATAGTCTATATATATATATACATGTATAGGTAATAAAATATCAAGAAAGGTAAAGGGGGAAAGGGGGCTGCCCATGCATAGTGATCAGTGTGTGTGCATCACTATGTGTGTGTGTGTCTTTAGTATGTAATATAATACAAATATATATACATACAAATCTTCCAACCATAAATGCAAGCTGAAATGGGAAGAGAGAAAATCAGAAGTGAAGGTCAAAGAAAGGGGCTTTAGAAGGGAGAGAAACCAAGAAGGAAAAGATAGGGGCGGTAGAGTTGCTTGTATATAAATATGTATATATATATATATATATATATATACATGGGTGTTACGTAAGGTAAGAAAATAGAGAGAAGAGACTGATTTGAGAGGCTGAGTTAGAAGTAGTAGAAAGTTCAAGAGTAGCTCAGAAGCTGAAACAAAAGAGGAAAAAGCAGGAACCAACCAAGAAATCAGAAAATATAGGTAAGTGGATCTTATTCTGTTTTTAAAATTTAAGAGCTTTCATTTAATTTTGATTGTAGGGTTTTAAAGAGCATGAAACACAGAAAATATTGCAGAAAGAATTAGTTAAAATGATTGAGAAATTTAAGAGAAAAATGGAGTTGCAAGTTTAGGGTGTTCGGATTTTGCTTATATTTTATGCATGAAATTTAATTTAAACTATCTAGAAATGATCCTAATAAGTGCAGAAAATGAAATGAAAAAGAAACAAGTGAAAACAGTCAGGAAATTTGCAAGAAAATGAAAATGTTCAGTTGGTTTGAGTTACGGATTTCCTCAAATTCGAGAAGATTTGATGAGTTATATTAAAAACTAGGGTTAGAAATAAGACCTACTTGAAAAGTAGAAGAAAATGGCATTTAAAAACTGTTGAAATTCGACTGAAATTCAGTCGCCGTCCCCAAAAAAGACGACTGTTCACGCCAGAACCCTACCAGAGTTCCACCAAAAAAACGAGGAAGAAGACTATTTAGTCTTAGGGTTCAGGTTCGGGTCAGGGGTCGGATCCGGGTCGAGACCCGACCGAAATAAAAATGGCTAAGCCAAAACGACACAGTTTAACTAAAATTTAAAAGATTTTTAAATCAAATTCGGAGTGTTTGGTAACAGGGATAAGAAATTAAAATTTAAATTGAAATCAGAATAGGGATATCCTATCCCTGTTCTATCACTATTCACTGTTTGGCTATCCTTAGTGAGAATAGGGTTTTCCGAAATTACTAAGGAACCCAAAAGTTTAGGAATTTACAAATTGACCCCCCAACTGTTAATTATTATGATATGACCTTCCAAAATAAAATATTAATTAAATATTAATTTAATTAATTAATTTAAAATAATAAAAAATTACGAAAATGTCACTAAGTCAAAAAGTAGTCAAATAGACTCCGATTAAAATAAAAGAATAGTGAATTTTTATTATTTCGAGCATTCCAGACTCAACCGTGGAGTCCGATTTTTGAAAAAAGGTCCTGAGAAGTGAGAACCCGTGAAAGAGTAAATTACCATTTTACCTTTTATAGTAACGATGTCCAAATTAAACATATGAATAATGTATTTCAACTATCTCGGACATTCTAAGACCAATGGTAAGGTCCGTTTAGCAAGAAGAGGTCCCAAAAAAAATAAAAGACCCGTAAATGTACAAAATGACCATTTTTCCCTTTTTAGTACAGAAGTCCAAATTGAATTCCGTGAAAGCCTAAATCGACTTTGTTCAACATTCCGGATTCAATAGTAAAGTCTATTTAAGTAAAAGAGAAACCAATAGTAAAGAGGCATAAAATTTGATGAATAGCATAAATGATAAAAAGTAAACTGAGATATACTATCTATTGATGAATAGGGATTTCAAAGAGGAAGGAACAGTGACTTGATTTTATTGTGAAAGAACGGAAACGGTTTAAGAGGTAAGTAATCTCTGATCTCTGTACATGTTACATTCCCAGCCATGTCAATAGTCTTTCTTATATTATCAATTGTACTCCATACATATCAAAACGTTTATCGAGTCCACATTGATATTGCTCTATCTTGTGGAAAGTATTTATTGACTATTGTATATCTTGATCATAATTTCTGTACATTCTATACATAGGCCTCAAGGGGCAAGATCTCAGCAGCCCATCTCACATTGGCCTGTTAAGGCAACGGTTTCTTTTTGCTGCTGAGATAGTGTTATTACATTTACTGTTTAATGGATTTAGCATGATCTCGATATATTATATTGTAGCCAGATTTGTGCTCAGTCACAAACTCCATCTGATGCTTACTAGACCTACGGGTCGAGAAAATGAAATCAAAAGTGGCAATTAAAATGGCAGCTAAAGTGGGATCTGTGAGGTGAGTACTGAACCGACGGGTTAGTGCTTGGCTGAGAGATCGAGGAAAAAGAGAATAAAATGAATTAAGGGATATGCTGGGCCCCAAGTTAAAGTGCATCCACAATTGTTGTTATCAGTGTCTCTTATTGGTTATCATAGCTTGATCATATTATTTCATTATGAATGATCATGAGATTTCACAGCTTTCATTTGAGTGTGTATGATTACATTATCAGACAGATTTCATTTCTTTATCATTTGAGTTTCTATCATTTGATATTGAGTTCTATATTCATTGACTGGCTAGTACATCTGCATTTATCCTAGTTCTTTTATAGATAATGCTATCTATATTCTGTACACATGGCAGAACAAAGGAGAATTAATTATTGAGCTTTAGTTAGCTCACCCCAAACTTATCACCCTTTTTAGGAAAGGAAGCTGTAGAAGAACAGTAGTAGTAGCAGTAGCAGTACCAGTCAACTAGATAGCAGTGGACAATTCTTTTGAAGTCAGTATGTAATATTTAATACAGACAGTCTTATAACTCTCCCATGTTATCCACGTCTTGGGGATGAACAGTTGTATTAAGAAATTTTATATTCCGCATTTTGTAAACATTATAAATATCACATGTAACTTTTATTTATCTTTTTCCGTATTTAGTTATTGCATGTTAGTAGCACTGATTGTGTAGCAAGTTGAGACCCTTGGTTCGACAAGCAGCGTCGGACCGAGCGTCGCGACACGAGATCCGCATAGGGTGAAGTCTCGGGTCGTGACATTAGCAAACACAGAGAAGGGGAGGCAGATAGGGTCAGACTACCCAGGGCCGTGTTTATGCAGTGGCCACCCCAGAGGCTTGTACTTCTGGACCTTCGGTAGTTAGAAGTTCATTCCTTATGTTCAGTTCATGAGCCAATGTATTGATAGACTCAGGTGCATCGCATTCATTCATATCTACTATGCTTGCCATGTCATTGGGTTTGGATATGGATCGGTTGGATCCCCCGTTGCATGTTGATACACCAGTTAGGGGTAGTGTAGTATTGATGAGGATCTGTAGAGATTGCTCACTAGGATAGCTGATCGTACTCTTTACTTTGATTTCATTGTGCTTGACATGACTGGGTTTGATGTGGTTTTGGGGATGGATTGGTTGTTCACTTACCGGGCGAACATAGATTACTATAAAGGGAGAGTGACAGTATGCACTCCCGCAGGAGACAGTTTTTATTTCACAAGAGATCGTGGAGATTTCTTGGTTCCACCATTGTACGACTCTAGGAGTTGGGGAGGTGACAGTTATATGTTGGCTAGCTTCGTTGTAGGTGACAGTGGGACTACAGAGGTTGTGTTACCACCAATAGTGGATGAGTTCCCTGACGTCTTTCCGGATGACTTGACTAGTCTACCCCCTAGACGAGAGATAGAGTTCACGATAGAGCTCATCCCCGACATTGTACCCATTTCTATCCCACCTTACCACATAGCTCCAGCTGAGTTGAGAGAGCTGAAGGAGTAGTTGACTGACCTACAGAGTAAGGGGTTTATCCATCCTAATACTTCTCCGTGGGGTGCTTCAGCACTATTTGCGAAGAAGAAGGATGGGACATTGCGGCTGTGTGTGGATTATAGGAGGCTGAACCGGGTTACTATCACAAACAAGTACCCGTTGCCGAGGATCGATGACTTATTTTACTAGTTGAGAGGTTCGAGATGCTTCTCGAAGATTGATCTTCGATCGTGGTATCATCAGTTGAGGCTACGAGAAGAGGACATAGCGAAGACAGCTTTTCGCACTCGCTATGGCCATTATGAGTTTGTGGTGATGCCATTTGGTATGACGAATGCCCCAGCGGCATTCATGGACTTGATGTACCATGTTTTTGGTCAATATGTAGATCAGTTCGTAGTGGTGTTTGTGGATGATATTTTGATTTACTCACCTTCTGAGGATGAGCATGCCTTTCACTTACGGATTGTGTTACAGATTTTGAGGGAGCACCGCTTATTTGCCATGTTGTGTCAGGGAGTGGAGTATCTGTAGATCCTTCTAAGATTGACTCCGTTATGGGTTGGGAGAGACCGAAGAACGTGTTTGAGATACAGAGCTTCTTAGGGTTGGTAGGATACTACTGCCGGTTTGTGGAGGGATTTTCTCGCCTTACCACGCCAATGACTCGTTTGACGTGCAAGGGCATTAGGTTTGAGTAGACAAACGACTGTGAGCAGTCCTTTCAGGAGCTGAAGATAAGACTGACTGCAGCGCCCGTCTTAATTATCCCTGAGGGAGGTTTGGGTTATATAGTGTATTGTGATGCTTCCCGAGAGGGATTGGGCTGTGTACTGATGCAGGAGGGCAGAGTAGTGGCTTATGGTTCCCGTCAGTTGAAGAGCCATGAGCAGAACTACCCCACACACGATTTAGAGTTAGTTGCCGTCATCTTTGCACTTAAGAATTGGCGACACTATTTATATTGGGAGAGGTTCGAGGTGTTCTCTAATCACAAGAGCCTCAGGTACATCTTCACGTAGAAGGACCTGAACCTTCGGTAGAAGAGGTGGATGGAATACATGGAGGACTACGATTTTGACCTTCAGTACCATCTGGGGAAGGCCAATGTCGTAGTAGATGCACTCAGTAGGAGGCCGAGGAGCACTGTTGCCAGCATTGCCATTAGAGAGTGGGAGATGATGGGAGACATTGGCGAGTTCGATTTGGACCTTGCTGAGTTTGAGAGACATGCCATTCTATTCAGCTTATGTGTACAACCCATACTTTTGATCAGAGTCATTGAGGCACAGCTACAGGATACTAAGGCCGAGTAGATTAGAGCACGAGTTGCTAGTCCTGAGGGATTTGAGGGGTGGACGGTCCATTCTGATCTTAGCTTGAGATATATGGGTAGATTTTTTGTCCCAAAGTCTCTTAGGACTGATGTTCTTATAGATTTCCATCACTCACGTCTAGCAGTGCACCTATGGGGCACTAAGATGTACCATGATCTGCGTCGTCAATATTGGTGGACAGGGATGAAGAGGGATGTGGCGCAGTTTGTGTCGAGATGCCTCACGTGCCAGCAAGTGACGGCTGAGCTCCAGAGACCTGGAGGTTTGTTGGAGCCATTGCCAATGGCCGAGTGGAAGTGGGAGCATGTTACCATGGATTTTGTCATGTGATGGGTCTTCCGAAGTCACCTAGAGGTCACGATGCAGTTTGGGTTATCGTGGACAAGTTGACAAAATCTGCTCATTTCTTGTCGATTAGAGCGACCGATTCATCGGATGTCCTCAGTAGGTTGTATATTCGAGAGATTGTACAACTACATGGGGTTCCAATATCCATTATTTCGGACAGAGACCCATGTTTCACCGCACGGTTATGGCAGAGCCTACAGACAGCCTTAAGGACTCAGCTACAGTTTAGTACTACCTTTCACCCTCAGACTGATGGCCAGTCAAAGCGTACCATTCAGATCCTAGAGGATATGCTTAGGGCCTGTGTCATGGACTTCAGAGGTAGTTGGGAGGATCACCTTGCCTTGGTCGAGTTTGCCTACAACAACAACTATCAGTCCAGTATTGAGATGGCACCATTCGAGGCGTTGTATGGTAGGCCGTGCCATTCACTGGTGTGTTGGATTGAGGTGGGGGAAACAGCTGTTTTGGGGCTCGACATAGTCCGTGGGACCACGGACAAGATACAGGTGATTAGACAGCGCCTATTGATCGCCCAGAGCTGCTAGAAGAGTTATGCAGATAGGAGGCGACGACCTCTGTCATTTGAGGTTGGGGCACATGTGTTCCTTAAGGTAGCCCCACTGCGAGGATTGAGGAGATTTGGGCGCAGTGGGAAGCTGTCGCCACGGTTTATAGGCCCATTTGAGATCCTTGGGAAGGTTGGTGAGGTGGCCTATAAGCTAGCATTACCGCCACAGCTATCAGGGGTTCACAATGTCTTCCATGTATCAATGTTGAGGAAGTACGAGCTCGACCCCTCACATGTACTAGATTGGGTAGATCTACAGTTAACGGGCGACGCTTCTTATGACTAGAGACCTATGGAGATATTAGACTCGAGGGACCAGGTTTTGCGAGGCAGGACCATGCCTTTGGTCAAGGTTCGTTGGAACCATCATGGGGTCGAGGAGGCTACTTGGGAGCGTAAAGCCGAGGTCCGTGCTAGGTATCCCGAGTTGTTTGTTCATTGATGTATTTTATTTTAAATTTCGAGACGAAATTTCTTTAAGGAGGGAAAGATGTAAAAATTCAAAAAATATATTTTTTTTTTGGAGTGAATTTCTTTTTTTTTTATTATTATTATTATTATCATTGTTGTTGTGTATGTGATGTGTGTGAATAGTGAATGGTGCATGTATGTATGTATATGTAATTATATGTCATGTATATATATATATGTGTGTAGATAATTAAATGTATAGATATATATTTATATATACAAATATATCAGATGTGTGTGCTGTGTACGATTGTGTGTGTGTGTGGGTTCAGTGTGCAACACTCAAGGAGGCATGGGTGTGGGTACTGTGGTGTGTAAGTGAGTGGGTGAGTTTGGTAGTGTGTGTAAGTGTGTTCTGTGTGTGTGTAGATCAAATAGGTTGAGTGGGTGCAGACCAAACCGTAGGGAGAGAGAGATATGAAGAGAGAAAATAATTGAGAGAGAGAGAGAGAGAGATAGAGTATGATATATATGTATGTGTTGGGTTTTAATCTTTGAGAGAAAACAGAAAGGGAAGGGACTAAGGGAAGAGCCATGAACATCTAGGGAGGTTCAGAACAATGGAAAGGAAAAAGAGGGCAACACTACAACAAGGAACTCGAAATAGAGATAAGTGAATATCAGTTCTGTTTTTAACATTTTAAAGCATGATGGTTGATTGAAATTGTAGGGTCTTGTAGAGTAAAATATAAGGAAGTTTTTGCAAAAAGAAAGAATGAAAATAATCAAGAAATGACGGAGAAAAATCGAGTTGCAGGCCTTAGGGTGACTTCGGGTTGGTCAAAAGTTTATGCATGAAACCTTGTCCAAATGGTTTAGATTTAACCCTACAAAGTGCAGAAAGTATCTAGGGTTTAAATTAGCCTAAACCAGTAGAAGGAAAGCCTTGAAATTTAAAAATCTCAGTTGGCCAGAGCCACTGATTTTCTCATTTTCGTGAAAATCTAATAGGCCAAATCAAAAACTAACTCTAGAAATGGAACCCCTAGAAAAATGGAAGAAAACAACATTTTGAAAACATTGAAATTTCGTCGAAAAAATCTCGCCCGCGCCGGAGACACGCCAGAACCCTACCGGAAAGTCGGGGGAAGAAGGAGACTGTTCGGGTCGGGTCGGGTCTAGGTTCGGGTCAGGTTAAGACTGACCCACCCTACACGTGTCAGCCGCAGGTTATAAATTTAAAATGGGGTTTAGGGTGTTTGGCTACAGGTTTACCAAATTGAAATTGAAATTAAATTAAGAATAGGGATATGCTATTCTTGTTTTGGGGCTTAGCCACTGTTTCGCTATCTAGGGTTGGAATAGGGAATTTAGAAATTACAATTTAACCCCAGAACTTTTTAAAATTTAAATTTGGCCCTAGAACTTTCAAAAATTCAGATTTGACCCCCAGAACTTTTAAATAATTATAGTTTGACCCCCTATATAAAATATTAATTAAATTATTTTAAATATCACAAAATGGTCCGGAGTCCAAATGGGACAAGTCATTATTGTATTTTGACTATCTTGACCATTCTGAGACCAATGGTGAGGTCTGTTTTGTGAGACGGGGTTTCAAAAAATAAAAGACACGTAATAACATTAAGAAAATTACCAAAATGCCCCTGAGTTAAAATGCAGTCAAACGAACTCCGATTTGAGTGAAAAAGTAGTTGAATTTCATTATCTCAACCATTATGAACTCAACCATGGAGTCCGATTTGTGAGAAGAGGTCTCAGGATGTAAGGACCCATAAAAAGTGTAAAATGGCCGTTTTGCCCTTTATTGCTCGGATGTCCGAATTAAATTTCGCGAAAGCCTAAACCAACTTTCTTCGACGTTCTGAACTCAATAGTAGAGTTTATTTTGACAAAATAAAAACTTAAAAAATAAAGACATAAAATTTGATGAATAGCATAATTCAGGTAGCAATTGAACTAAATTGTATTTCATGATTTTAGGAACACTGAAGGGCAAAGAGAAGGCGGTCTGACCTTCTGCATTCTTACTATTAGTTCCACTACACTATGAGTACACCTTCTTGGGTTGAGACCGACCCATCAGGTACGATATATTATGCTAATTAAGAAATAGAATTAAGTTTAGGAGTAACTGTCATGTTGACTTAATGATTCACATATTTGTTTGATTGCTCATATGCTTATGTATTCCTTCTTATCTTTTTGAAAGTTGGTGATGAATGTGGATCATGACTATGTGTATATCGCATGTGTTAGCATAATGTGTGGAGTATATTCTTCGAGAATTGTTGAGATTATGAAATGTGTGACTTAAAGCATATGTTAAATGGACTATGTATGGCATGTAACCTTGATGAAGGGATCTTCTGATTAGAATGTTATTGTGTAATACATTATTTAAAGTATGCTTCATGTGTAGATAAGATGCATTATTGAGATTACATTATGGCATGGTAGCATCAGAGCATATTGGCATAGTGTGATTCCTTGGACATGGTGTGAGTTAAGCACGCGGTGCTGTGTATTATGAGGGTGTAAATCCTGTGGTGAAAAACCCAAAATCGGTCATAGGTACTAGCATGCCTGACGGGTTCCGGACCGTGAAGCGGGACATATTGAGGTACTCGTAAGCCTGCGGGGAAGGTCAGTAAAGCGAGACATGGGTGTGGCATAGAGTTGCATGGGTGCGTCACGGATACTGTTTATATACTGCATTGATGATATTGAATGCCATATAAATATAAATGTACACTTGCACATGCCACACCTTAATTTTATTTCTTGCATTAGCATTATATTGTACTAGCAGTTGAGCTGACCCATTCGTGGGATACCATATCACATGACACTCCGGTTATGTGAGATTTAGTGATGCCTTAATGAAGGGAAGAACTGAGAACTATAATTGGCCCGTGGGGCATATTTTGATGTTGTACAAGGGCATAAGCCCTAGACTATTTCATTTTATTTCTATGTTATACGGTAACAGGCAAGGTCTTATGAATTGTATCAGAATAGGAATTGGGTTAGTGTATGGAATGCATGTGATTGTCCTTGATTGTCCTTTACTTCTTTATTATTTTATTGTCTTTTAGTTTTGTCACTCGCGCCCCGGGTTCACGGGAATTCGGGGCGTGACACGAAGGTCCCTATTACACAATTCAAGATCTTATTACATACTTGTTTAAAGTGTTACGAAATTAAAACGCTAACTCAGAGCTCTTTATATTCCAATTTCACTCTTCTAGCAGCCTTATTAAGCCTTAAGGACGCATTGATCATTTTTTAGTTTGTTACTGAGTCTTATTTTTCTCAAAAAGATATCACCATTAGGTCTGGAGTGTCGAAGATAATCAATTTAGGCTTTTTCATATCTTAATTTGCATATCTATAGCTTATATTACGCCTAGGGGCATTTTTATAATTTTACACTTTTACGTGTCATTTTTTTTGGCGTTTCATTTGCCAAAATGGACTCTACCATTGAGTCTAAAATGTTAAAGAAATTCAGAATAAGTCTTTTCTAACATTTAATTAGCTTTGGTGTCACTAAGGGCATATCGATAATTTTTACATTTCATGTGTCGATATTTTTGGGACTTTGTTTCATTAAATGGACCCCACCATTGGTCCAAAATGTCCAAAAATGTTAAGGTAAGTATTTTCAAAGTCATTGGTGTTCAAGTGGTATCTTAATTAATCATTTATGACACAATTTGAATTATTTCCTATGTTTGTTCATATTTATCGGGATTTGATTTCATAAATCAGACTCCATCATTTGGGTTAGGCTATTCGTACATTTTAATTGGCATTCATTTGACTAATTTTTGGATTAAGGGCATTTTTGTAATTTTACTAATTTAAAAAGGATTTTTAATTTTTTTGGGGGGCATTTCATAATTAACAAAACAACAGTGTCAAAATATGATTTGAGGAAAGTCTAGGGTTCAAAACAGAATTTTAGAGAAAGCGTTTAAAAAGTCCTCCAGTCCGGTTCAATTTCTAAGTGAACCGGTTCAAAAGTCAAGAATCAACTGGTTCATAATAGTTCACTGCACCATGCTGACTTCAGCATGACGTCAACCCCAATTAACCAAACGACATCGTGTATTTCTAATTAGGATCCGTTTCAAAAGGTCAAGACCCAACCCGTGACCATCATTGTTCATCATCTTCCCTACGCGACAGTCATTGTTCATCCAAAACCCTAGGAATTTCATACCCTATTTCGTGAGTCTTCAAGCATCCATTTGATCTATTTTTGATCCCTATGAGTTTCTAGGATCATAACTAAGCTTTTGGCAATGTTTTGAGGATTGAAACGACCTAAAAAGCTCGGTAGAGTTTTAATGACTTCTCTGAATAATCCTTCAGTTCATGCCCATTTCTCTATCAAATTTAATAGTTCTTGTTCTGTCATGATTCTCTTTGCATGGGGGTTCATTTTTTGTTCAAAGATTCGAGCTTAAGGCTCTGTTTGTGGGAGTCAATTTTTTCTTGTGGATTTGAGATCCTCATGGATTATAGTTTAAGCCCCAACTCATCAAAATCAATTTAGTTTTAGCTAGCACAAACCTAATTCAGAGATTTTCATCAGTGGTTGTTTTCATGAGTTTTACAATTTTAGGCTCTATTAGGTTTCCATTTTACTCTTAAACCATAATATATCATCAATAATGATCATCTATACATCCTAATTCCATTAAACAGTAAGTTGACAGAAAATATTTTTGGAGAAAGAAAGTTATATTTACCTTCTAAACAGCATGGTGTTTTTCTTAGGTTCGATTTTAGGTTTCTCTAGGCTTCTAATTCAATTCTCAGGTTCAGTTCAGGGTGCATACAGGGGTCCTTCACCCTCTCTTCTTCTTCTTCTTCTTCTTCTTCTTCCTTCTCTCTTTTCCACCCTTCTCTCTCTCTCTCTCTCTCTCTCTCTCTCTCTCTCTAACTGAGCCACTTCTGATGGCTTGAAGTACACAACAATTCTATGCACTCAAGTCTGGTTGTTTAAGGACACACTCAAAGCCAGATTTTACACCATGACAGATTGTGCATAAAATCCTATTGGGTGGGGTTATGGTCGACTGAGGTGATGACACCTTACTTTTGTATGACATTTTCCCTACAAGCTTCTCTTTTATATACATTTCTTGTGGAAATCATAGCATAAAAAATGCTAGTAGCCCAATGGTAACTTTTTAGCAACTTTTACTTGAGGTCTTGAGTTCAAGACTTGGCAAGTCTCTTCTTACTCTTTTTCTTCTTTTATTGTGTTAGTGGAGAATTTTATACTTTTATTTAATATTTTATTCATTCAATATACTTAATTTGTATATTTCTTGATTACTTGATGTATTTTATATTCATGAAGATTTCTCTTTTATGTAGTTAAATTAATTAACATGAGTAGTTATGATAGTTGCTTAGACATTTAGGCTTATCATTTATATATTTCTTTATTAATTTTGTCATTGTTTTTCATATCCATTTCTTCTATCTTAATTCATCCAAGAATTATCATTGCGACGCTATTTTCATGATCTAACTATACACTAATGTTCTGTTAAGGTTTACTAAACATCCTTAATTATATAATAATTAGATCAGGATGTTATAGTAAACTTAATTAAAATATGACAATGTCTCATCACAATTATTGAGTACAGTATATGTGTTTTTGCCAAGTCTTTAGGAGGATACCACTCATACGACAAAGCAACTGATGTTCGTATATTCTGATTAAACACCACCAGGGAATATCGTGGTTGCAGTGGACATCTATCAGAATTTCGTTCTTCATGATTAAACCTCGTCTCAATATCTTCAAGATACATGACATAGAACGTGAGACATTCAGTATCTACGTATGCCTCAGTAATTGATCCTTCCAGTCCTGCTTTGTTATGCACGTATTGCTTTAATGTGTACAAGAATTTGTGGCAATAATAATTCAACAAATTAATTAAATCTGTAGACATATTAAATATTAAGCTGTGTACCTTTCAATTAGATACATCCATCGATATTGGACTGGCCCACCAATTCTAACCTCATGCGGCAAATGCACAGCCAAGTGAACTATGCGATCAAAGAAAGTTAGAGGAAAGATCACTTCTAACTTGTAGAGAATTACAACAACATCTTTTTCGAGCTTTTCTAGTGCTTTCAATTTCAATGTCTTGGCACTTAATTCTCTGAAAAAACATCCCAACTCAATCAATGTTGTTGATACGCTCTCGGGGAGATATCCATATATTACAACTAAAATAAGTCATCGTAAAAGTACGTGACAATTATGGCTCTTTAAGCCATATATTTTCCTATCTTTAGCATTCACACACTAAGATATATTTAATGCATATCCATCTGGGAACTTCACTGATTTAAACTACTCAAAAATTCTCATTCGCTTGTCAGGTGATAACGTATAGCATGCAAGAGGCACGACAAATTTATCTCCGCTGCATACTAAGTGCAACTCCTTCCTTATGCCCAACTCTTGTAAGTCCATCCGAGCTTTGATAGTATCATTCGTTTTCCCTTCAATGTGCATTAAGGTTCCGAGCACATTATCACATATATTCTTCCCAATGTGCATGACATCCAAATTTTGCTTTGACTTTAACATCTCTCAATATGGTAAATCAAATAATATACTTTTCTTCATCCAATTATACTCCCTGATCATACGTTTTCTCTTTTTAGCACCCGGTATCTTCCTAAACCTCACTAGTAGGATATCGGCCAATTTCACCAATAAGTCTTCCCCAAACAACTCATAAGGTGCCGACCTGCGCTCAGGTTTGCCACCAAACAGATGATTCTAGCAGGTTCGCCATATATATGATGACGGTAGAAAACGATGATGGCACATGTAGCATATCTTTATTCTATTGGATAAATATAGCAAAAATGCTTCCTTGTTACATACCGGACATGCCAGATGCCCCTTCGTGCTCCACCCAAACAAGTTCGTGTACGCGAAAAAGTCATTTATGGTCTACAACAGCGTCGCATGAAATTGAAATGTCTCCTTCCTAGATACATCGTACGCCTACACTCTAACCTCCTATAATTCATTCAACTCTTCCACTAACGGTCGCAAATAAACATTAATTTCATTTCCAGGAGACTTCGGCCTAGGAATAAGCCACAACATGAAGATAAACAGTTCTTTCATACATCTCTGTAGTGGCAAGTTATAGGGCACAAGAAACCATCACTAGCTAGCCCAAGCCGTACATTACGCGGCTCATTGGTAAACCAATTATGATTTTTATCAAATTCACCCCAAGTTTGAGAAGCTGTCGAATGCCTATATACATTTGCCTCACCAACACGCTTTTCACTATGCCGCTACATATTTTCAGTCGTCTTTTGAGACATGTACAACCTATTTAGCCTCGGTTTTAACAAAAAATATCTCAGTACCTTGTGTGAAATCTTCTTGCTCATTCTTTCATTCACCTTGTACCTGGGTTCGTGGCACACCGTACACTCAACACACTTTTCAGCCTTCTTCCCAAAAAACATGCAATCATTCTTGCAAGCATGCATAAGCATATATCCAAAGCCCAAGTCCCTCAACCGTCTTTTTGCCTCATGAAGCAATTTCAAAAGGGTGTCCCCTACAGGTAGTGCTGATTTAAATAATTCAATGGCTATATTAAAAGATTTGTTTTTCCATCGGTTGATGGTCTTAATATGAAGGAGCTTGACAAGAAAATCAAGTATCGAATATTTCTCAAAACCTAGATATAATAGCTGTCTTGCTTCCCTCAACAAGGGATCCAAAAATGTTTCTTATTCTTTAGTATCACTCCTAGGACTTGGACCTAGACCGCGGCTTGCAGTCACACCCCCATGTATGTCCATTAGCATTTCTTGCAGTCCATTGTAACCAAATTCGACATTTTCACTCAAGTCATCGTCCTTGTCATCATCATCACTCACCACTCGTACTTTTCATTGTTCCCCATGAAATTCCCAACACCTATATGTCTTGGCCATGCCATACTCGAGTAGGTACACTCTAACCTCATCTATGTGCATATAATCCCTATTATTGCACCTCTTACACAGACATCTTGTCCTATTGCTCCCATCCGCAGATGCACGAGCAAACTCAATGAAATCCTTAATCCAACTCTTATCCATTTTCGTCTTCCTGACACAATTCAAACACGTTACTTATTATATTTATGAAACATGAATCCTAACTTCTCTCTAAAGGTTAAGGTGGTCTTATCCCATTCAGGAATGCACAATTTACATTGCAATCAGCTACTACCAACTCAAATACTCGATTCCACTTCGAGAAAATTTTGGTAGCTTCTCCCTACAGTTCTCTGAGTACACAAGATAGACGTTCCCACGCCTAAATATGTACCTAGAGAATAATAGGATACCGTGCCAAAATTTTCATCAACTGGAATTAAGCATTGGCTAATTCCTGCAATGTAGATTTATGCATTCTCAAACTGCCTTACTCTAAACAATTCAAGAATCAATTTTCATACAAACAAGCTCAATCGCACTTAATTAAGCGACAAGATTCAAGAGTGCTAAAAACGACTCCTGAACGAGGCTAAGGTTATATGAATGCAATAAATTTTAGGTTTCTTAATCGTTTAGTTACAAAGACAACACATGATATCCACATATATCATGTACCTATTAAAGCGTACACTTAAACACCTTTTTTAATTATTGTTAATATTATTATATTAATATCTTTTAAATTTGAGTTCTTGCAAAATGATTCTCTCTTTTTGTTAATGGTAGATCCAAATCATAGATATAGGGGATAAGTAAGACGTTCTTGTGAAAATATTAAAAAATTTCACTTAAAAATAGAGATCTAAAAGTAAAATATATAGAGTTTATATGATACAATCACCATACTAACTAATATCAGCAAGCTAGTCCCTAGTCATTTAGATGTAATTAAAATACATTGAGTTTTCAATATGCTTTTAGTGATCTACTACTCAATAATAGATTAATATTAATTTTACCATTTTTAGTTAATATTAATATTATAAATATATATTATATAATCTATATATATATATATATATATATTTGAATGACTTGAAGTATTTTACACTACAAATTTTGTATAGTTTTAATTAATTGACTAACTATATATGGACCATCTTTGAAAACTTTCTTCAAATTAAATGTACTCTAATAATAGACAAAAAATATCGCTAACATAACTATGTCTATATATATTTATTTATTAGAAAGTGATCCCTCTCATATTTTTTCTCTTACTTAAATAAAGTTAAAAATCAAAGCTCACTTGGTTTTGTGAATTTAGTGAAAGAAAACAAAAGAAAATGTGAAAAACAATTTTCGAACAATATTTGAGTAAGACAAAAAAAAATGAGAGGAATCATTTTCCTTTTCTTTTTCATTTCCCTTATCAAATCTGTGAACCTTCTAGTGCTTAAATGGAAAGGATATAGTGAACTTGAAAGGAAAGTATTTTTCTCCTCTCTTCCTTTTCTCCATGCCAACCAATCAATATTCTATTCATCCATTCCCTTTCCTTCCTCCTATTCTCCCTTTCATGAAATGAACCACAAAGATTCCTACTTAATCAAGCAAAAAAGAAAAAAAGGTAGCTTGGGTTATCTCTAGGGTCAATTTTCAACTTATAAAATTTAATTGTTGCAACATAAATGATGAAAGAGTGATGTATCTATACAAGAAGACATACTGAGATATGTATCCAACTACATTAACACACATACATGTAATATGCATACATCCAAAATATGTATACATAGGTACATACACATCTAAACTATTTTATTATTTCTATATATACAAGCACATTAGAATCATATGAATACTGTAAAACCCACAATTGTATATAAAAAATATAAATGGTAGTTAGTTTTCTAAGAAACCCTAACCTTTTATCAAGCTTAGTGAATATTATATATGGCAAACAGTGGCCAAGAATGTTCGTAGTCGGCGGGGCAATGCTAGTCGGCGGCGGTGGTGGCGGTTTCTGACCTAGTCTTCATCAATCGGTAATGGAGATCGATATAGAAAGAGAAAGAATGCGTCTGAGAGAGAGAGATCGAAGTGGGGATTTGAGATATAAGGACTTATTGGTGGCGCATCACCAATAAGTCTAACGTTCGTCGCTAATATTCCACCCGCAAACAAAACAACATCGTTTAAATAAACAGAACTATTAGCGGCACACACTTGAATGTCGCTGATAGTTTTCATTATTTACGACACATGCGTGTGTCACCAATTTCTCCATGTTCATCGCCAAAAGTTTCCTACCAACAATTTTGGCCAGGAATGCTATTTTTAATGCCTTATAGCGATGGTTGTTATATGCGTCACTAAAAGGCACTATTAGCGATGTTTTTTTGTGCACCGCTAATAGTGCCCGCTACTAAAAGTGTATTTTCTTATAGTGTAGAGAATGAGAGAGAGATAGATTGGCAAAAATGGTGGTCCCTCACTCAAAGATTACTATTAGGTATTATTATCAGTTACAAAAAAAATAAACACGACACTACATGAAGAAGGACCTAACTTAAAAAAATAAAAAAAGTGGTTGGACTTATAACAGAAAAATAAAAGAGCTTGGACTCACTCTCTCACAAAGTTCATATGAAGGATTTATTACTAATTATTCCTTTTTAAAATTTGACTATTATGTAAAGGTTATTGCTCCAATGGTATATTATTTGACTTGCCAAAAAATTACAATGCCATTTTCAAGACCACATTTGGCATCAAAAGTAGCTAGTGACGTATTATATCATTCATAGAATACAATTTGCATATGTCAAACAGTGGTGGGGTCCAACTACTTTATCAAGTAAATGGTAAATGGATGTGGTTTATGTTACTTTATCAAGAAAAAATAATTATTGTGTGCTACAAAAAGATGTTTTAACATGAGCCAAAATCTGTCATTTGTGTACTGTATCAATGGCAAAATATAGATTTGACATAGATAAAATGATATTGAATATTAGAAATGCTCTAACATGTTGAAGTTTCGTGCTATTTGCAAAAGGCATTGAGGACGTGTTCTTCCAAACTGCAACACATATAAGGCTTAGAAGATTTCCAGCATATTTTTTTTAAAAAAAAAAACCATTACAAATCGTAAAATAATCACATACATACTTCCAAAATTGCACAAATAAATTAACGTGAAGAATATAAAAAAAAATTGGCATACGAGAATCTGACGATTCGCTCATTCTCCATTCCAAATCGTCTACTCCAGGAACTAGGCCTGGAAAAATGGGCGGGTTGTAAACGGGTCGGGTCATAAACGGGTTGAATCCATATTTGACCCGAGTTGGTTGGGTCAAATACGGGTCGGCTCATAAATGGGTCGGGTCAACCCGAATTTGACCCGCTACCCAATTTGACATATATATATTATTTATTTTATATTATGGTAATTAAATGATATGATTTACTCTCCTTTAATATGTAGCGTCATAAATTTTTATATATAATAAAATTAGTATTAACAAAAAAAAAAATTAGAAATCTCACCTCATCAGCTACATTTGTTTCAATTGGTTGCATATTTTCAATTTATGTGAGATACTCACGAAATTTATTACAAAACTTCATGATTATGGCCCATCGAGTTTGAATAGAACCTTGTGATCGTTAGTGTTGTAGATATAATTTTGGAACATTCGATTCCAAAAATTATTTTATGATTGAGAGTTATTTACAATTGGATCTTGGGTAATGCTCAATCAAGAATTATAAATTGAGACATCTTAATTCGCTATGAAACACTTTTCCTGCTTTGTTGTTTGTTGATTGGCTTCCATTTTTTTAGAACTATAATAAAAATATATATATATGTGAAAGAAAAAAAAATTTGAAATTAAAATAAATTTAATATAGAAAATAAAGTTCTCAAAATAAATTTATAGAAAATATATGAGACATATAGCCGTTGCTTAAGAGTAAAAAATTCATTGTTGTTGAAGAAGAAAAATATGTTGCCAAGTGGCCGTTGCTCTGCTATTTCAAACAAGTGAAAAGATGAGTAAATCTGGATGGTACACTTGGCAGAAGCTGCACGGTTGAAATTATAGCCAGTGGTTAAGGTAACCTCAAATTATATATATATATATATATATATATATTCTTATAATTATGCTTACGTTCCACTGATACCATAAGGGGACTGGACGAGCCAGTGGGACGTAAGCGTAATTAAAAAAGGGGAGGCGGTATAACCAACCATAAAGGGAATGAGAATGTAATGATAAAATATGAAACTTGAAATTTAATGAAACTGAAATATATAAATAATAACTTACAATTAACTTAAAGGCTAGAAGCTCGTTTTACTGAAAAAGAAAATAAAACTGAATACATGATGGAATCTAGAGACATATTAGGAATGGTTGCTCTCGTTAGAGGATTTTTCTCTCAAGTATTTCTGAAGGTGTCTTGAACTAGGAAGGGGAAATCCTTTTATAAAGGAGGAGGGCGCCTAGTGAATGACTGACTGGATTGGTTGTATCTGGCAGGAATCTTACTATTCATCTGGTGTTGTAGGAATTTGACTAATGTTGCAGGAATTTTACTATTCATCTGGTGTTGCAGGAATTTGACTGATGCTGTAGGAACCTTACTATTCATCTAGAGCTACAAGAATCTTATATCTTTATGAAGCTTTATTCACGGGTTTATTGAAAGACTGGTAATGCAAGAATCTGGCTGTTACTTCATGATGCTTTCTTTGACTACTCACTGGTTTGCTGTGGTTATGATGACTGAGGAGCTTCAGATTTTCACGAGCTTGTTACATTTTCTGAATAATTTACTGATGATATTATTACTGTTTTAAATTTCAAAGTCACTGTCTAGAGCATATGGGTCTTGGCTGAACTCATCATTTAAAGGATTGTGAGGAGGACAACTGGATTTTGGGTATCTTGGTCTTCTCCCATCTATGATACATGAATCATTAACTGCCTGGCTAATTCTTTAAGTTCTTCTTTGGTCTGTCCTTGGATCAAGGTTTGGTCAATACTAGAGGATGACCGAGTCCTGTGATCAATGGGCTGAGGCTGAGGAACTGCGGGGGGAAATTCTTCATTGATGAAAGAGATGAACCTTTCATAATTAAGTCTATCTCACCATTTTACTGAGAATTCTCTGATTACTTTATTTTGATTGATTGCGTAGTTCCACTTAGTGATCCATGAAATCTTATATTTACTGGCCATTAAAAGGATTATGGGAAACTAGGTCGTGTGCTGGTCGGTTTTATATACTGAAGCAAAGTATTGCATTGCCATCTTAAGAGGGGGTGGAAGTATTTCTGGAACAAGTCCAAATTTATTCCACCATTCACCGAACCATGTGGGAATTTCGCTTTTAAACTTTTGATCAAACATAAAAAACCATGAACGATTATTGGACTCATTCTACATATAGAGGGCCCTGGTAAATGCTTGACTATAGTCATAATATGAGTACTTGATGGAAGAATTGGGAATAGATCGGAGTTGAGAGGGATGTGATCCCTAGGCTTTTTCAGAAATGATGTGGACTATGATGAATTTTTGGTACATAATTTGACTAGGATCTTGTTTACAAGGGATATCTTCAAATCTAACTGATCCAGAATGGAGAAGGATGGCTTTGTACCATTTAACTGATTTAGATGGATGGTCGGGAACAAAATGCCATCCAAGAGGAAAATAACTAGTGGCTAGAGCCCATGGGTCTTGGATGTTAATTTTGTGAGGTTCAATGAAAAAGATGTTAACCGTGTATGGTTTTTTGAGATATGGGGATGAAGGAGTTTTAACTGGAGGCTTGGCTGGGATGATCCTCTGTTCTTTGGAGGGGTCAAAGGGATCTGTAATTTCATAAGGACTAGGGGGTAACCTGAGAAAGGTTGAACTGTAACTAAGCTGACTGGGTCTTGGTAGATTGTAAATGGGGCAAAGAGGACTGCCAAGGATAGAGAAGCGGCTGCCTTTGGAAGAGGTTGTTGGGGCTCGTAAAGAGCTGGGAGTGACTGGGATTATTTTTCCTACGAAGGGAGTTGACTGTGGTTGCTTATCTTTCTTCCCGCTCATTTTTTGGGTTGCAAAAATTCACGAGTAAGAAAATCAGGGAGACTATTATCCTCACCGGGTATGTACTGGATATCAAAATAAAAAACAGAACGAATGGCTTGCCATCTTGCAAAAATCTGTTTAGAAGCAATGTTTTTAACATCTTTTTCCAAAACATGTTTGGCACTTTTACAATCAATTTTAACTAAAAAGCGTTGATTTAATAAATCACTTTGAAATTTACTGATGCATAAAACAAGGGATAAAATTTATTTTTTAATAGTACTATAATTTAACTGGGTAGAATTCCAGATTCCGGAGTGATAACAGATGATTTGTTCTAAAGAATCAGGACTTAATTTTTGACTAAGAATGTCACCGTAACCAATATCAAAGGCATCTGTTTGAACTATTTTGAAAGCAGAGGGAGAAGGAATACCAAGACAAGGAAGGGTCTTGACATATTGTTTGACTTGCTAGACAACAGATGTATGAGCGGGTGTCCATAGGGGTGGATTATTACGGAGACGATCAAATAAAAGTTTACACTGAGATTGCAAATTGAGATAAAAATCTAAAATGTAATTGAGTGATCCTAAAAATCTTTGTAACTGGGTTTTATCAAGAATTTGATTTGGGAATTTATCGACAAATTGGATTGACCGTTGGATGGGTTTGATTTAACCATAGGAAATATCAAAACCTAGAAATCTAACTGAAGTTTGGAACAACTTGTGTTTAGATGCTGAGAGGACTAGACCACTGCGCTTAATGACATTGAGAAAAGAATATAGGTGTTTCCAATGTTGATCGATGGAATCTGAGTAGATGAGGACATCATCTATATAGACTATAATATGACTGGAAAAAGGATTGAAGATGCCGTTCATGACATTTTGAAATTCACTAAGAGCATTTTTTAATCCAAAGGGCATTACATTCCATTCGTAATGACCAAAAGGGGTTGTGAATGCGGTTTTTTATCTATCTAACTCATGGATCTGGATTTGCCAGAATCCACTTTTCATATCGAATTTACTAAAAATAATTGCTTTGTGTAACCGGTTAACTAAGTCTCTCTTGTTTGGAATAGGATACCTAATCCATTCTAAGACTTTGTTTAATGGTTTGTAATTAATAACCAAGCGAGGGACTCCTCGTTCAATTTTTGCATTTTTGTTAACATAAAAAGCAGAACATGACCATGGTGACTTAGAAGGCCGAATGATTTGTTTACTCAATAATCCTTTGATTTCTTCTTGACATAACTCCATGAGGGTTTGACTCATTTGTATGGGTCGTGCTTTGGTAGGAATATTTTTTTCACTAAAACCTTTAACATAGGGAAGATGAACAATGTGTTGTTTCCTATGCCAAAATGCGGTGGGTAGCTCAGAACAAACTTCTTGTTTGAGTAACTCAAATTGACTAATTCGTTGTTGAAGTATAAGATTGAGTAACTGTTGTTCAACTCTTTTAAACTGAATTTCTTCCAAAAGAAAGTCAACATGGGACTTTTTCTTGGAAAGAAGATTAACTGAGCGTCTAATAGAGAGATCTTGTAATGAATTTATTTCTCTGGACTGGGGATTTTTGATGAAGTTAAATCTAATTGTTTGGCCTAGAGGTTTAGTGGTAATCCCTTCATTGTCGGTGGTGAAAGGGTATAATAAGCACATAAATGGGTTATTGAGGATGACTTTATCAAACATGTTTTTGACCAAGACAAAAGGAGTTTTGAAACATACTTTATCCTGGCACACATGTGCATTGGATAATTTGTACTGGATTTGCATGAAACTGCCATTTGTTGATTTTAAATTTTCTCTAGTTTTTTCAAAGTATTTAGTAGGGATAATACCTTCTTGAATGCAATTAAGATCTGCACCTAAGTCGATGAGAGCAATGGCTTCAATTTCAAACTCTTTGCAAACTATGATCTTGACGGGGCATCGCCATTTTTGGAAGTTAATTCTAATAATTGCAGTTAAGAAACTAGCATGATCATCTTGATCTTGACTAGAAGCAGGCAACTCTAGAGAGATAGTGATGTTATTGGTTGGGCTAACTTCATCACTTGGGGATGGTTGTACTGGGACAAAAGGGGGAGGAAATAGGTGACTATCAACTTTGCTTTCTAAAGAATCATGGTCAACTCAGAGTGTATAAATTAACTGTTGTAATTTGGTAATCTCCTTTTTGGTTTGGTTCACCTCATACTGTAAATCTTGGATGATAACTGGTTTGGTGTTGCTAGTAAATCTATCAAAGATTTTATTAAATTGAACTTGAGGACTAGAAGGGATGACTGTAGATGGTTTAGGAGTGTCTGTGACTAATGTCGTTTTAAATTGATTTAAATATTGAGATTTAATTATCGAGTCTTCTACGTTATTAATTAATTCTAGTAGGAGTTCTTCTTGTTTACTTAAAACATTAATTATTTTACAACAGCTGCGGGTGCAATTATCTGTGCATCCTATCTTAACTAGAGGATTGTCTGACTGATAGTGAGAACTATGGTTAGAAGATTGGTCTAACTGTTCAATTTCATTTTCACTATCACTAGAACTATAAGAGGAGGAACTAGAGGGTTCACTATCTGTGTTTCTGAGATTTAGAATTTTAAATAGCACCTGTTTGTGATTCTGGTTTCCTTGGAGGGCATTAATCAACTGTTTAACTTTACAATCTGATTGGAAGTGGCCTGGTTTTCCACATTTAAAGCATACATCAGTAGATGTTGCCTTGCGAGAAGTGTGTTTGTTGGTAGGGTTTTTCTTCCTACAATTGGTTTTGTAGTAACTGCGTGTTTGTTTGTTACTAGACTCGCCTTGGTGATGAGTTTTTTTGTACTTATGACTGCGGCGGTGACCTTGGTGGTGACTGTCATAGGTGCGATGATATTTATGGTGGCTCTCTTGGCGATGTTGACGGGAGCGTCGTTTTGAGGGTGCTAATAAGGGTAGGCCATACTGGACACAAAAATTACCAAGCTCATACTTGGCTCTTTTCTTGTTCCTGGCGGCTTGATTACTAATTTTCATGTCTATACACATCCGCATGCCTTCTTTGCGAACTATGCAAATGATGTCACCGTATGTAAGACTGGGGTAATCTATGACTCTTGTGTCTTTACTAAGGATTTCTCTAATCTTATGGGCAAAAAGACTAGGAAGGCCATTAATAAACTTTTCTTTCCATGCCAAAACGGAGAATTACTGTCATCTCTAAGCATAACTCTAGAGCAGAAGACATCTGCATACCATTCAAAGTCACTAAGTGTAGGACATTTAAGGTTACTTAACTCATCATTAATCCTAGCGGTTACATGACTGGGGGTTCCTATGAAATATTTAGTAATGGTGTAAATGAGGGTGTTAACTCCATCTAGTACTCCTTGTCCTATTGTTTCGTCAAAGACTGGGTTACTGTCAGGGTCTCTTTTAACTGCATGAATTATGGATTCTTTGGTTTCATCAATAAGGTGTTTATCCCACCAACTGAGAAGCTTACCTGGGATGATCCTCTGTTCTTTGGAGGGGTCAAAGGGATCTGTAATTTCATAAGGACTAAGGGGTAACCTAACAAGGGTTGAACTGTAACTAGGCTGACTGGGTCTTGGTAAATTGTAATTGGGGCGAAGAGGATTACCAAGGATAGAGAAGCGGCTGCCTTAGGAAGAGGTTGTTGGGGCTCGTAAAGAGCTGGGAGTGACTGGGATTATTTTTCCTGCAGAGGGAGTTGGCAGAAGCTGCACCGTTGAAATTATAGCCAATGGTTAAGTTAACCTCAAATTTTATATATATATATATATATATATATATATATATTCTTATATTATTTTGTTATTTTTTATTCTCAACCCGTCAAACACTCATATTCAACTCGTATTGACCCGCTAAATTGACGAATTTCTTCTTTCCCAACCCGTTTATGACCTGCTAACTAAATGGGCGGGTTAGAACAGGTTGACGGATTTGAATAAAACTTGCCACCTCTACCAAAAACCATTAATCTGACGATTCTTTCATATGATTTCTTTTGTGAATTCGACGTCAGTGATCTTTGAACATCCTTTCTTCTGTACATTCCATAAAGAAATGGTTGGTATGCAGTCCGTCGTTAGAAATAGCAGGGAATCCCCCTTTTGTGACAGCGTGCTTCCGCTCATGTGAATTTTCCAGTCCAATCTCCTTTACAAATGTCACAAATTAAAAAAATATTATACAAGTTCAATAAATTAATAAATTGGTGTTCACAAGTTTATTTAATACACATAAATTATTCACTTAAAATATGTGGACGTTAAATTCATCTTATAAATTTTATCAATACAAATCTTTTATTTCAATATGAATGCAATATTAAAAAAAAAATTATTAAATAAAAAATATAAAAAATAAAATCCATAAATTTGATTTAAAAAAGATGCAATACAAACACAAACATATCTTTACTTATATATTGTGTTGTCTTTAAATTTTAGTGACACATAGAATATAAAATTCTATGTGATATTGAATATTTCAATTTAGTATTTGAACTAATTCGGATAAAATGTTTGGATATGTTATTATATCTCATTCGTAGGTTTAGGTGCCTACCAGATATAATGTTCAGATATAAAATTTGGTTTTCAAAAATTATTTTTATTAAAGTTAGTTAATTTTTGTTTTCAAATATATGCATATCAGGTATCTAAAATTAAAATCTTATTCACAAATCAATTATAAAATTTAATAACTATAAGTATCATATTTTATAATATTGTACGAACATCATTTAAAATATAATAGTCTCTCACTTTCACGATAATTTTAAAAAAATCATGACCTGTACTACAAAGAATCATCCAAATCGGAGTAATTTTAAAAATTTCAAATAAAATTATTATAATAGTGTAAAACTTCTAAAAATATCAATATAATTTATCCTAAAACGAATTATGTCTTTTTAAAATTATATTTCTTGGTTTCTGATATGCTGAGTGTCCATTCTTAAAAATTGTTTAAAAGAAAAATTGCATAGACTTGAGTGATACTTTGTTCTTCTCCACAAGCACTGGTATTTTGATGTTAGGTTGGATTGTAGGTTCTTATACTTCTCTCCAATAATTAGTATTCAGTGACACTTTTTTGAAAATTTTCGTTTTTAATTTTTTTTTAAAAATATTTTATAATATTCATTATTAGAATAAGAAATACAAATATTTATATATGTGTGTATATTTATGTTTGAATAACATTTAGCTTTCACTTAATTTCTCAAATATTTTGTTTGATTCTGATTGGTTGCCTGCTAAAGCAACATGGTATGGTAGCCCTAATAATTTTGAATCTGAGGGTAACGAAAAGAGAGTGTGTCAAGGCCTAAGATTATGACAGACGGGACCATAAATTTTTCGGAGTAAACAGATCGCGCAGGCTGTGGTTACTGGTATAATAATCGAAAGTAAGGCGGTGACGTCAATGACTGAGGAGGAGCTGGCTGTCGTGTGACGGCTGTAATGGTGCTTATAAATCTCGCATCGGCGTGATGATGATGGGATTGGGGATTGGGATCAGCGAGAGAACAGCGTTATGGGTGATAGAGAGAGACAGATGAAGAGGGTTTAAGAGAACAATTGTGGAAATATCATATGATTGCCGAGAATGACACTGAGGAATATAAGGATAATACTGTCATTTCAATAATTATATTACTATCACATCATAAAAAAAGACCTCAAATACCAAAAAAAAAAAAAACACAAAACAAAACGTTCTCAACCATACACTATAAAAACTCAACCATGAACTAAATCTCTATTTTTATTCCTTTTAAAAGATTTATCACCGATTAAATCTAATAAAAAAGTGTTTTTAAGAATTTTTTATAATTTAGATTAGATGTAATGCATACTATTATTTTTGAAAAAATATTCATTTAGTATGAATGTCATATTTGTATAGTAAATTTCTTATACTTTTACAAAAAAAAAATTCTAAAAAAATTATAGTAAATTTTAATAATTATATTTTTATTAATTGCTATTTTTTTTTTGTCTTAACGTTATTAACTAAGTTGGAGGTCAAGTTGGCGGCAAACAGTAACTAAGCGGCTAGTCCTCTTAAAATCGTTAGGTCGAAACTCAATAAATATCACTTTTTCTTAAGGCCACTTCATACGGGACATTGTCTCTACTTTAATCGGACCTTCCGCTAATGGACGGTCAAATTGATCCCTGAATTAATCGATCCAATAAATCAGGTATCCAATTATTCAAAGGAATAAAAAAAAACATTAGAAGTAGGAATACAATAGTGTAACTCCAATTTTCTTGTTTTTAAACATCAACAAGTAGGTTCCTCGTGCACATCTCATCTTCTTGTATGTAGTCTAAGAATAATAATAATTAATAATAATTTTCTTACCATCTCTTTTTAGCACTTTTTGTTTCGTCATATTTTCACATAAGTGCCAAAAAAAAAAAAAAAATTATATATCACAGAAAATTGTGCTGACTTCTTATGAAGTTTCTTATAATTATATTAACATATCTTGAAATTTCTAAAATTATATTGACCTCTCTTGTTTTTATTGACAAATTACAAATATTCCTTTCAATCAATCTTTTTCAAAATGACAAAACTGCCCTTTCATATATTTTCTTTTATATTCATTTTTTAATTTTGACCAAGCTTTTTTTAACTTTATATAAGTGTATATATAATTATGCATGGCCACTGAACTTATGGCACGTGTATGCTTAAAAGGCGAAATGACCAAGTGCCTCTATTCAAGAAGGTCCGAACAAGAGTAGAAAGGTGCAATACCGGATCCATCTGGAAAGAAGCAATAACTAACTTCGGATCGGACAACCTCAACCCGGACACAGATGCAAGAATATAACACAACATGAGTTCCTTGACTTATGCTAATTCCATTCAAATACTTGTAAGGCGGGAAGCAATTCCAATTTCATTGTAACTAAGTACCTCATTACTAGTGTGGTTCCTGACCCAATAACCTCTTCACGATCAAATTTTTTTTTTACTGTTAATGGTATACTCTCAGCGACGAGTTAACTATTTAAATATGTTTATTCACACTTGAAAATATCTAACATCGATCTTTCACATATTATTGAGAATCTTATTTTTTTTTACTTTTTTAAACAATTAAACTGATTTGATCGATGAAGAGTCTTTTTATAACCTCTGCTATCTTCTGACAACTTCTTCTTGATTTGTTGCAGGATGTTTTTATTAGTGAATTTTCACCCCACACACACACACACACATTTATATGTCAGGAACCTACCTAGTGATAAGAAATAGCAAGAGTACCGTTTATATAATAGAAACAGTATTATTAATTTTACGTGAAAGTATCACGTAAACCAATCGGATTCTTTATTGGTTTGGATCACGCTAAACCTGATCCACTAGATAACGGATCAACCAGATTCAAATCCTTATTGGATTAACAGATCACAGCCTCTTATGGATTATCGGATTGAAATCAGACACATGGACAGTACTCCACAACAAAACAAACCAATATAAAATAGGGTTATTTAGTTAGAATTTCAAGAAAAATATAAAAATTAACATATAGTCTCAATTTAAATTTAAGTAATTTATCAAGTTTTTCAATCTTTCAATGATAAAAATATCTTCATATTCTTAATCAATTCATTATTTTAAAAGAACACACGTGTGAATGGCGTATCATTTTCAGAAAGTTTTTCAATATTTCAAAATTTAATAACTTATAAATTATAAATCCGATTTTAATAAAATTTAGGATCATTTAATTAGAACTCCAAGAAAAATACAAAAATTATCATGTGGTCCCAATTTAAATTTAGTAATCTATCAAGTCCTTCAATCTTTCAATGACAAAAATACTATTACATTCTTAATCAATTCATCATTTTAAAAGAATAGGAACATGAATGGCATAACATTTTCAAAAAGTTTTTTAACATTTCAAAATTTCATAACTTATAAATTATAAATCTATTTTTAATAAAATTTATTTATTTGGACTCTAAAAAATGAAATCTATCAAATAAGATCCATATTGTATATGAAATTTTGAAGAAAAAAATCGATCCAAAAATGTAAAATCTCATCTCAACAAAAGTGTAAATTTTATATTTATTTAGTGAAAAACTTTATCCCAACGAATTTTACAGTTTTATAAAAATTAAAAAAAAAAATCAATTGTATTTAGTATTATTGAATTTTTGTCACATATTGGATGCTCAAAACTAACTTGTTAAGGGAGTGAAAATTTGTAAAAAATGAATCAGTATTTAAAGCATGGATAATTAAAAATATACTCGTTATTAATGTGTGAAATTTTACACTATTGAACTTCACAATATTTGATCAAAAAGGTTTTAAACACCGGGAGTACTATAACACTTTTCTTAATCATTTACCGAGAATGCACATAAAAAAAATTAGATGATTCGTGGAGTTAAAAATATGAGTGAGAGAGAAAGAGAGTATATTTCAATTTAAATTTCATTTGAGGTTTTATTGAAAAGTGAGCTAGTTTTTAACAACATATAAAATTTATATTATAGGCTTTTCAATGGGCCAATTCTGTAAATCATGAATGCTGCACTTAATAGTAGTAAAAAAGAATTTTTGAATCAATTTTCATTAGTAATCAAAAAGAATCTCCGAATCAATTTCCATGTTAGTGAAAGAGAGAGATTAGAGAAGAAAGTGGAGAGTTGGGAAAAAAAATTAGTTTGATAAAAAAATTAAGAAAGAAGTTTGAGTAGGATAGGGAAGGCAATTTTTTTATATAATAAAAATAGCTTGTGCCAACTCATCAAAGTGATTCTTCTTACAAAATAAGTATTTAATTATTGTCTTCATACAAAAAAAAAAGTAAATTATCATGTACTAAAGTCAAAATAATTCTTAAAACAAGAAACCAGATACCAATTAACTCTATAAAATATGCAAATATAGTTGAAACGTCAAGTTGCTAAGATATCATAAATTTGAGATATATAGCATTAAATAAATTTTAAACAGGCATCAACAATTCTGTGAGGGAGTAAATTTTGAGTACTTCATAATGAAGTATTGTATTTCTATAGGTAAGATCAACCATCACTTGTATAAGAGTGTATTATTTTTGCACTTATAATCATTGACCCCGTCTTTAAAGTATGGATTGAAAATTTGTAAAGGTTCGAAATTTTAGAATAATTTTTTTTTTTTTAAATGAATGTGTATATGTATATTTAAGGTATTGTATGTGTATGTTCATTTTGTGTGTATATATATATATAATGTATAGTGTGCATATGTATGTATGTAGTCTTATATATTATGTGTGTACATGTAATTAAGTATATATATATATATATGTGGATTTATATAGCAGCCGAAACTGCTAGAAGAAGGGAGGGTCGGTAGAAAAAGAAAATGGAGAAAAGGAAAAGAAAGAAAGAAAAGGGAAGTGAGGGAGAGAAGGGGAGGCATAAGGGAGGCTGGAAGAGAGAATGGGCCGATTCTCTCTCTCTCACAAGCACCTTCGTTCCCAGATCTGTGACAACCGCGGCTCCGGCCCCACCGCCACCCACGAACACACTGCCTCACCTCGCACCACCAACAGACGAGATCTGAGACTACAAGCCTCAGCCGTACCGTCGAATGCCAGATCAATGGCCGAATGCTCCAACTAGACGATTGTCGTTTCGATCAGATCGGCTCTCTCATCGGATCCATCATCAGACCCTGTTCAAAAGGAAACCAGAGATTACCTGGGTTGCCGGATTTGCCACAGCCGTAGACTTCAAATCAGCAACACTAACCCAAAGGACAAACTCCAAGTTTCTTCCACACGCTGTCATCGCCTAGAATAGGGGAGGTCTCCGCGACCTGTTTGGGGACTGACCTAGATGGATAGAGACCGGGTAAAGGGAGCACGAAGTGGCAGCGTATTGGAGCAGCAGTTGTGGATTACTGATCAGGTTCTGCGGCTGGAGTATGTGCCCAAGCAGGTATAAATCTGATTCTCTGAGTCTACACTCTCTAATAGAAATTGTATTTTAGTTATAACAGTGATCAGTTGATTGGGGTGTGATTATTTGATTCTGCCACAATAAGGAAACCCACTCAGCCGCAGCCTGTTGGAAAATTGAATCCAAAAACTAACTTACCCTTGAAGTTGGATGACGGCTGGGAATCACTTTATTGAGTAGTGCAGAATTGAATCTATGTAGCATGAGATTTAAATAGGAGAAATGGCGTGTGGAAATATGTGATTAATGCGACCAGGGTGGTTGTTATTAATTGGGGGGTATATGATGTATCCTTGTTATTTATGAAACTGAAAAGGAGATAGTAAATATGGTCGAATGGAGGGGCTTAAAACAGAAGCTGAGATTCTTGGGATTAAGGGTGATTCTAGTAAACTTGGACAGCCTTGAGGTTGAGAGTAGCAGCAGATTCGGTTTGGATGCTATTGAAACATCGAGTACGAACCGTTTATTTTTGTAAGCAGATTGGATTGGATTGAAGGAATGCGAGGCAACGGGGTAAGATACTGACTTTTAGTCTTGAATTTTTAGTATGAATAATTAGATTGATTTTGGGATTTCAGTAAGCATAGAAACTGTTTTAGATTTAATTGGAATCCCGAAAAAATGATCCAAACACAACTTAGCGGATGAGTTTTGCATTTTTATTCGGGCCAAACTGAGTCAAGTCCGACCCGACTGACCTGTTCGGATGGCTGCCCAATACTATTACTTCATGAGTAAAATTTTAGATTTGAGTTCGGAAGGTGTTTGGTTGAAAAGGAGAAGCTATCCAATGATTGGCTTATAATTAAAAAACAATGAAAAAGGTACAGTAATTGGAAAAATTTTGGAAAAATTATGGACAGTAAAATAGAACTTTGTGAAATCTTGATTATGCCCAGAACTTATGGTTAATTGTGAATTAACCCGAGAAATAAATTAATTAAATTTTAATTTAATTAATTAGAAGAGGGAAGATTACCAAAATGCCCTAAGTTGAAAAGTAGTCCAACGGACTCCGAATAAATTAATTGAATAGTAGATTTTTATTATTTCGAGCATTCTGGACTCAACCGTGGAGTCTGATTTATAAAAAGATGCCTCGGGAAATAGGAAACCGTGAAAGTGCAAATGATTGTTTTGCCCTTTTTAGTCCGAACGTCCAAACTAAATTTCACAAAAGCCTAAACCTATTTTCTTCAACGTTCCGAACCCAATAGTAGAATTTATTTTAGCAAAATAGAAACTAATGAAATAAATACATAAAATTTGATGAATAGCATCATTCAAGTAGCAAACAGACTGAGTTGCATTTTATGATTTTAGGGACTTTTGACTACACAGGAGGGGACAGTCTGACCTCCGACATTCTCCTCATTTAGTTCAGCTACACATCGGACACGATTTCACAGGGTTGAGACCAACCCATCAGGTATGGTATTTTGCTAAGTAAGAAATAGAATTGAGTTTATGGGTAATTTCTATATTGTTGATTGGTTCTATGCCTATATGTTTCTTATTATCTTCCTGAATATTTGATTGAATGATAGATGTGAGCCATGATTATATGTGTATTCCATGTGTTATCATTGTGTGTGATTTATGAAATTGTTAAGATAATGAACGTGAAAACCGAGCATGTGATCAAATGTATTATTCATGATATGTGGACTTGTGGACTGAGTTGTGTGATTTGATTTTTGCTTTAAGTAGAATATGCATAACTTAAAGCATGCTTCATGTATTGATAAATTGTTTCGTTAAGATCATATCATTGTATAGTGGAATCAGGGCATATTGGCATAGTGTGAGTTGAGCACGTGGTGCTATGCATTATGAGGGTGTAGATCCTGTGGTGAAAAACTCAAAATCGGCCATGGTACTCATGCCAACGGGGACGGACCGTAAAGTGAGAACAAGGTATACTCAGGCCTTCGGGGAAAGACCGTAAAGTGAGACATGGGTGTGACATGGAGTTTGCATGGGTATGTCATGCATATTGATCATGTATTGCATGGATGACATTGCATGACATGTAGAGATAAATGTATACTTGCACATGCCACGCCTTAATTTTGTTTCTTGCATTAGCACTATATCATACCAGCAGTTGAGCTGACCCATTCATGGGACACCATATTACAGATGAGGATGCCCTTGCTACCTGAGACTTGGTGACACCTTGATAGGAGAATGCACTTGGAGTATTTTTGGCCCTTGGGGCATATTTTGCGATGTTTTACAAGGGCATAAGCCTTAAACCATGTGAAATGATGTTGTAGAAAATTTGTATATTGTGAAAAGAATGGAAAAGATCTTGTATAGTGTAATGAATTGGAAGTCGATGATTCTTAAGTTTAAGTGTAGCTGTATATATGATGGATTGTATAATTAGACGATGTACATTTAAATTCTATGAGATTTGTGGCCAATGAGTGAGGATGAAATGTATTCTTATTTATATATGTGAATTGTTACAAGATATTAGGTGAGAAAAGGCTTAGAAAACAAAGGAGGCTATATCAAAATTTTATAAAAAATTAAAGGATTATTAAGTGTGTAAAACACCTTGTTTATTATGAAAACTGTTGGAAAAAATGGTTTTTTGAGCATTTAAATTAGCCATCTTTGAGCTAAAATTAAAGTGGGTCCCACAAATTAAATTGAGTGGGTCCACATGGGAATATGTTCTCCTTCATGAGGAGATGAAGATTATATATTGGGTTGCTCAAAACCATTAAGGAGTGAATGAGAAATTGCCTCCAAACATCACCACTTGGAAATGGTAACTAAAGCTTGAAGCTTGTGCAAAAAGCTTGTGTCCCACATAGAATGGAAACAAGATTTTTAAAGAGTATATATACACATACCTTGGAGTGGGGTTTGGGCCCCAAGGGGCACCCCAGTTTTATGGAAGAGGGAGGACCTAAGCAAATGCTTGGACCACCACACGCGCGCGCGCCGCCGCCGCCGCCCTGCCCCGCACCGAAACGGGCCGGGCTCAGGTTCTGGGTTCTAGGCTTGGGCTTGCTGTGTATATATCTTTTTGAAGAAAATTTATTTAAAATTTTCCAAACTAGAAACGCAGTCGTTTTAAACATGCGTTTAAGTTATCATTGGGATTCCGAAACGCTGTCGTTTTGCGACGTGCGTATGGTTACCGTTGGGAGTCCAAAACACAGTCGTTTTGTGACATGCGTATGGTTACCGTTGGGAGTCCAAAACACCGTCGTTCTGCGATTGCGTTGGTTTAACTGAACAGTCATCATTTTTCATGGTTGCGCCTGTGTTTGTTCGCCATGAACAGACACGACTGAACCTTCATGACTGTACCAAACAGTCATGAAGAAGCCTATAAATACCCACACCCTCATTGCATATTCATTCATTCAGAATATATTTTCTGTGCGTCAGTTTGAGAGAGAGTTTGAGTCCCTGTTTGGTTCGTTGTGCACTGAAGTTTGAGTGCTTCGTCTTTAAGTGCGGTGGTCATTGTATCCTGGGAGACGGACGACCAAGAACTCGTAAACACCATTGCGAGGGCCGTATTTCGTCTTAAGGACATTGTGTTACACACAAGCCTTGATCCTTTTCTGTTTACAGTTTCTGTAAGTGTTTACAGTATTTTGTTTTCTGATACTGCATATATATATTTTCAGTATTCTGTTTTTGGTTTACAGATGTTAATTTTACTGTTTTTGTATTCCTGTAAAATAGAAAACAACAGAGTCTGTTTTCTTAAAACAGTTTTTGGTTTTTCCTTTTAATTGCGAAAACTGATTTAAGCATTCAGGATTTACAATCTTAAGATGAAATACGTTTATAAATCTGTCTCTTATTTCAATTTCTGTTTCAGAACTTGAGAAATACAAGAAAGTTAAATACAGAAAATATTTCTATTTTATATCAGTTCTATACTGTTTTGATTTTTTAGAACTTGAAATTTTCAAACTAGTATACTGTTCTGATTTTACAAAACTTGAAACATATCAGTTTTATATATCAATTTTATATATCAGATTTACATATCAGATTTATAGAATTTGATATACCCTTCTGTTTTATACAGAAATTTTATATCTATTGCCTTTATTTATTCAGAATTTGTTTCTGAATTTTTGACTGAATTTGAGTATTCTGTACTATTTACAGTTTCTTTTCTTAATGGCAACTGATACTACCCCTGCCCCTACTACTACTGTGGTGACACCTGTTATGTCATCTACTCCCATGGTCGGATCTGTGCCCGTGAACCATGGAGAAAAGCCCAAGAAATTCAATGGGTCTGATTTCAAAAGATGGCAACAAAAGATGTTGTTTTATCTTACCACCCTGAATTTGGCTCGGTTCCTTCGAGAAGATGCACCTGCTTTGAGGGAAAATGAGACGGATAGGCAAGTGGTTGCCGCCGTGAAGGCATGGAAGCATGCAGATTTCCTCTGCCGGAATTATGTCCTCAACGGGTTAGACAACACATTATATAATGTGTCTTGTACCATCAAGACTGCAAGGGAATTGTGGGATTCACTTGACAAAAAGTACAAGACTGAGGATGCCAGAATGAAGAAATTTGTTGTCGGCAGATTCTTGAACTACAAGATGGTTGATTCCAAAACAATCATCAATCAAGTTCAAGACTTGCAAGTCATCCTACATGAGATTCATGCAGAAGGAATGTCTTTAAGTGAATCATTCCAAGTGGCTGCAATTCTTAAAAAATTGCCACCATTATGGAAGGAATTCAAGAACTACCTTAAGCATAAGTGCAACGAGATGAAACTTGAAGACTTGATTGTCCGATTGAGAATTGAGAAAGACAACCATGCATCTGAAAAGAATGCAGGCAAGTCCATCATGGAATCCAAGGCCAATGTTATGGAACAAGGGCAGACCTCTCACAATAATAAGAAGAGGAAGCATAATGGCAATGGTCCAAAGCAAGGAGCACATAAGAAGTTTCAAGGCAAGTGCTATGTATGCAACAAACAAGGGCACCGTGCTAAAGATTGCCACAGCCGCAAGGACCAAGGAAACCCAAAGAAGAAACGCCCTCAAGCCAATGTGACTGAAGTGGACGGCCTGTCAGATAATGTCTCAGACATGAATCTCTCAGCCGTAGTTTCCGAAGTAAACTTCATTGGCAAATACCAAGGAATGGTGGGTAGACATAGGGGCTACTCGTCATGTTTTTTCAGACAAGAAGATGTTCTCATCATATCATAGCATAGATAATGGAGAACAACTCTTTATGAGCAACTCCTCTTCTTCCAAGGTTGAAGGCCAAGGGAAGGTGGTATTGAAGATGACATTGGGCAAGGAACTTACTCTCAATGATGTGCTGCATGTATTAAAGATTCGAAAGAATCTAGTGTCTGGATCATTGTTGAGTAAGAAGGGCTTCAAGTTGGTGTTTGTCTCAGACAAGTTTATCCTCACCAAAAATGAGATGTATGTGGGGAAGGGGTATATGAGCAATGGGCTCTTCAAGATGAATATAATGACCATTGTACCTCCAATTAAGAATATTAATAATAACAACACATCTTCTGCTTATATGCTTGAATCTTCAAATGTGTGGCATGGTAGATTAGGACATGTTAATTATGATACATTACGTAGATTAATTAATATGTAATGTTTGCCTAAATTTGAAATAGATCCAAATCATAAATGTGAGATTTATGTGGAATCTAAACTTACAAAAACTTCTTTTCAATCAATTGAAAGAAGTAGTGAACCTCTAGAATTAATACATTCAGATATTTGTGATTTGAAATTTATTCAAACTAGAGGTGGTAAGAAATATTTTCTTACATTCATTGATGATTGCACAAGATACTGTTATGTTTACTTATTGAGAAGTAAAGATGAGGCATTAGAAATGTTTAAACATTTCAAGAATGAGGTTGAGAACCAACTTGATAGAAAAATCAAGGTGATAAGAAGTGATAGAGGTGGTGAATATGAAGCACATTTTGGTGAGTTTTGTTCACAACATGGTATCATACACCAAACAACTGCACCCTATTCACCTCAACAAAATGGGCCTGCTGAACGGAAGAACAGAACTTTAAAAGAAATGATGAATGCATTACTATTAAGTTCTGGACTACCTCAGAATTTGTGGGGGGAAGCAATTCTTTCCGCAAATTATATTCTCAACCGAATACCTCAGAAGAAAACCAATAAATCCCCCTACGAGCTGTGGAAAGGTCGAAGACCTTCTTACAAATACTTAAAAGTGTAGGGGTGTTTGGCTAAAGTGGCGGTACCTATACCTAAAAAGGTTAAAATAGGACCAAAAACAGTTGATTATGTTTTCATTGGGTATGCTCATAATAGTAGTGCATATCGCTTTTTGATTCATAAATCAAAAATTCCTGATATGCATGTCAATATTATTATCGAGTTAAGGAATGCATCTTTCTTTGAAAATGTATTTCCTTACAAATCCACACAGGAGGCGAACTCAAGCAAAAGAACTCATGATACTGCAATAAGCAGTAGTCAAGGCCGACAAGATGATGATGAACCTAGACGCAGCAAAAAAGCTAGAACATCAAAATCTTTTGGTCCAGATTTTCTAACGTATTTGTTAGAAGATGAGCCTCAAAGCTTTAAAAAAGCAATGTCGAGCCCTGAAGCTCTATATTGGAAAGAGGCTATTAACGATAAAGTAGAATCCATTCTACAAAATCATACGTGGGAACTAGTGGATCTTCCACCAGGTTCAAAACCTCTTAGATATAAATGGATATTCAAGAAGAAAATGAAAGCAGATGGATCTATCGATAAATATAAGGCCAGACTGGTTATCAAAGGTTACAAGCAAAAGGAAGGCTTGGACTATTTTGATACATATTCACCAGTTACGAGAATATTATCCATTCGAATGTTAATAGCTATTGCAGCTATACACAATCTTGAGATACATCAAATGGATGTAAAGACAGCTTTCTTAAATGGTGACTTGGATGAAGAAATATACATGGAACAACCCGAAGGGTTTATTGTTCCAGGTCAAGAAAAGAAAGTTTGTCGGCTTGTTAAATCCCTTTATGGATTAAAACAAGCACCAAAGCAATGGCATGAGAAATTTGACAGTGTAATGATGTCAAATGGATTCAAAATCAACAAGTGTGACAAATGTGTATATGTCAAAAACACCGAACATGGTTGTGTTATTATTTGTCTCTATGTTGATGATATGCTCATTATGGGTAATAATAATGAAGTCATTAAAGCTACCAAAAAAATGTTAAACAATAAGTTTGACATGAAGGACTTAGGTGTTGCTGATGTTATACTTGGGATAAAAATCTTTAAAACATCAGATGTACTAATATTATCTCAATCACATTACATTGAGAAAATTCTCAAGAAATTTAAACAAGATGATAACAGTCTAGCAAGAACACCTGTAGATGTAAGTCTACATTTATTCAAGAATAATGGCAAAAGCATATCACAACTAGAATATGCACAAATAATTGGTAGCCTAATGTATGTCATGAATTGTACCCGTCTAGACATAGCTTACGCTGTCAGCAAATTAAGTAGATATACAAGTAATCCAGGTCCAGACCATTGGAAAGCAATAGCTAGGGTTTTGAGGTATCTGAAATACACCCAAAACTTTGGATTACACTACTCAAAATATTCAGTAGTACTTGAAGGATATTGTGACGCAAATTGGATATCCGACACCAAAGACTCGAAGTCCACAAGTGGCTATCTGTTTACACTTGGTGGTGGAACGGTGTCATGAAAATCTTCTAAGCAAACGTGCATTGCTAGATCCACGATGGAATCTGAGTTTATTGCACTAGATAAAGCTGGGGAAGAAGCCGAGTGGCTTCGTCACTTCCTAGAAGATATTCCAATGTGGCCAAAACCTGTGCCCGCTATCTGTATTCATTGCGATTGTCAATCAGCGATTGGTAGGGCACAGAGTCATATGTATAACGGTAAGTCTCGACATATTCGTCGAAGACATAATACCGTAAAACAACTTTTCTCTAATGGTATTATAACCATTGAATACATCAGGTCAAAAGATAACATTGCGGATCCGTTAACCAAAGGTTTGACCAGAGAGCAAGTGAGTAAAACATCGAGGGGAATGGGTTTAAAGCCTATACACTAAAGAGTCGCCATAATGGCAACCCAACCTAGCTGACTGGAGATCCCAAGATCTAGGTTCAAAAGGACAACCGAATTGTGTGTGACTCATTGAGATCACTATGGAGATCAAATCTCCTACTCATTCCTATGATCAGAATAGTGATTCCTGCAGTGTTGAACAGGGTAAGCTAAAGCTTTTAATGATTCTTATATCTTGTTGAAGACAAGTGGGGTATAGTAGAATACTCTTAATAAGAAATCACCTATATGAGTATGAACTAGGCCGGTTCTATGAGAATGATAAAGGCTAAATTCTCTAGGAGCACTCATGAAACCAGGAATTGTTCAGGGCCAAAATGAACACAATCATGAGAACCAACCGTGTTAGGAAAGATTCTGTGTGAATGCTGTTGTCTTGGTTTACACAAACGATTGAACAGTTCAAGACATCATGTTCACTGATCAATCAGTAACCTAGATAGCATTTCACAAGGGAAGGTTCAAGGCCACAAGCTACCTTATTCTTTATAGGAAATTTCCAAATGAACTCTCTCTTAGTGTCTGCATGTCATTTGCATTACTTTCAGTCAATTTCATTCATGTGGGAGATTGTTCAAAAAAAATGGTTTTTTGAGCATTTAAATTAGTCATCTTTGAGCTAAAATTAAAGTGGGTCCCAAAATTAAATTGAGTGGGTCCACATGGGAATGTGTTCTTCTCCATGAGGAGATGAAGATTATATATTGGGTTGTTCAAAACCATTAAGGAGCGAATGAGAAATTGCCTCCAAACATCACCACTTGGAAATGGTAACTAAAGCTTGAAGCTTGTGCAAAAAGCTTGTGTCCCACATAGAATGGAAACAAGGCTTTTAAAGAGTATATATACACATACCTTGGAGTGGGGTTTGGGCCCCAAGAGGCACCCCAGTTTTGTGGAAGGGGGAGGACCTAAGCAAATGCTTGGACCACCACACGCACGCGCGCCGCCGCCCCGCCTCGCACCGAAACTGGCCAGGCTCAGGTTCTGGGCTTGGGCTTGCTGTGTATATATCTTTTTGGAGAAAATTTATTTAAAATTTTCCAAACCAGAAACGCAGTCGTTTTAAACATGCGTTTAAGTTATCATTGGGATTCCGAAACGCTGTCGTTTTGCGACGTGCGTATGGTTACCGTTGGGAGTCCAAAACGCAGTCGTTTTGCGACATGCGTATGGTTACCGTTAGAAGTCCAAAACGCCGTCGTTCTGCGATCGCGTTGGTTTGACTTAACAAGCATCCTTTTTCATGGTTGCGCCTATGTCTGTTCGCCATGAACAGACACGACTGAACCTTCCTGACTGTACCAAACAGTCATGAAGAAGCCTATAAATACCCACACCCTCATTGCATATTCATTCATTCAGAATATATTTTCTGTGCGTCAGTTTGAGAGAGAGTTTGAGTCCCTGTTTGGTTCGTTGTGCACTGAAGTTTGAGTGCTTCATCTTCAAGTGCGGTGATCATTGTATCCTGGGAGACGGACGACCAAGAACTCGTAAACACCACTGCGAGGGGCATATTTCGTCTTAAGGACATTGTGTTAAACACAAGCCTTGATCCTTTTCTGTTTACAGTTTCTGTAAGTGTTTACAGTATTTTGTTTTCTGATACTACATATATATATTTTCAGTATTCTGTTTTTGGTTTACAGATGTTAATTTTACTGTTTCTGTATTCCTGTAAAATAGAAAACAACAGAGTCTGTTTTCTTAAAACAGTTTCTAGTTTTTCCTTTTAATTGCGAAAACTGATTTAAGCATTCAGGATTTACAAAAACAAGGGGCAAGGTCCTATGGATTGTACAGAACAGGAAATTTGGTTAGTGTTTGGAATGTCTTTAATTGTACTTTATTTCTTTATTATTTTATTTTTCCTTGTCTCGTTACTCGCGCCTCCGGTTCACTAGAATTCGGGGCGTGACAAAATTACTCAATAGTCGTCAATTTTCTCTCCTCAATATTCTAATTATAAAATACTCCAAAACAAAATTATTCAATAATTTTGATTTAATAGACTAGATAGTAAGATGGTAACACATATTTACCATATAATGTTTGAAAACTAAAAAGAAAATTCAAAAGAAAAAGTAACAAAAAAACGTTTTGAAAACTAAAAAGATTTTACTTCTATAAACAAAAGATTTACTATGTTTTTTGCTCTATTTACCTTAACTTATCTTCCTATCATCACTATCATATGTACCAGCGGATCCGATCCCATATTTTTTCTATTCTCCTAAGAATCCTCTGTGGATTTAACTTTCGGCCTTCCTAAGTGGTATTTATGAATCTACCATTATATGTATATACATAATTTTTTTGGATAACTCAATATCTGATTTTTCAAAACGATTAATTCAGAGGACTAATTCTACTGTTTATAAGCGGGATGTCCAATTAAAATCGAGACACCGTTTTGTATAAACTGATCTCCGAAAAAAAAGACTTTCGCTGAATTTTAACTTAACGATCTCGAAAGATAAGCTCTTTAATTACTCTTTACTCGGTCACCCTTTATATATACATATACATACCCATGTGGCAAAAAGTTGCATGATTGGATAAACGGTTCGGATGCTTGTAACTTTTATCAAAAACTATAGAAGCAGACAACTACATGATAACTATTGTATTCAGCTTATCAATTCAAATTGGTACCCTAGCTTGGTATATAACTCAATGAGTGATTATATTCTTTTGCGGCAATTGATTCACTTTTATAACCGTTCACTTTCATATACTTTATACACATGTACATACATGTATAATATATACATACGTACGCATAAATATTTTATACATTCATTTGATCTTTATTTTACACATTTAAATATTGAGTTTTAGAAGATTTGACAAAAAATAATAAAAAATCAAAGATCAAGAACACTTTTATTATCGTCAACATTATGATAGGTGCTTCTTTTTAGTTTATAAATATAGAATATCGTTTAGTTAGTTCATAAGAAGTTATTTAGTGAATTGGTTAGTTGTAGGATTTTTTTTTTTGATAACTGGATGCCCAACATAATTGTACTAACTAATTTCGAGACCCATGTCAAGTGCCTCCTCAAATGGGTCAGTTAACCTCGGACTTATGCCCACTGACGTGGCTCCAAAGAAGTTGATAACATTGTAATAGGAGTTGAACTCCTCGGACCTATGCCCACCGACGTGGCCCAAAGAAGTTGATAACATTGTAGTAGGAGTTGAACTCCATACTAGATGCTTCATGAGGCACCAATGTCCAAGTGGTAGGTTGTTAGTAGGCTTCCTAGATAGTCATCAAGATAGTGAATTGTGGCAGACCTAGACTATGAAGTTAGGGTGGAAGGGGGCAAAAATATAAAAGTTAAAATTTAATAGGACTTTTTTATAAAAATATAAAAAATTTGTAGGGGCAACTCTAATTTTTTGTTTTTTCAATTCCTATAAAAATTAAGGGTAGTAGTGCTCAAGCTAATGGAATCGTAATTAGTTATTATTTTCTTTATATAAAGAGCCTACTATGAATAAAAAAGGTATATGAACATTTTTTTAACTTTCTTGTGAAGGTTTAAAAGGTTTTGGTTCTCCATAAATTGAATTTAAAGGAGAATTTCACCCCCTCGAAGTGGGTTTCTTCCATATTCTTTTTTTATTTTATTTTATTTTATTTTCTTGAAAAATCTTCGTATCACTTAATTTCACTTTTCAACTTTTTATTTAAGTAAACTAACAAAAGATTGAAAATATTACTTTTAACTTATTGAAAGTACTTTAAAAAAGTTACTAATTGGTACCTTAAATATTGTTTGATAATGATTTTTAAATTAATTGTTTAATTAAACAAAGAGTTATGAGTAGTTTTTCCATGCCAAACAAAGTAATTTTAATTTTAATAAAGGGGAAAAAAAAAAAACAAAACAAAACAAAAAATTGTTAGGCCAAAATTCTTTGCTTTTTTATTTGTTCCAACTCATCCCCTTACCAGCACAAGCATACATATTTCATATATAGACATACATACACACATATATACGAGCATCTATATATATATATATATATTTTATATATGCATCCATATGTATTCTTAAATACTTATATACATGCCTATATATGTAAATGAGATGTGCAATCGATCATAGCTACCGGTTATTCCATCAAAATTGTGTATCAAAATTTAAAAGGGAGTTGTATATGTAAAATCACCAACTCATATAAAAGTTTATGTTATTAAAAGGTGTGTAATTTTATTAATTTATTATTATATTTTCTAACATGCTCCCTCACTTGTTGTCACTTTGAGCCTACACGTGTCAATTCATATTTTCAAGGTGACAGTGAAATTTGAACTCAAGACCTTTTTGCCTGCTCTGATACCGTGTGAATCACCAACTCATCTAAAAGCTTAAGCTTTTATTATATTCTCTAACACACCCCTTCATGTGTGGCTAATCTCTGCCTATGCGTATCAATTCATATTTTCAAAGTGACGGTGAGATTTGAACATATGATCTTTTGCCTGTTCTGATACCATATTGAAACATTTTCATCTAAAAGTTTAAGCTGTTAAATAATGTGTAACTTTATTATTATATTCTCTAACATGTTCCCTTACACGTAGTTACTTTGAGCCTATACGTGTTAATTCATATTTACAGAGTGACGGAGATGTGAAATCACCAACTCATCTAAAAGTTTAAGCTTTTAAATGAGTTAGTAATTTAATATGGTATCAGAAAAAGCAAAAGGTCCTAAGATCAAATCTTATCGTCACCCCAAAAATATGAATTGACACGTGTAGGCTCAAACTAACCATATGTGAGGAGCGTGATAGAGAATATAATAATAAAATTATACATTCTATGACAGTTTAATCTTTTAGATGAGTTGATGATTTAAAATGGGCAGGTAAAAAGGTCCTAAGTTCAAATCTCACATTCACACTAAAAATATAAATTGACACGTGTAGGCTCAAAGTGGTCACATGTTAGGGGGTGTGTTAAAAAAAATAATAATAAAGTTACATTCTCTTTAATAGCTTAACCTTTTAGACGGATTAGTCATTAAGTTTTTAGATGAATTGGTCAAAAAATATATCCAAGAAAGAGTGAATTAGTTATATAGAAAACTTTAAACGTATTTAAATTAGTTGAGATAAATGAATAAATAAATATTAATAAAAATATAGCATAATGGAGTATGAACAAAAATTAGAGAGAGAAAGGGAGGAAGTAAAATTTCACGAATTTAATGTTGTTGGGCCATTCTTCTTAAGTCCACGCCAAAAAAAACACCTCACAAGGATTCAATCCCGTAAGGAAAATTGTAATTGATTTAGTGTGAAATTTTTCCTCAGAATTTGTGTTAAAAATTCATTCCAAAAGTCCATATATTATAATTGTTAGGTTAGGCCTTGCTGCTAGTCAATCACATTCTTGAAAACTTGAACAAGTTCGGATGAATAAAAAATTTGTATTTCTAAAGTTGAAGATTCAACATCTTAAAGATTTCATAATGACTCTATTGAGATAGATATAAACACGTATGCACAATATGCATACAAGGTTTTGTGCATATATAAGATGTGTGTACCTTTAATCTTTCACTCAACAGTTCTTATAGAGTCTTGCATTTTAATAGTACCCATAACATAGGTGCTTTTTAATATTATTGACTATAATTTAGAAAGATCTAAAAATGTATGATTATAATTGACGCACTTCGTGTGTTTTTAAATCGATTTGAATCAAATTTGAAAAAAACCAATGCCTTAACCATTTGAATGCGTCTCTAAGACTATTTGAATAGTTCAACCATCTGAACGAGTGTCCCAGTCATCCAAATGCATGTGATGGTAAGCCGATGTTAATTAGGGTTATAAACTTTCCTATACAAAATTTTTTTTTTTTTTTGCTCATATAGATGTATGGATTTTTGACGAGAATTGCATACAAAGAGCATATCTTTGTATTACCAGTGTGCACAAATGGCACTTTAGAATTCTTGGGAGTTTTATTCTTATTCTTGTGATTGGATTTGGCTATAATCCCTTTTTACATATGTAATTGTGAGCCTTGCCAAAAGATAATCTTAGGACACATCTTTAAAATAATGCATAGGATGTTTCACACTGGGCAGCGTGGATTTGCGAAGACAAATTGTGATTGGAATTAGGTTTTTATGGTAAACGAATGGGCTGATATTGGTACACAAGAGCGGAATAGGGAGGACAGTGGGATTTATTGACTAGTGGTAAACTACTAGGAAGTGTAGTAGGTTAATATTCAGTGTTTTCAACTTTGTGTCCAATAACTAAATTGGTTTATTAGTGAAATTTCTTTACCAATAGAGTGGAATCTATTATCCCATGATGATTTTTCCACTATATATCTTAGCGTCTCTCTTTTGCTAAGATTTTGATTTATTTTAATTATGTTCTATATATTATTGTGTTTGATTATTAAGAATTTGGCCATACATAATTAATTAGGAATCTAAATTTGTTTCTCGAAACACTTGGTTTACTCCTTAAGTATAACGATTTTTTTTCTAATTAATTTGGTTAATCAATTAGAGAAATAATTTGGGATTGTCTGTGTTAAGTCTAAGGGATAACTAATTAATCTTTATTAGCCTTCTAGTAGAGATTAAATCTTTTACAACCTTGTGAGTATACCACTCCAATTTTACTTTGCAAGGGTTACACTAATATTTTTACAACCATTAAAGGATAAAACAAGTAAAGCGATTGATACAACAATAACTCCTCTTGAGTTAAATATATAAATCATAGTTTACTAGAATTATCTCACTACAAATGAACATATACTCAAGAATAACTCATAAAATCAGGGCTTAATGATTGGATGTGTAATAAATGATCTTGACAAGCTAGCATTCTCTCTTACCCAACAAACAATTTTCATTGATATTTATAGCCCTTTGAAAATTATACCCATTAATTTACACTAAATGGACAATTAGAGTAGTTAAAAACTAGTTATTGTGTTGTTTGATTATAGTTTCAATCGACTAGTTCTAACATTTAGTCCATTGAATGTTTAGTTTTGAAAATTTCCATTACCTCACTAGTTGATTTAGTCGACTGATTCCTTTCATTGAGTCATCTGAATATTCTAGAGGCTATATTGTAATTTTTGTTCAAACATTAGATTGACTAAGATAACCATCTTGTCAATTGAATAATTAGAAGTCAACATTTTATTTTGGGAAATAGACATTCAATTCACTAATCCCTTCATCAAGTCAACTAAGTTTTCTAGTGATTTATACTTTTTTTCAAGTTCAAGCATATTTAGTCGATTGACTTAATTTTTATGTCAGCTAATTTGTCCGGTGGTCAAAGTCATGTCCATGTTAAAGGCATTCAGTCAACTAAGTCAAACCTTTAGTTTGATTGATTTAATCATTTGGCATGATTCAAAATTTGTTCAATTGCCTTTGTTAATTCTAGCCTTACTAAGCCAACTTAAGCCTTAAATAGCCTCATAATGGATTTAGTCGACTAATTCTTAGACTAAGTTGACTAGATTGACTAGTTTTAATGTTTTTACATCCTTTTCTATACTTAGTCAACTAATTATGAATAAAGGGACTTTACAAGATATAAGGTCCATATTAAGCCATGCTTGTTCAATTTAAGAAAAAAGGTCTTCATAAAAAAATTGAAGTACTCATTCAACCATCTTACATATTTTTCATTGCTTCCAATGTGTCCAACGCTCCTCAAACTTCGCATTTGATATCCAATATTGTACGTAATTTTCAATATCTATAATTAAGATTTAAAATGATTAGTACATATCATCTCGGTGTTGTTATCATCAAAATTTTTTTAATCTACTTAAACCTTTTAAAATTTTAGATTATTTTGAATCTATTTAATTTATGCAATTAATTGAGTCGTCAAAATAAATTAAATACCACTCAAAGTAGATAATCATGTCTCACGATCAATCCACACGGGAACAACCTCACTTTTTACAACATTCTCATCACCTATGTGCCAATTGGCACATAGAAGCTTTTAACTTCTGTGCCAATCGGCCAACAGAGGGGGGGTATTTTTTCTAACTTTCTGGATTTTTTCTGACTTCTCGAATTTGCCCAAAAAAGTCCGCGTGTATCTTACCAAAACTGGATTTGAAGTCTCGAATCATGAATCTATGACCAATTATAAGAATGACACTTTGATCGGGTAAAGGTTTCAAGGTTCCCCTTTAGACAGAACGTTCCATATACTTCTCACGGCCACTAGATTGTAATGGCTAAGGTCAAATGGTACTGCATCACCTTTTTAGATACCATCTCGAGGCCACTAGAGTGTAGTGTCCCCGGTCAAGCAGTATTTGATCAAGGAGTGGAGGGCTTTCACCAGTAACACCCGTCAAGCTGAGTGAGCATATAGGGCGAGGGCTACTAATTGTCCGAGGTATAGAGAGTATGTAGTGCAAATGCAATGTATGAAAGTGATGTGTGTGCAAGGTATTCAGATTTTAGTCATTTTTTATTCATCCATCCATACATTCAAGCATACATCCATTCATCCATCATAAAGCATAAAAAAAATGAATGTAAAACAAGTAAATAAGATAGCCTTGAAGTGGATACTTCAATGAGCCTAGCCCTTTTTAGTCCCTAGTGGAGTCACCAATGTGGGCGCCAACACCGAAAAATGGAAAGTGTGTTAATCCCTTTTCGTGGATTTAGAGGGATCCCGATTGTCTCATTCCCTTAAGGTGGGAAGGAATGCCTCTTATGGAAGATAGAAAAGTTGAGGAGTCGCCAATTTGTTTTTGGGCAAGAAACAAACAAACCTATTACAACATAACATAATTAAATGGAGACTAAAAATGAATGAAATAATCAAAATTACATCACCTTGTCTCCTAATTACATTATAAAGATCCCTTGACATGGATTAAAGAAAATAAAGCATTAAAATAAAGAAAAAAACCAAAGAAAACATGGATCCGGGGCCTAAGGTACAGAGTGGGAAGGTGTTAGGCACCCACCGACCCCGTCTAATCTAAATGGATCGGCCTCGAATATTCACTTGCAAAGCTATTTTTTCTTGAGAAAATTTGAAAAAAAGAGAGATGAGTTTGGAAGAGATAAGCAGCAAAGCACAAAATAAAACAGAAAACACAGAAAGAAGATTTGACTCGGGCCCAAAGGCTTCCTACGTATCCATTCAGAAAATAGAATCAGAGTCACATAGTTCTTCGGTTTACCCTCTTTTATCAAGAGTGATAAAAGAGATGAGATCAACCGGATCTAAAGAAAACTGTTAAGGGTTTGAGAATGTCACGCCCCGAATTCCAGCGAACCCGAGGTGCGAGTAACGAGACAAAAGAAAATAAAATAATAAAGGAATAAAAGATAATTAAGGACGATTACATACATTCTACATACTGTTCGGATAAATACATAAGGTCTAGTCCATTTCTTCACCACTTACAAAATAAAATACAGTCGCGGGCTTATGCCCTTACACAATATCAAAAGCGCCCCTTGGGCCTAACATAGTCCCTAATCAATTCATCTTTGCGTCTCGTACAGCTGGGACATCATCTGAAATGTTTGCCCCACTAAAGGGGTCAGCTCAACATGCTGGTACAATATAATGCTAATGCAAGAAACAAAATTAAGGTCGTGGCATGTGCAAGTGTACAGTTATTTCTATATAGCATTTGATATCATGATGGCAGCATATAAACAATATGCAGTATATGAACTGTATGCGTGACACACCCATGCAACTCTATGCCACCCATGTCTCATGATACGGTCATTCTCCGCTGGCATGAGTACCGCCGCGTATGTCTCGCTTCACGGTCCGGAATCCGTCAGGCAGGCAAGTACCTATTGGCCGATTTTGGGTTTTTCACCACAGGATCTGCACCCTCATAATGCAAAGCACCAAGTGCTTACCCACGCCATGTCCAAAGAATTACACTATGCCAATATGCTCTGATCTCATCATGTCACAATGCAATCTCAATGATGCATCTCATTCATACATAAAACATGCCTTCAAGTATACAATTCATAATATCAACAGTTCTTTAAAGCATATAATTCACACACTACACTAACACATGCAATATACCCATAATCATCATACAACTTAACAAGATAGCACGTAGCACATAAGCATGTGAACACTCAAGCAAACGTGTGAACAATCATTGCAGCAAAGCAAGTATTCCTAATCTCAATTCTATTTCTTGCTTAGCACAATATATCGTACCTGATAATCGATCTCAACTCAAGAAGGGGCACTCGTAGTATGGTAGAATCACAGTGAGAATACCGAAGGTCAGATCACCTTCTCCTTGCCCCCCTCGTGTCCCTAAAATCATAACAGGGATTCAGTTCATCGTTATTTGAATTATGCTATTCATCAAATTTTATGTCTTTAATTCATAAGTTTCTATTTTGCTAAATTAGACTCTACCATTGAGTCCGGAACATCGAAGAAAATAAGTTTAGGCTTTTGTAGAATTCAATTCGGATACCTGGGTTCAAAAGGGCAAAACAGTCATTTTACACTTTTCACGGGTCCTTACACTTCGAGACTTCTTTTCACAAATCGGACTCCACGGTTGAGTCCGGAATGCTCGAGATAATAAAGTTTCACTATTTGTTTACCTAATTCGGAGTTCATTTGACTGTATCTCAATTCAGGGGTATTTTGGTAATTTTATATGTTACTACGGGTCTTTTATTTTTTTTCGGGACCCCGTCTCATAAAACGGACCTCACCATTGGCCTCAGAATGGCCGAGATAGTCAAAATACACTAATGATTTGTCCCACTTGGACTCCGAATTATTTTAGAATATTTAAATAATTAAATTAATTAATTAATTAATTAATTTAATTATTATTTTATTAATATTTAAATCAGGCGGGTCAAATCATAATAACTAATAGTTTTAGGGGTCAAAGTATAATTATTTAAAGTTTTTGGTTCAAAGTATAATTTCCAGAAAAAGTACAGGGTACTTTTGTAAATATTAAAAGTTCAGGGGTATTTTTGTAATTGTGAAAACCCTATTCTATATTCGGATAACCAAACAGTGGCTAATCCAAAACAGGGATAAGATATCCCTGTTCCCAATTGATTTTTTTAATTTCTAATCTCTTATCCTTGTAGCCAAACAGACCCATTGGGTTTTTAAGTTAAAACAAGGGAGCGACACGTGGCAGGGGCGGACCGGCCCAAGCCCGACCCGACCCGAACCGACCCGACCCAAGCCCGGATCAGCCCCCCTTCGTCCCCGATTATCCGGCGAAGCTCCGGTAGGGTTCCGGCGCCTTCTCCGGCGCCGGCGACCGATCTCCGGCGAGATTTTTAGGGTTTTAAAATGTGGTTCTCTCCCAATTTTCATGTAGATTCCATATACGGGCTCGGTTTTGGGTTTAGATCGTTGGATTCTCACGAAATAGAGGGTCAAACCCTCGGTCAACATTCCGGCCAATCCATTTTCCATCACCTTTCCCTACTGTTTTAAGCCCAAACCATTTCCCTTCATTTTCTGCATCTCCTAGGCTCCATTTCCTATCATCTAAAGCAAGTTTTACACATAAAATCACAAGACCCACCCCCTAAAACCGAGACCTGCAACTGGGGAGTTCTCCCTCTCCCCTTAACCATTTTAGTTGGTTTCTTTTCCTAATTGTTCCATATTCCAAGCTCTTTCTAGCCCCGTATTCAAAAGGAATAAATTACGCAAGGAAAATTTCAAAACAGACGGTGGCTTACCTTGGTTTCGGTTTCTCTCTCTAGCCGACCTCCCTTTCTCTCTCCCACTTCACCTCTGGTTCAAACTCCTTGTTCCCCTTCTGTCTCTCGGTTTCTCCTTCTTTTCTTTCTCTCTTTACTCTCATTTTCCCACTCAGCCGTGCACACAAATGTGTATATTATACACACATGCTTCCTTTCTCTCTCTCTCTCTCTCTCCCCCCTCTCTCTCTCTCTCTCTCTCCAAGACCAACCATCCTCTGGCCAGACCTGCACCTGCCACCCCATACCCTGAATCCCACTCACACACACAATCCCAACCCATGCCCCTTTGAGTGTGTAACACTCAATACACACTCACACACACACGGCACACACATCACACATAGTGCCTTGTGCACTATTTTATATATATATACATATACATATATATATATATATAAATATACATATATTCTCTAAATTATGTATATATTATACATACATGCACATACACCATACACATGGTTATACACATACAATACACACATTGCACCCCACACACATTAAAATTTTATAATAATAATCATAATAATAATAATAATAATAACAACTTGAAAATTTTATTTAAAAAAAAAAAATTTTCAGGTTGTTACATCCTTCCCTCCTTACAGAAATTTCGTCCCGAAATTTAAAATAACATTAAAACAAAAGAAAATACATCACTAATCAAACAAATCGGGGTATCTAGCACAGACCTCGGCCTCACGCTCCCAAGTAGCCTCCTCGACCCCATGATGGTTCCAACGAACCTTGACCAAAGGGATGGTCCTGCCTCGCAAAACCTGGTCCCTCGAGTCCAATATATCCACAGGTCTCTGGTCATAGGAAGCGTCCCCCTCTAGTTGAAGATCTACCCAATCTAATACATGGGAGGGGTCAGGCTCGTACTTCCTCAGTATCGATACATGAAAGATATCATGAACTTCTAATAGCTGTGGTGGTGAGGCCAGCTTATAAGCCACCTCACCAACCCTCCTAAGAATCTCAAAGGGACCTATAAATCGTGGCGACAGCTTCCCACTGCTCCCAAACCTCTTCAAACCTCTTCGGGGGAATATCTTGAGGAACACATAGTCCCCCATCCTCGAATGACAAGGGCCGCCGTCTCCTATCTGCATAATCCCTCTGGCGACTCTGGCTGGCAACAAGCGCTGCCTGATTACTTGTATTTCGTCTGTGGCCTTACGGACTGTATCGGGTCTCAAAACAATTGTCTCTCCTACCCCAGTCCAACACACCGGGGAACTGCTAGCTACGGTTGCAGGCAAACTCTATCAAAGCAAAGTGATCCTCTCAACTACCCCTGAAATCCTTAATGCAGTATCTAAGCATGCTCTCTAGGATCTGAATGGTACGCCTTGACTGACCATCAGTCTGGGAACGAAAAGTAGTACTAACTTAGCTGAGTCCCTAAGGCTGTCTAGAGGTTCTGCCAAAACCGGCAGTGAAACGTGGGTCCCTGCCTGAAACAATGGATACTAGAACCCCATGCAGTCGTACTATCTCTCGACATAGTAATAAAAGATCAATGCAAAATGCATTGCAACATGTAGACGTGCAGCCTTACCCATGGATCACTCACCTCTCCCTCAGCCGGGTGATGTGGAATGCATTACCTCCCCCCATTACCATCTCCCCCGTAGGCTTCACCTCACCGGTAGGCGTGCAGCGGCGTGCAGACATCTCCACACTCCCCGCTAGGGTCTGATGCTAATCCCATCTGTAACGGCTCACTCCACATGGCACAACACATAATGAAACCCTCAAAACACATTGGCCTATCAATGTCAATTCCTTTCAAATTCCACTTAAGTATCGCGACTCACCTCAACAACTCAACACAATAAAAATAAGGGAACTTCTCACCAAGATACCCCAAGGTCCCTCACACATGCTATGTCATCTAACCCACCTCAAATTAATCCATGAAATTACCTAGTGATTTATCCCAATGGTATAAATACGCATCATCTGTACCACAATGTAATCCATCATCCAGTATTTTCCAAGTACCCTAATTACCCACAAAACATTAACAGTACAATCTAAAAGTAAAGCTATCACCTCCCACCCTAGTCTATATATATATATGTATATAACCGAGACTAAGTGTCATGTACTAATAAGGGCTAGCCTATTCATTTCATGTACGCGTATGTCGGTTGGGTATACAATGTAGACAGTGTAGGTTACGTACTCTAAACATGAAACTTATGTCAATACACCAAGGTTCAGAAGAAATAAAACACTAAACTCCCCACCAATTTCCACTACGAACATACATCAATTTTCACACACATGCATCAACACACACATGGAAACATGTTTAAGCATTCTCTTATATATGCATCAATAATAATCAGCCTGTATAAAAAAAATGTCATATCATCGCACCATAACGGTCACTAAACTAGCATGCTTATATAAAGCAAACGCACAACATTCAATAGCTAACACGTAGCTTACTACATCAGCATCCAGTACAAAATTTCATCCCAGGAATACACATATATATAAATAAGCACATAGTCTGCTGTACAGGTGACCAGGCACATTCCCAACCTTACGGATATCCAGGCTCACAACCTATCTCACTGACAACAAGCATATAGTTTACTGTTTAATCTCATTCGTTACACTGTATAAAGGCAAGCATTGAATCCTAGATCATCAATAACCAAGTATACTCCACCTTGTACAATTTCACAACTAAGGTAACAAGCACTCCTCTAATCATGTAACCCAAACCAACCCAATTCAAATTAAAGTCTAACCCCTCCTAATTCACAATAAAGTCAATCTTAAAAGGATCTATGGACATCCTATGGAATAAAGAAAACATCTCCCTCAGGAGTACACACGGTCTCTCTTCCCCTGTAGCAGCCTATACTCGTCTAAAGTGTAAATAACCGATCTATCTCCAACACAACACCAATACTAGACGCATCAAATAAGATGAAGAACCCAAATAAGGCATGCAGTCAGCTACTTCTATTGAGTAATCTCTACAGATCCTCGTCAGCATTACTCTACCCCTAATGTCATGTCAACATAGTAGATATGAATGAATGAGATGTATTATAGTCTATCAATATGCTAGTCCATAAACTAAACATAAAAAGAAAATGTACCTCAAGGCTCTGAAGGTCCAAAAATGATAGGTGACTCTAGGCTGACTACTGCATAACGCCACTCTGAGTGGTCTGGTCCTGCCTACCACCCCTCTGACTGAGAGTCCTGACACTCAATGCTGTAGGTGTATGCTGAAAATACGGTGTCGGAGGTCTCTGACCCAATAGTGGCTGTGGCAGAGGCACTTGGGTATACTGATAGAAATATGGCTCCTCTAAGTCCTGGGAAATCGACCTCTGGGGACAATTGGCCCTAACATGGTCAGTCTGGTGGCATACAAAACAAGTTCGTGGAGTCCCCCGTCCTTGACTCTGCACTGGTGATGGAAATGACTCCTGACTAACCTCGACCCTCTGTCTCAAGCTAGGGTCCCTCAAAGGACAAGTGGCCATCTTGTGGCCAGGCTGTCCACAAATAAAACAAATAATGGTCCCTTGGGATGTGTATGTGAATGTGGAAGAAGTACCAGTCTGGGACCTCTTCAATAGTCTCCTACCAGTGTGAGTATGGGCGGGTATAGATATCCGTGCAGCAGCAGCACGGGCTCGAGACCTCTTCGATGGTCTCCTACCAGTGTATATCGGGGTAGATCTAGGGATCTGTGCTAGAGTCGCCTCGCTCTGGGTCTGGGGCTCTCTGACTCCTCTAAGCTCAGCCAACTCTCTCTCAGCCCTGACGGCTCTCGTCACTACCTCCTGTATAGTGTGAAGGCACTCCCGCATAATGGTCGCTACGTCCCCAGAACCACTAGTCTGTCCTACCTCTACTGGAGCCGGTGTAAAAGTGACGGCCTCCTCAACTGCAACATCTGCCGAAGCAGCAGCTTGGGGCCAACTATGCCACGGTGGTGCAGTGGTCCTAGGCTCATCGTGTCTAGGTGGTATGTGTCTGGGAGTAGCTTGTCTCGGTGGCATGTCTACAAGTTCAAAGAGAAGAAAAAAATTAATACCCCATTAGACACAGGTGTTAAAAGAACATTAAGTAGGTACTTTTCAACACTTCACAATTTCGAAGTAACAACCACAATATATCATGACACACTTGCCTAATCAATACCTACATAACTAATGTCGACCATCCCTACCCGTTTGTTACACTAAACAATTTATACCGAGTTCTAACATAGCCCTCTATTAAGAAGGATTTTATCTAAACAATGTAATACGCGCATACTTAAGCATTTGAACACCAGTAAGGTTTAGCTCCCAGTGAATACTATCCAACACAATATATCTCTCAACAACCAGGGTTTAACACAGGAATATCTCTAAAAATTTAAAGGGAAACACTCTAAGTATCCATCTATACACAAAAACTCCATAGTCCAAATCCTCATTCTAGTATTTTAAGATTTGATGTGTCTTTTATTATCTCTTACTTTTATAGCTAGGTGATAACCCTTCATGGATTACAGCTCCTTTCATTACTTGCTGATGGGGCACCATCCATCAACTGTAACTCAAGACCTGAGACCAATCCAGTCTGTATAAATATCATAGTCATAGTACTATAATCCCTGAAAATTGGTTACTAACCTAGCACACTCATATGGAATCCACAAACAACAGTCAACTAGGTAAACAACCAGGTTCACAACTTGTCTCCTAAGTAACTAGGCATACTGTCTACTGTGTAGACAACTAAGGGTACTACCTACACCTCGAATAACTAGGCACACCGTCCATCCCATAAAGTATACGGTCTATCATATTGACATGAGTTTCTAATCTTAGTCAACCGCCACCACAAAAAGTAAATTTGTCTGCTCCCTATCTACCGGGAAGCCAAGTATAGTGCATACTCGTGCACACCAATGCGACATGAGTATATATATATAAAATATTTTAGATAAACGCTCGGTCATGTTCTTATCAGCGGCTAGGGAGTACGCATAGCATGTCATAATGTACACTTAACAAATTCTCACACATTATACATGTCATGCATCTCACTACATTAAATCACATAATCATGCATCATAACATATCATCAATTAACACGTAATCACAACAAGTCATGCATCAGGACACATAAAACCACGTAGCACACAAGATCCTATCACATGCTGCTAAAGGGTCACACTAAGTCTCATTCTTTTCTTTAGGGTCTCATGGTGTTAAACAACACCCCACGGTCTCTAGGTATTCGAACCTAAGCTCTGATACCACGTTGTCACGCCCCGAATTCCAGCGAACCCGAGGTGCGAGTAACGAGACAAAAGAAAATAAAATAATAAAGGAATAAAAGATAATTAAGGACGATTACATACATTCTACATACTGTTCGGATAAATACATAAGGTCTAGTCCATTTCTTCACCACTTACAAAATAAAATACAGTCGCGGGCTTATGCCCTTACACAATATCAAAAGCGCCCCTTGGGCCTAACATAGTCCCTAATCAATTCATCTTTGCGTCTCGTACAGCTGGGACATCATCTGAAATGTTTGCCCCACTAAAGGGGTCAGCTCAACATGCTGGTACAATATAATGCTAATGCAAGAAACAAAATTAAGGTCGTGGCATGTGCAAGTGTACAGTTATTTCTATATAGCATTTGATATCATGATGGCAGCATATAAACAATATGCAGTATATGAACTGTATGCGTGACACACCCATGCAACTCTATGCCACCCATGTCTCATGATACGGTCATTCTCCGCTGGCATGAGTACCGCCGCGTATGTCTCGCTTCACGGTCCGGAATCCGTCAGGCAGGCAAGTACCTATTGGCCGATTTTGGGTTTTTCACCACAGGATCTGCACCCTCATAATGCAAAGCACCAAGTGCTTACCCACGCCATGTCCAAAGAATTACACTATGCCAATATGCTCTGATCTCATCATGTCACAATGCAATCTCAATGATGCATCTCATTCATACATAAAACATGCCTTCAAGTATACAATTCATAATATCAACAGTTCTTTAAAGCATATAATTCACACACTACACTAACACATGCAATATACCCATAATCATCATACAACTTAACAAGATAGCACGTAGCACATAAGCATGTGAACACTCAAGCAAACGTGTGAACAATCATTGCAGCAAAGCAAGTATTCCTAATCTCAATTCTATTTCTTGCTTAGCACAATATATCGTACCTGATAATCGATCTCAACTCAAGAAGGGGCACTCGTAGTATGGTAGAATCACAGTGAGAATACCGAAGGTCAGATCACCTTCTCCTTGCCCCCCTCGTGTCCCTAAAATCATAACAGGGATTCAGTTCATCGTTATTTGAATTATGCTATTCATCAAATTTTATGTCTTTAATTCATAAGTTTCTATTTTGCTAAATTAGACTCTACCATTGAGTCCGGAACATCGAAGAAAATAAGTTTAGGCTTTTGTAGAATTCAATTCGGATACCTGGGTTCAAAAGGGCAAAACAGTCATTTTACACTTTTCACGGGTCCTTACACTTCGAGACTTCTTTTCACAAATCGGACTCCACGGTTGAGTCCGGAATGCTCGAGATAATAAAGTTTCACTATTTGTTTACCTAATTCGGAGTTCATTTGACTGTATCTCAATTCAGGGGTATTTTGGTAATTTTATATGTTACTACGGGTCTTTTATTTTTTTTCGGGACCCCGTCTCATAAAACGGACCTCACCATTGGCCTCAGAATGGCCGAGATAGTCAAAATACACTAATGATTTGTCCCACTTGGACTCCGAATTATTTTAGAATATTTAAATAATTAAATTAATTAATTAATTAATTAATTTAATTATTATTTTATTAATATTTAAATCAGGCGGGTCAAATCATAATAACTAATAGTTTTAGGGGTCAAAGTATAATTATTTAAAGTTTTTGGTTCAAAGTATAATTTCCAGAAAAAGTACAGGGTACTTTTGTAAATATTAAAAGTTCAGGGGTATTTTTGTAATTGTGAAAACCCTATTCTATATTCGGATAACCAAACAGTGGCTAATCCAAAACAGGGATAAGATATCCCTGTTCCCAATTGATTTTTTTAATTTCTAATCTCTTATCCTTGTAGCCAAACAGACCCATTGGGTTTTTAAGTTAAAACAAGGGAGCGACACGTGGCAGGGGCGGACCGGCCCAAGCCCGACCCGACCCGAACCGACCCGACCCAAGCCCGGATCAGCCCCCCTTCGTCCCCGATTATCCGGCGAAGCTCCGGTAGGGTTCCGGCGCCTTCTCCGGCGCCGGCGACCGATCTCCGGCGAGATTTTTAGGGTTTTAAAATGTGGTTCTCTCCCAATTTTCATGTAGATTCCATATACGGGCTCGGTTTTGGGTTTAGATCGTTGGATTCTCACGAAATAGAGGGTCAAACCCTCGGTCAACATTCCGGCCAATCCATTTTCCATCACCTTTCCCTACTGTTTTAAGCCCAAACCATTTCCCTTCATTTTCTGCATCTCCTAGGCTCCATTTCCTATCATCTAAAGCAAGTTTTACACATAAAATCACAAGACCCACCCCCTAAAACCGAGACCTGCAACTGGGGAGTTCTCCCTCTCCCCTTAACCATTTTAGTTGGTTTCTTTTCCTAATTGTTCCATATTCCAAGCTCTTTCTAGCCCCGTATTCAAAAGGAATAAATTACGCAAGGAAAATTTCAAAACAGACGGTGGCTTACCTTGGTTTCGGTTTCTCTCTCTAGCCGACCTCCCTTTCTCTCTCCCACTTCACCTCTGGTTCAAACTCCTTGTTCCCCTTCTGTCTCTCGGTTTCTCCTTCTTTTCTTTCTCTCTTTACTCTCATTTTCCCACTCAGCCGTGCACACAAATGTGTATATTATACACACATGCTTCCTTTCTCTCTCTCTCTCTCTCTCCCCCCTCTCTCTCTCTCTCTCTCTCCAAGACCAACCATCCTCTGGCCAGACCTGCACCTGCCACCCCATACCCTGAATCCCACTCACACACACAATCCCAACCCATGCCCCTTTGAGTGTGTAACACTCAATACACACTCACACACACACGGCACACACATCACACATAGTGCCTTGTGCACTATTTTATATATATATACATATACATATATATATATATATAAATATACATATATTCTCTAAATTATGTATATATTATACATACATGCACATACACCATACACATGGTTATACACATACAATACACACATTGCACCCCACACACATTAAAATTTTATAATAATAATCATAATAATAATAATAATAATAATAACAACTTGAAAATTTTATTTAAAAAAAAAAATTTTCAGGTTGTTACAGAGAACGTACATTATTCAGTCGTGGTAGTCGAGTAACACTTCAGCTAGAAAAATCTGAATTAGAGACTTCAATTGCGCAGATCTCCAGCTTGTTCTTCGATTTAGAAGTATCACTTCAGCGTGCTTCATGAAAGGAAGCTGTCACTTTGGCAGGGCTCAGCCTTGGGAGAGGAAGAGTTCTTGTAGAGAGAACTTTAGAATGAAACTAAAAGTGTAAGGCTATGGAAATTGTCTTTCGTTCGTGTCCCTAAAACTGATGGCCCGAGGGCTCTATTTATAGGAAAATATAGAGATTTGATCCAAGGGTATAAGATGAAACCCTAAAATGGAGGGCTAGAATCATGTCTTGAGTGATAATTATCTAATTAAATAAATAAAAAATTAAATAAGAATGATTATCCTAACTAAATAAATTAATAAATAATTATAACAATGCACGAATCAATAGAATTTGTGTCTACATGCAAGAGCCGATAAGATAAAAGAGAAATAAAATTTAAATGAAAATTAAACTCTAAAATAAAATGTCTAGATTCAATGCATCTCGATTTAAGGAAATATCAAGCAACCAGATTTATGGAAACTCTAAAAGTGAAAAGTCCTTATTAAGCCTAAATAGACTACAATCACTCAAGATTACCAAATTGCCCATAATTCGGTGGAAAATCTCTAGATTGCTACAAGATTTGTGAAATGACCAAATTACCCCCAATTCGTCACCAAAAGGCTAAAATTACCAAATTACCCCCATGTGGGTAAAATGATATAGAAATTACGAAAATTCCATTCAAGTAACTAAGAAGTCCTACTGAGGGTAGGTTGTGCCAAAATTACCAAAATGCCCTTAGTGGGCAAAAAGGTACCGAAGTTACTAAAATGTTCTTCAATGGGTAGAGGAGTCCTAATGAGAGTATGACTCTATAAAAAAGAGTCCTACTTGGACTTGGACTCTGACAGGAGAGTCCTAATGGGAGTAGGACTCTATCCGAAAGAGTTATACTTTGACTAGGACTTTGTTAGGAGAGTCCTAACGAGAGTTGGACTCTATTGGGAAGAGTCTTACTTGGGTTAGGACTCTGTTAGGAGAGTCCTAACGAGAGTGAGAATCTATCAGGAAGAGTTTTACTTGGACTAGGACTTTAGCAAGAGAGTCCTAATAGGAGTGGGGCTCTATCGGAAATAGTCTTTCTTGGACAAGGACTTTGATAAGAGAGCCCTAACAGGAATAAAACTCTGTTAAGAGCAGTCCTAATGGAACTGAGACTCTAGCAGGAAAGTCCTAGTGGGAATTGGACTCTGTCAGGAGGATTCCTAATGGGAATAGTACTTAATCGGGAAGAGTCCCTACTTGAAGTAGGTATTTTAGCATAATCATCGATTTTTACTACTTAATCAAGGGTCACAAAACGAGGTGTCTACAGAAAGCCCCTCATTGATGGAACTTGCAAGCAAGTGAACGTCAACGCAAGAAAAAGAGATAACCATTTTGACCTTGATTTGTGATTTTGACATGGTCGGGCTTATTCTTCTATAAGATTCCTACATATCACCCTCAGGCGAATCAGACCATTCGTAGTTCATGACTAGTAGAAATAAGTGTTGTCCTTACTAGATTTTTCCTAAAGAGACTCATCTCGATAGGAATGTTGTGAGGTTACGCTCTCGAAAATGACTCATCGAAGTTTTACTCGATAAGAAAATGCGATCCTAACAAGTTTTTGATAAGGTTGTGTTCTCATGAGATGATCTTACATCCTCGGACATTTTACCTATAAGGAAATTCTATCTTAGTAGGTTGGTAAGAGAGAATGCCATAGACAGCTTATCCAAAAGGAACGTTATATCCTAACAAGATGATAAAATGTGATGCGATAAATGGCTTACCTGAAAGGAATGCTATCATAATAGGATGGTGAATTTGCATCCTCAAACGACTTTCCTAAAAGCAATGCTATCCTTATAGGCTGATAGAATGCATCCTCAGACGACTTACCTGAAAGGAATGCTATCCTAATAGGTTTCTTCTAAAATGAATGCTATCCTAATAGAATTTTTATGAGATTATATCCTTAATGAGCAGATTGCCAAGATGACTTACGTCCTTAGATGATTTTTACCAAGATGGATTACGTCCTCAGACGGTTTACTAAGATGGATTACATCCTCAGACAATTTTTACCGAGGTGGATTACGTCTTTAGATGTTTTGCTGAGATGAATGACGTCCTTAGACAGTTTGTCAAGATGGATTACATCTTCAAACATTTTCTTGCCTAGATGGATTACGTCCTCAGACTAGTTTTTTCTTAGATGGATTACATCATCAGACGGTTTACATGAAAGGAATGTTATCCTAACAAGATAATAAATTTGCATCCTCAGACGACTTTCCTAAAAGGAAGGCTATCCTAATAGGCTAATGAAGTTGCGTCCTCAAACGACTTTCTTGAATGGAATGCTATCCTAACAAGATAATGAATTTGCATCGTCAGACAACTTTCCTGAAAGGAATGCTATCCTAACAAGATAATGAATTTGCATTTGAGCATCCTAACAAGATAATGAATTTGCATCGTCAGACAACTTTCCTGAAAGGAATGCTATCCTAATAAGATAATGAATTTGCATCTGAGCATCTTAACAAGATAATGAATTTGCATCCTCAGATAGCTTTCCTAAAAGGAATGCTATCCTAACAAGATAATGAATTTGCATTCTCAGACGACTTTCCTGAAAGGAATGCTAACCTAATAAGCTAATAAAATGCGTCCTCAGACGTCTTTCCTAAAAGGAATGCTATCCTAACAAGATAATAATGCAATAAACGACTTACCTGAAATGAATGCTATCATAACATGATGGTGATTCGATGGATGGCTTACCTGAACTGAACGTTATCATAAGAGGATGGTTCCAAAAGGAATGTTGTCCTAATATAATTTTCATAAGATTGCATCCTTAACGGACTAAGATGGATTATATCCTCAAACGATTTGCTGAGATAAAGTACTTCTTCAAACGTTTTGCTTAGATGGATTACATCCTCAGATGGTTTTTTCCTAGATGGATTATGTCTTTAGACAATTTTTTTCTAGATAGATTACGTCCTCAAACATTTTACCTAGAAGGGATCTATATCACTATGAAAAAGTGATTACGATGACACAATACCTAATGTACTCATTTAGGGTTAGGGTTACGGTATGAACATTATAGATAGTACAATGTCAGAGCATGTAGAAAAAAAAGACAGTAATGGTTACTGTTCACAGTGATGTAAGTCAACTATTTACGGTAGTCTCAGCACATGAGGTTGTTAAGGGATGACGTTGCCTGTAACAAACTGGACATGTGGGGTACATATCAGTTAGTGGCTCATATCAGTTAATTGTAAATCACTATGCACCATTGCTTGGACAAAAATGCATCAATATCGATACAGTGATATACAAAAATGCACCAGTAACAATTCAGAAACTTTTAGTTCTTTCTAACATCCTGACAAACCCACGACTTCTGTCCACAAACATTCTTACAGAATATAATTGACCAAACTCAATGACCTAATCTACTGAGTCACAATTTTTTTTTTTCCTCACAAGAAATAATAATTGCATCAAAACCCAAAACTCAAAATTATTATTAGAGAGCTTTTGTTTAAGTTATCAAAAAATCTTCATCCTAAGCCAACTAAAAAAAGAAGAAAAAGATTTCATTATGCAATACAACAATTCCATGATTCAATATGAAGAATGTGAAGATCCATCCAATCTAGCAAATCTTTTGATGCATGATCATTTGGGTTATGATCACTCCATAAGTTTCATTTAGTGGCATCAGTTCATGGATTATGCTAGCATCTTTAGTCCTCTAAAATATGGCTTGAAGGAAAGATTCATCTGCTGCATAATTTCCCTTAAAATTTTAAGGGTAATTATCTAAACACTTGCTCTTTAACTATATATTGCTTAGTGCTTACACTGAGCTAACCATAAACAAATCAACTATTACTTTTTTTTATCAAAAAAGAAAATGATCATTTTATTGATGAAAAGGATTATGTACAAGACATACGCAATACCTAAAGACATCAATACAAGAAAGGGTTGAGTGCAAGAGGCATCATGGAAATCTAGCTTTATCCCAACCAGATTGGCACCAAATCTATGAGCTAATCACATGCCCGCACCGAAGCAACAAAAGAGAGAAGAAACAGGAACAAACAACTTGCAAGACGCCCACATGTATCCCAAGCATATTAATCCAATGGCTTACTTACAGATAGGAAATACCAAAAACAATGTTATTCAACACTCGCAAGGAAGCCAAACACTCATACAAAAATCCAACTAGCTCCTTAACTAAACATAAAAAAAAAAACCCTATTATTGCACCCCTTTCCAATCCAAAACTACACTCCCAACAAAAACGATCACATCTTGGCAAATCCCCATATTGCACAACACATCCCATTGCCAATCTTCAGAACAAACTTACAACCATAGATCATAATTTATTCTTTCACAAAGTTCCGCTACCTTTCAAATAGAACACACTCTAATGACTTTTGCAAAAAATCGGAACCCTTCGAAATGATGAAGATTTTTGCTGCCATTGTTGTGGAATTAATAGTGAATCTTTTGACCATATTCTTCTATAATGTTCAAAAGTTTGGAAGGTTTGGGCAGAGTGTATTGGTTGAAGGGATATTCACTGGGTGTCCCCAACTCAGTCAAATCACTCCTGAACTGGTGGCAGGGTTTCAAATTCTAGAGATGGAAGAAGATTATTTAAAAGGTTATACCATTTGCTATCATGTGGTCCATATGGAAATTTAGAAATGACGGTGTCTTTAATAATGCTCCACTTGAATGGGATCAGGTTAGAGATTTGATTAAAGTCAGAATTGCATCTTGGGCTAATTATAGAATGCGGAATTCCCCCCTCTATGGATATGCTAATTCACAAGCTTCTTAGTGTTATTCTGAATGCTTGCATGGTTTTTTATTTGTTATGTGGTGCCCTGGGCAATCTAGGATCTCAGAATCAGGTCTTTACTACTATCCCATTTCTGACTCTTTGGCTTGAGGTGTTGTCTGGTGGGTTTGAATTTGTTGATCAAGTCGTCCACCGAGGGTACGATTAAGGAAGGCATCTTTTCTACTAGGCTGAATTTTGATTGGATAAAGTTTGAGTTTGTAGAGGCTTGATGATTTTCATGGAAATTTATTAAAAGGCTATGGTGTTGGGGTAGAATCTCTGTTTCTATGTTTCGGGATGTTATTTGGCGAATCTTTATTTCTTCAATAATCTTCTATTCTAGAGGAGAGTTTGAATGTCTTCGAATGAAGGAATCCGAATTTGTCTCAGATTATTTCTTAAGAATCTTGGTCGTAGTAAATCAAATAAAGAGATATGGTGAAGTAATTCCAGATGTTCGTGTGGTGGAGAAAATTCTTCGCTCATTGAAACCAAAATTTGACCATATTGTAGTGGCAATTGAAGAATCAAAGGACTTGTAGTCCATGACCATTGACCAGCTCTTGGGATCTCTACAAGTACATGAGGAAAGACCAAAGAAGAATACAAATGAGGTAGTGGAACATGTTTTGCAATCAAAATTCTCTTTGAGAGGTTAAGGAGAAGGACAATAAAGAGGTGGAAGAACTCAAAGAGGCCGAGGACGGGGCCGTGGCCATGGACAAGGAAGAGGTGGTCATGGACTGTCAAACAATGAGTCTAAAGAAAGAAATCATTTTCCATCATCAAAGTCATGTGGACGTGGAAGAGGTAGAGGAAGAGGAAAACATACAAAGCCAGATGGAAGAAGGTATAATAAGTCTCAAGTTAAATGTTACAATTGTCAAAAATTAGGACATTTTTCCTAGGAGTGTCAAAATAATTCTAGTGACCTAGAAGAGAAAGCTCATCTTGTTGAACAAATTGAGGAGGAAGCTGAACCAACTTTGTTGCTAGCAGTTAAAGAAAATGAAGAATTGAAGGCAAATTTATGATACCTTGATAATGGTGCTAGGAATCACATGTGTGGTGACAAAAGCAAATTTGCAGAGCTTGATGAATCTTGGAGAGGCCATGTCACTTTTGGAGACTCCTCGAAAGTTCGAATCATGGGAAAAGGTACGATCTTAATTCTTTTAAAAAATGGAGATCAAAGAATTGTGTCAGAAGTATGCTTTGTGCCAAAAATGAAAAATAATATTTTAAGTTTGGGACAATTATTAGAGAAGAGTTATGAAATTCTCATGAAAGATTGTAGTCTTGTTCTAAGAAATGAAAAGATAATTTGGTTGCCAAAGTTTCAATAACCAAAAATAGAATATTCTTGTTGAATCTTCAAACTGATGTGGCTAAATTTTTGAAAGCAAGTGTGAAAGATATGACATGGAAATGGCATATGAGGTTTGGACACTTGAATTCTGGAGGACTACAATTGATGGCCAAAACAAAAATGGTACATGGGTTGCCTTCTGGAAATCACCTGGATCAATTATATGAAGGTTGCTTATTTGGCAAACAATTTCGGAAGACTTTTCCAAAGAAGCCACTACAAGAGCTACAGAGCCACTAAAACTTGTGCATACGGATGTTTGTGGTCCGATCAAGCCATCATCATTTGGTAAGAATAATTACTTCTTGCTTTTAATTGATGATTTTAGTCGAAAAACTTGGGTGTATTTTCTGAACGAAAAATCTAAAGCTTTTGGGGCTTTCAAGAAATTTAAAACATTGGTTGAGAAGTAAAGTGGTTATAACATTAAAGCCTTGAGATCCGATAGGGGAGGCGAATTCACCTCAAATGAATTTAACAATTTTTGTGAAGTTAATGGAATTCGTCGTCCCTTAACGGTTCCAAGATCGCCACAACAAAATGGAATCGCCGAGACGAAGAATAGATCAATTCTTAACATGGCCCAGAGAATGTTAAAGAGAAAGAAAATGCCAAAAGAGTTTTGGGCAGAAGCTGTTAATTGTGCGGTTTATTTATCGAATCGTTGTCTTACAAGGAGTGTAGCAAACATGACACCACAAGAAACATGGAGTGGAAAGAAGCCCACTATCTCACATTTGCGTATATTTAGGAGTATTGCATATGTGCATGTTCTAGATCAAGAAAGGTCAAAGCTAGATTATAAGAGTGAAAAATATATTTTCATTGATTATGATGCAAGCTCCAAAGGTTATAAGCTCTACAATCCTATCACTGGGAAGACTATTATCAGTCGAGATGTGGAATTTAATGAAGAAGACATGTGGGAATGGAATACTCAAGAAGGGAAAAATATGATTTATTTTCTATTTTTGAAGAAGAGCAATCAATGGTTGATCATCACAAGCGCCGACTACACCTCCATCACAAGCATCATCTTCTCATCATGAATCATCATCATCATTATCAGAAGAGAGCTCAAGTGAGAGAAGGAAAATTTTTTAAGCCTCAGAGATATTTATGAGGTACTTGAACCACTAGACTTATTTTGTTTCTTTGCTGATTTTGAACCTGTGGATTTTGAAGAAGCTCAGCAAGAAGAGAAATGGAGAAAAACTATGGATGAAGAGATCAAAGCCATTGAAAAGAATAAAACATGGGAGCTAACAACTTTACCCAAAGGACAAAAGGCCATTGGAGTAAAATGGGTGTATAAAGTGAAGAAGAATGCCAAAAGAGATGTGAAAAGATATAAAGCAAGACTAGTTGCTAAAGGTATTTGCTCCTATTGTTCGTTTAGAAACTATACGATTGATACATTCTCCTACAGCATAGAATAAGTAGAAGGTTTATCAAATAGACGTCTAATCCACTTTTTTGAATGGATTTCTTGAAGAAGAAGTGTATGTTGAACAACCCATGGGGTATATGATTAAAGGCCATGAAGATAAAGTTCTTAAGTTGAGAAAATCCCTGTATGGCTTAAAGCAGGCACCAAGAGCATGGAACAACAAAATTGACAAATAATTTATTGAACATGGTTTTTCTAGATGCCCTCATAATCATGTTCTTTATGCTAATGTACATGAAAATGGAGATATTTTGGTGGTTTGTCTGTATGTAGGTGATTTAAGTTTTACAGGAAATAATCAAAATATGTTTAAGGAATTTAAGATAGCCATGATATAAGAATATGTTATGACTGATATTGGAATGATGGCTTATTACCTTGGCGTTTGAGTGAAGCAAATGGAGAAGGCATATTTATTTCTCAAGAGAATTATGCAAAAGAAATTCTTAAGAGATTTAAGATGAGTGACTGCAAGCCTATAAACACTCCCGTGGAATATAGAGTTAAATTGTCAAAGCATGAAGAGGGTGAAAATGTTGATGCAATATTTTTCAAAAGCCTAGTTGGAAGTCTACGATACTTGACATGTACAAGGCCGAATATTCTATTTGGTGTTGGTTTAGTCAGTCGATTTATGGAAACACCTACCACAACTCATCTCAACCCCGCCAAAAGAATACTTCGGTACATTAAGGGCACACTTGACTTTGGCCTATTCTACTCATTTTCTGATGAGTTTAAACTTGTTGGATATTGTGATAGTGACTGGGCTGGAAGTTTGGATGATCAAAAAAGCACTACGGGCTTTGTTTTCTACTTGGGAAATAATGCTTTTACATGGAGTTCAAAGAAGCAACCAATAGTGGCACTATCAACTTATGAAGCCGAGTATGTTGATGCTACGTCATGCACATAGCATGCAATTTGGCTTAGAAATTTGATGAAAAAGCTCTGATTGGAACAAAAAGAAGCAAACAAAAATTTTTATTGATAACAAATCGGCAATAGCATTAGCCAAAAATTTGGTGTTTCATGATCAAAGTAAGCATATTGATACAAGGTATCATTTCTTCAGATAATACATTACAAAGAAGGAAGTGATTACGCCCAAAGAATAACGCGGTAGTTGTAGTGTAGCTTTGGGTGTCAATTCCATAGGGAGACAAAATTAAAAGAATAATAGAAAGAATTTCTGAAACTAAAGAAAGTATTAAACGGTTAACGAGAAAATAAAAGTAGAAAAAGTGCTTTTGAATGCAAATAAAAATTAAATAGACTGATTAACGGACAAAGTATTCAAATTTAACGAACAGTGGAGTGTCGGGAATCCCTTGCACATATCTGGAATTTTAATTGTTTTTAATTCACTGATAACTCAATTGAGAAATTAAATTTCAAAAATCTCAATCGGAAGATATAAAATTATGAACCAAAATTAGACTGAAAATAACCCTTTGAAAAATCATTCAACACTTTTAAATCACACAAATTATTATTCACATTAAGAAAACACAACGACGACAATATACCCAACGAGCAATACTGCAGCAGAGAATTGAATCAATATAAATATTTAATTGTTCCAAAAATAATCAAAACATTAATTCATTCGATAGAAAAAGCATGACTGAATCTATAAACGGATTAAACCCTTTAATTATTCAAACAATAAAATCTAACAAACAATTATTAATGATCATCAAAGAATTTAACAAGTGAAAACCACGTACAGGAATCAAAAATAAATTAAAACAACCATCTATGATGCAAGTTAATCCCTAACCCCACTTAGAAATTTAGTTACCCATGTACAGGACGGATAACATAAATTTTACGGAGAAGAACTGAGCCATGGAGTAGCTGCGGCTTCTTCTCTTTCTGTTCAATGCCTGCGCAGCCGCACTCCTCTGATTTTTCCTGTTCTGTTCTCTCCACAGTAGCGGCGCACCTGCGGCTCTCTCCCCCTTCATTCAATAATTTCTCTTCCTTTTAAACACAATCGCAGGACCCTTCTCAAGCCCTAGCAGCAGCAGCGCCAAGCCTCATTAAGCCCATCAGCCGCACCAAACAACTCAAGCCCATTGCGCCACAGAGACCTCACAAGCTTCACCAAACAGCCGCACGCCCCACGGACTGCTTAATTCTCTCGCGCCGCATGCACACCTGCCCGAGCCAACGCCCATTCTTGTTTCGCTTTACCCCTACGCATGGGCCCCACCGCTTCAGCGCCTCATGCTCACACGCCCAACGACTTGCGCCAGGCCACTTCTAATTCTTCTCTTGGTCGGACCGCAAGCCTGGCCCACTTAGGTAAACCCGCACCTCAGTCCTCCAGCCACTTCAGCCCACTTGGGCTTTCTTCATTCAGCTGCACAACAAGCCACACACTGATTCAGCGCTTGGGACCCACACAAAAACAGCACCAGCCAAGCCGCACATACTGATTTTTGGATTCCTTTACTTTGTTTCCTTGCTCTCTTTTCTTGGTGCAGCCGTGAGTTCCAAGCCCGGGCCCACTCTTCAACTTCTTCTTGCTTTGGTTTGCTTCAACGCCTGCCCCACTTAATTTGGCTCTTTTTTAATCTTCATTTTTCTTCAGCCATTCTGCCTACAATTTCACAAATAATAAATTTTTCCAACTGTTCAAGAGTAAAATTCTCAATGACTATTTAATGCATTTATTTGAGATTTAAAATATTAAATAATGCTCAAATACATCTCACTGTAAATAGAAATTAAATTAAATAATGTAAACTATATCTCAACATTTCTATTCACTTTCTTGCATTTTAATTAAATAATAGGGCATTTAGAGTGCACTTTCGCGCACTCATCACACCCCCCAACTTGCTCATTGTTAGTCTCTAGCAATTTCCATGCAAAAATGGCAAAAGAGACCAAAGAAGATCACACACAGAAGGCATCTAATCACACTTTTCAGACTCACATATCAAAGCAATTTCAGGAATTCAAGAACCCTATAACAATCAATCCACTTATAGCAATTCACAGAGTCTGTGTGTGTGTGTGTGTGTGTGTGTTCCAAACCATATCCATCTAACCACAAACCATGACACATGCAACATCAAGAACATCTCAAGCAAAAAGTTCAATTTCATATCTCACGGGTATAAAAGTGTTTCATGTAGGGGTTCTCTCTATGGAGTTGACAAGGGGTGTATACGCTCAATGAAGAGTTAGGCAATTACACACAACCAACAAGTAAACATTGATCTTATGATAGGCGCACTAACAAATAAGACTTCCACCACTCTTTCCACAGGTTTACTCAAGATCAGAAAGATCAACATAAAAGGGTTGTAACGTGGCTCGGGTTAGGGCTATATATGAAAAAGAGGGTAAAAAGGATTCAAAAACTTCCAAGTACGTACTAAGAGAATTTCATTAAGAATCATAGCAAACCAAACTTCTCACTTGATGTACTCTTCCACTTTCCAAATCACTGAATAGCAAAACGTCTCCTTCTTTTTCTGTCTCTCTTTTTTTTTTTCAAAATTTTTTAATTTTTTTTATCTTTTTGAACATTGACTTTGTTGCTCACTCACTTGAACATTCTGCACTTGTATTCTTTCTTTTTCTTTTTCTGCTTTAATTTCTTCAATTCACCACAAAAGATAAAAAATGAAAATTCCACACCTAGTACACACTTGGAAGCAAAAAGGGTAGGAAAATCAATGTATAGGCTATACTCCAATGTGGAGAGGTATGGATGATGTGGGCACATGAAAAAGAAATATATGTGTTTGTTGGCTCAAAGTTGGCTACTAAGGGTCTATGATGAGAAGGGTTAGCTTGAAAGGCTCAAACGTTAATCCTAAATTGACCTTCGTCATATCCCAAGTATATCCACTGTCATACCACCAACCATGTAATGATATTCTCAAAAGAAGTGCTCAATTCAACAGATCAATGAACGCTTATCACAATTTTCTGCATTTATAAGCTCTCAATTTTCTCCAAAACTCACATAAATACTTAAGCAAAAGAGTTCTCTAGCTACATGTGTCAAACTACCATCTTAACACAAAGTTTGGATAAGTGCATTAAAAGTTCTGTGAATGCCTCAGTAGAATGATTACGGTGGATTCTGTGAACTCACAAAAATAGCTATGAATGAGAATGAGTACTCATGTGAAAAGATGCACTTGTGATGCAAATTTAAAAAAAAAAATTTTTGACACATGAAAATATGCCACAACAATTTAAATGTTGAATTTGCAACCACCACCCCCCAACTTAAATGAAACATTGTCCTCAATGTTTAACAATCAAAATTGAATGGAGGGTACTGAAAAAAGAGAGGATACACTTGATGTGACGTGCGCAGCTCGCTAAGCACCAAGATGGCAACCTATACTAACAAAATGAAACTAACCTACAAAATAAAAACAAAGAAAACAATAGCAAACAAAAAGAAAAATAACGAAAATAAAAGAGAACAAAAACAAAATAAAATACAGAAAATAAAAAAACAAAAAAAAAACATACCTGCATGGCGTGATCAAGGTGGATAGTCCGGGTCCATAAGTGGAATGTCTTCCACTTTCAGAACTTCCCTATCAATCAAAATTTAAGGCGCTGGCCATTTACTTTAAAAACTCGCCTATCCTTAAGATCCTCTATTTCTACTTCCCCATTTTCAAAAACATTCTTCACTATAAAGGGGTCTGTCCCAACAACGGAACCTCCTGGGTCCCAATAGAAATTACATACCTCTGTCAGGAACTTCCTCTTATCCTGAGTGCTCCAATCCACCAGTATCTCATATGCAACCAAATAATTCACAATATGAGCAAACCAGGTAGATAAGTAATAGAAAGTAAATGCTCATCGAAAAAATCATCCCTGATTGGTAGGTGGGCAGAGGTGTCCTCAAATGTGAGCCTCGAAAGATGATCAACCACTACATTCTCCACTCCTTTCTTGTCTTTGATGGCGATGTCAAATTCCTTAACAGGGCTCTTTGTCACTTCTAGTTCCTTGGGCAGCTCAGCTGTCACATCCCGAACCCCACCCTACGCGGATGTCAAGGACGTGATGCCAGTTAGCCGCCACGCGACCAACCGAAGGCAATTTCTGAACTTTCTAGTGAATTGCACTCCGACTGTAGGGTCAGATGCAGCGGAATTTAAAACTTTTTTTTTTTTTTTATCACGGGAATGCAACTCATGTATCCACCGTAGGATATGTATCACACAGAGAAAGTCTAAAATCCAACAACTAACAACTCAACCTCAGAGCATATCTATAATTCGACATATAATAACAGAGCAGAACTATAATCTCTAGAGTACCTTTTAAATCCATGAGCCATATCAATATTCAGTACATATCAGTCAAGTCAGTCATAGTACATCACTCACCCGATTAAATAGATTCAATCCTCAATAATCCAGTCTCCACAGATCAGTGCCATCAGATCCAATAGATATCGTTCCTGAAAAATGTTAGGGAATGGGGTGAGCTTCGAAAAGCCCAATGAGTAACACAGGTTCCCTGTCATGGGTTTCAAACCATTGTTGTTTACAAAGCACAAGGGTAGTTCAGTTGCTTCTAAAATAGCAGTTTTATGAATCTATTTTAAATACAGTTTCAGTAGAATAAAGCAGGACTGAACAAAATAAAACAACAGATCGGGACAGACAGAACATAACAGACCATATCAAGTATAACCGTATAGAACAGAACACAACAGGTCAGGACGAAGCAGAACCGAGCAGAGCAGGACATAACAAATCAGAACAGGATGAAACAAAGCACAACAAATCAGAATAGAATAGTAAATGATGCCAATATATCAATCAGAGACAAACAGGTCAGAATAGAACGGGTCAGAATAAAACGGGTCGAAATAGAACAGGTCAGAACGGGTCACAATAAAACATAATAGAACGGAACGGAACAGAACATAACAAGTCATAACCGAACAGAACGGAATAAAACTTGACAAATCAGAATAAAACAAAACGGAACATAACAGAACGGAGCGGAAACAATATGTCAACCAGAGATACAGGTATATCATCAACGGAACGAAACAAGACAGAACTGGGTGGAAACAGTATATCAATCAAGGATACAAGTATATCATCAACGGAACGAAACGAAACAATATCAATCAAGACGAGTCATATCAGAACTGAACATGACGGAACAAAATGAAACAATATCAATCAGGACAAGTCATATCGGAACTGAACATGACGGAAGCAAACGAAACAATATCAATCAGGACAAGTCATATCGGAACTGAACATAACGGAAGCAAACGAAACAATATCAATCAGGACAAGTCATATCGGAAATGAACATGACGGAAACAAACGAAACAATATCAATCAGGACAAGTCATATCGGAACTGAACATGACGGAACAAAACGAAACAATACATCAATCAGATCAAGACATATCGAAACTGAACATGTCGGAACAAAACGGAACAATACATCTATCAGAACAAGACATATCGGAATTGAACAGGACGGAACAAACTGGTACAATATCAATCAGGACGGATCAGGACAGAACAGATCAAACATAACAAATCAGGACGGATCAGGACGGAACAGATCAGACATAACAAATCAGGACGGATCAGGACGGAACAGATCAGACATAACAAATCAGGACGGATCAGGACGGAACAGATCAGACATAACAAATCAGGACGGATCAGGACGGAACAGATCAGACATAACAAATCAGGACGGATCAGGACGGAACAGATCAGACAGATCAAACGGAACAGGTCAGGACAAAACAGATCAAACAAAACATGTCAGTGTTGAGCGGAACAGAACAGAACAGATCAAACATAACAGATAGTTAAACACGTTCATTTTGAACAGTATTAAAAACAAGAGTACAGTTAAAACATCAGAGTAAAAGAACAGATCAGTTAAAACATCAGAGTAACAGAACAGATCAGTTAAAACATCAGAGTAACAGAACAGAACAGATCAGTTAAAACATCAGAGTAACAGAACAGATCAGTAATGAGCAGAGCAGAACAGTATAACAGAATAAACAGTACAGTATGCACAGATTAAACAGTGCGGTATGCTCATGTAGTGCTCAAGACTGAAGTGGTACCAAGAGTCAGTTGTTCTTTCAGTAAAAACAGTGATAGGTTTATTGCAGTACAGAACAAAGGAATCAGACAGTAAAAATCATGCATTTGAATAAGGGCATGAAATCAGTGTATCAGGTAAAACAGTACAGTACAGTATTTAAAATACAGTAACTAGACGGTGTGCTTATACACCAATTCAGGAGTCAGGGTTACTCACAAACTGTTATGGTTATCTCCTTGCACAAACAATCTGATAACCTCCAAGTACGTCAGGCATCACCATGTATATCCTGAACAATCATCATTAATCACAAACAGATCAGAATTTATCCATTCAGGTCTTATTCGTCATCTTAGGTGTCTATCGGATTACCTAAGATAACCTAGTAGCCTATCGCCCTCTTATCGGGTTTCATCCGAGCTATTTTATTCTTAAATTAGGCTTAGCAGTCATCAGGATTATAACCTAAGTCATTAGACTTCAATCGTTATCAGTCAGTTACTTATTCAGTCTTAGGGGCAAAACGGTCATTTGTCACTTTTGCCCCGGACCCCTGTCAAGGTCCCCAGAATGGTCTTTATATCTTAAATATAAAGTTATACGTCTTTTGGACTCCAGTTAGTATCAGTTAGGTTCTTATTTTAGCGATAGGGGCAAAATGGTAATTTTGCCATTCTTGTCCCGGACCCAGTCGTGGTCCTCGGAATATCCCATATATCCTATATATGAAGTTCTAAATCTCTTAGACTTAAATTGCTATCAGTTAGGTGCTTATTTAGCCTTAGGGGCAAAAGGGTAATTTTGCCATTCTTACCCCAGACCTTATCATGGTCCTTAGAATGTCCCAAGTATCTTGTACATAATTTTCTAAGTCCTTTGGACTTCGTTTAGTATCTGCTTTTGGTCATCGGGACACATTAGTCGTTTCTCGTTTTACGCGTTAACTGTTCCGGAGTCTTATTTAGCCCTTCAGTGTTCATAAGTATCCTTATGATAATTTATCAGATCAGTTTGACCTTTATTTGACCTTTACTTTGCACTTACTGTGCTCAGGGGTATTTTGGTCATTTTATGTTTTGTAAGATTCTGACCCCGGTTCGTCATTTATTCGGGTATATAGTTTCACCAGTGTTCGGGTTTCTATCGGTATCAGTTTCGTTCCAATCGGGCTTCATTTGGGCTTCGTACAGTATCAGGGGTAATTTGGTAATTTTACGTGTCATATTTTTCGGTGCCTCAGTTCACAGAATGGACCTCACCATTGGGTCCAGAGCGTCCGACATAATCAGAATAGACTGTCTTTTATTTTTATTTGGGCCTGGGTACCCTTAGGGGTAGTACAGTCATTTGTCACTTACAGGTCTGTATTTTTTGGTACATAATTTCCTAATTTGGACTGTACCATTGAGTCCAGAATATTTGAAATAGTGAAAATACACTATTTATTTGCTTTATTTGGACTCCGTTTGACATAATTAATGCCCAGGGGTAAAATCGTAATTTTACCTATTTAATAAAATAATAAAATAATTATTTTATTATTTAATTAATTTTCCAGGGGCTTAAATGAATAATTTCTCAATGTTCTGGGCCACAGTACAATTTCCCAAATTAGTGGGGGTTAATCCGTAATTTTCAGAAACATTTGGGGGGTTAAATATAAATTCAGAAAATTAGGGTTCAGGGGTTCAGAAATTGAACCGGTCCAATAATCTCAGAAGCCAACCGGTTCAGTGACTTAAGAAAACCGGAATGAGATACTCCAGTTATCCCCAATTTCTTTCTTATTCTCGGTTTGGATAGGCCCCAAATCAATTTCCCAACTTCTGATTTACTAACTCTGTTGCCAAACAGCCGAAGTCAGGTTTTAATTTAAAACCTTCAACACCAAAACGGCGCAGTTTCAATTAAGCGGTGGCCAGTTCATATGTCGACACGTGTGTGAGTCAGTTCGGTGGGTTTGGACGTGTTGGACGAGTCGACTCGGTCGACTCGTCGTCTTCTTCACCAACCAGTGTACTGTTGCCCTAATTTACAGTTCGGTTTTTCTCCATTTCCGTGCCATTTCAAGCACGACTTTCGACCTGTTTTGGTCCCAAACATCTTCTGGATGTCATGCCAACTCTTTTACGTCGATTTTATGCTTCGAATCAAGCTCAACAGCTTGATATATGGGGGAATAGCCGAAACAATAACTTGGCTATCAAATCCTCATTTCTCCACCAAACTTCATGCTTCTTGTCTCTTTGTGACCGTAGTAACATGGGCTTCATTTTCCCATTCTCACAGTTCAGTTTGGATGCCTATTTTAAAGTTTGGGTTCCAATGGCCGAGACAATAGGTTCGGTTTTGAGGGTCTTCCCATGCGATTTTGGATCGCGGTTTAGTGGTTTTTGAACCATTTTCGCGTCTAGATCAGTTCTAGACCATCAGGGGTTAGCTTGGTTGAGGTCGTATCAGACCTGCAACTCATGGTCATTAATGGCAGTTTTATTATAGTTTTTTGGGTTTCAGCCCTATTCGACCCTCCCAATTGATTCATAATAATGCTAAGGTCTCACAGTAACTGATTTACGCAGTCCATATGATTTAAAAACCATCAGAGAAATACCAATAACCCAAATAGAAAAATTTAGCAATTTAGCAGTTTTGAGGTATTTACCTCTCAAGCAGTGGCCTTCCTCATGGCTTGGTTCAGGCACCCACAAGTGTAGTCCAGTTCCCTTGGCCTTTCAAAATACAGTCATCTCCCATCTTGTGCACTTCCAGACCTTAGCTCCCTTCCTTTGCTCCCTCCAATGGCCAAACCAACATGCACTCACTCTAAGGTTCTCTCTCTAGAGATATCAGTTTACAGGATTTCTTTTACAGGTCTGTTCTTTTCCCTCCAATGCCTATATGGAGATATGAAAATAAAATCAGATTTTCCTTGTTCAATACACCTCTCAACCTCATGATTAATTTGCATGTATTTTGGTTGGAGGAGAGGTCATCATGTGGTGTGTAGGCATGATAGCCTAGGGGGCATAGGGTGATGCATGCTGATGTGTTGCATGCTTGTTCATTGGTCACTTGGGAGGTGGCCTATTCAGATTTGTATGTATATACATTTCATTGTGCATTGGTACAGAAAGACTCCACTAGCCTAGTTGGTAATTTTTTGGATGAGGTTTCTTTTCACTCAAAGGTCAAGGGTTCAATTCCCCTGGCCTCCTATTTGGCCATTTTTCCCATATTTTCGGTTAAGGCCACGTTTGGTTGCGCAGAAATTCAGTTTCAGTATTTCCTTCATAACTTTCATTCCGTAACTCCTTTTTCGACACGGTTTGTTCCGGGAGTTTCATATTTTAGTTATCTTCAGTGTCAGAGGTTCCGTGTCATTTATTAAACATTCAGGATTTTTCGGGTTAGCTAATTCGGATTTCGTTAGTGTTAAGACGGCATTATTTTACCGATTTAACCAGCAATTTGGATTCGGGTAAGGTACCCTTCCCTCCAGACATTTGCTTTATTTAATCGGTCTATGGCAACCGTCGGGATTATGATTAATTCCCTAAATCATTCTGTAAGTCGGTATTAATTAATAATTATTAATTAATGATTAATTTCACGGGATCGGGGTGTTACATCAGCATTACTACCATCTTGTTCATTTTCCATATCCTCTGATTTATCCATTATTGGGATGTGTAAGGACTTACCACTTCGAATCACAATGGTGTTCACCTCCTTCAAATTCCCTTGCGCCATGTGTTGACCATGGGGTGTGGACTGAGCTTGAGAAGGGAGTTTACCTCGCTCCGTCACACTCAAAGAGCTCATCAGTTTGGACACTTGGCTCTTTATCTCCTTGCTCTCTTCCATAACTTGTGTAATCAACGATTCAAACTTTTGGTTAGTCCTATCATGTGCTTCAATAAATGCATGCAAAGTGTCTTCTAAAGAATTCCTAGAAGATGAAGATGCATGATATGGTGCAGGGTATGATCTAGGAAGCTGTGCAAGTGGTGGTGCATGTGGCTGGTTTTCAGACTTCCAACTAAAATTGGGGTGATTGCGCCACCCTGGATTGTAAGTCTCAGAGTAGGGTGTGAAAGGCTTCTTGTACATACCTAAGGTATTACATTAGTCCTCATACATCCCTCTCATCTCAGCTAAGGTGGGACACTCTTGGGCAAGGTGATCTACCCCGCCACACACAGAACATGGTCTAAAAGAATCTGCATGATTAGCTAAGTGTGTTGGCTTTAAGTCTCTAGCCTTTAGCACCTCTAACTCTCTAGTGAGTGTCTCAACCCTAGCTTTCAAGTTATCCTCCTCCCTAAGATGGTAAATTCCCCTACTTTGTTGGTTCCCTGTATGTCGTGACCTATTTGTGCTTTCAGTAGCACTAGGTCCTGTCCACGTGTGAGCTTTTTCAGCAAGCTCATTAAGGTACTCTATGGCCTCATCAGGATCTTTCTTGTAAGAACTCACCATTACACATCATCACTACAAATTGGCGCTCTCTAGGTGTAAGTCCCTCATAAAAATAACTCACTACACGCCAACTCTTATACCCATGGTGAGGGCACATACTTAATAACTCCTTAAATCTCTTCCAAGGCTGATACAAAGTCTCACTATCCTTTTGTGCAAAGGTAGAAATCTGTCTTTTTAAAGCATTGGTCTTGTGTTGGGGAAAGTATTGAGTGAAGAAAATCTGGGTCATCTCATTCCACGATCCAATTGACCGTGGTCTCAGTGAGTATAGCCAACTCTTAGCTCGATCCTTCAAAGAGAAAGGAAAGAACTTAAGTCTCACAATGTCTTGTGTTGCATTTTGACTATGGAAAGTCGCAACTACCTCTTCAAACTCCCTAATATGCACATATGAATTCTCATTTTTCAAACCATGAAATGTAGGGAGTAACTGTATCACCCTCGTTTTAACATCAATTGGACGAGCAATGGGTGGAAACATGATGCATGATGGTGTAGTTGTGTGTAGGGTGAAGGTAATCCTGAAGGGTCCTAGTGGGTTGATCCTCGTATTCACTCATATTTTCAGAATTAGAAGAATTATCAAATAAAGAATTAGAAAAACAAGAAAAATTAGACTCTAAATCTGACTCTAACATAGGCCTACAAGCAACTCGACCTAATGTGTCCCTATACCTATTATGCATGTAAGATGACAATAATAAAATAAATAAAAAAAAAATGAAATAAAATAAAAGAAAAGAAAATGAATAAATAAATAAATAGAAATATAATAATAATAATAATAATAATAATAATAATAATAATAATAATAATAATAATAATAATAATAATGCAGCAAGTAAAAAGAAGGGAACGAAGTTACTGCCTTTACAAACTGCTGAAAAGAAAAACTATCTACTGATTCTTCTACCGTCTCCCCGGCAACGGCGCCAAAATTTGATTACGCCCAAAGAATAACACGGTAGTTGTAGTGTAGCTTTGAGGTGTTGATTCCACAGGAAGTTCAAATTAAAAAAATAATTGAAAGAATTTCTGAAACTAAAAAAAGTATTAAACGGTTAACGAGAAAATAAAAGTAGAAAAAGTGCTTTTGAATGCAAATAAAAATTAAATAGACTGATTAACGGACAAAGTATTCAAATTTAACGAACAGTGGAGTGTCGGGAATCCCTTGCACATATCTGGTATTTTAATTATTTTTAATTCACTGATAACTCAATTGAGAAATTCAATTTCAAAAATCTCAATCGGAAGATATAAAATTATGAACCAAAATTAGACTGAAAATAACCCTTTGAAAAATCATTCAACACTTTTAAATCACACAAATTATTATTCATATTAAGAAAACACAACGACGACAATATACCCAACGAGCAATACTGCAGCAAAGAATTGAATCAATATAAATATTTAATTGTTCCAAAAATAATCAAAACATTAATCCATTCGATAGAAAAAGCATGACTGAATCTATAAACGGACTAAACCCTTTAATTATTCAGACAATAAAATCCAACAAATAATTATTAATGATCATCAAAGAATTTAACAAGTGAACCACGTACAGGAATCAAAAATAAATTAAAACAACCATCTATGATGCAAGTTAATCCCTAACCCCACTTAAAAATTTAGTTACCCATGTACAGGACGGATAACATAAATTTTACAGAGAAGAACTGAGCCATGGAGTAGCTGCGGCTTCTTCTCTTTCTATTCAATGCCTGCGCAGCCGCACTCCTCTGATTTTTCCTGTTCTATTCTCTCCACAGTAGCGCCGCACCTACGGCTCCCTCCCCCTTCGTTCAATAATTTCTCTTCCTTTTAAACACAGCCACAGGACCCTTCTCAAGCCCTAGCAGCAGCTGTGCCAAGCCTCATTAAGCCCATCAGCCGCACCAAACAACTCAAGCCCATTGTACCATAGAGACCTCACAAGCTTCACCAAACAGCCGCACGCCGCACGGACTGCTTAATTCTCTCGCACCGCATGCACACTTGCCCGAGCCAGCGTCCATTCTTGTTTTGCCTTACTCCTACGCATGGGCCCCACCGCTTTAGCGCCTCATGCTCACACGCCCAACGACTTGCGCCAGGCCACTTCTAATTCTTCTCTTGGTCGGACCGCGCGCCTGGCCCACTTTGGTCAACCCGCACCTCAGTCCTCCAGCCACTTCAGCCCACTTGGGCTTTCTTCATTCAGCCGCACAACAAGCCACACACTGATTCAGCGCTTGGGCCCCACACAAAAACAGCACCAGCCAAGCCGCACATACTGATTTTTGGATTCCTTTACTTTGTTTCCTTGCTCTCTTTTCTTGGTGCAGCCGTGAGTTCCAAGCCCGGGCCCACTCTTCAACTTCTTCTTGCTTTGGTTTGCTTCAACTCCTGCCCCACTTAATTTGGCTCTTTTTTAATCTTCATTTTTCTTCAGCCATTCTGCCTACAATTTCACAAATAATAAATTTTTTCAACTGTTCAAGAGTAAAATTCTCAATGACTATTTAATGCATTTATTTGAGATTTAAAATATTAAATAATGCTCAAATACATCTCACTATAAATAGAAATTAAATTAAATAATGTAAACTATATTCTAACATTTCTATTCACTTTCTAGCATTTTAATTAAATAATAGGTTATTTAGAGTGCACTTTCGTGCACTCATCAGGAAGTATGGCTTGAGTTTGTGAAGTCCTAAGATCAAATTGCTGACATACTCACAAAGCCACTCAAGTATGATATTTTTCATAAGCTTCGAACATTGCTTGGAGTTATCAAGAAAGATCAAGTTTAAGAGAGGGTATTGAATATTAAACTTGACTTTTGGAGTCTTGTCTTTTAAGTTTTCTAGAAGTTTTTTATTATTATTATGTTCATGCATTCATAGTATTAAGCATGTATGTGTCTATTCATATTTCGGGTTCATGTATGTGTTTTATGGGTGATACATGTATGGTACATTGCATATGGATGATGTATTAATTATAAGCTCATATACTCTAGCCTATATAAGCCTTGTACACATGCCATTTTGAATGTGGGAGTAAGATTAGAGTCTAAGTATTTTGAGAGTGTTCAGTGAATTCCTCTTCCATTTTTCATATCTCCTAGAGCTCTTGTGTGTGATTTAATTCCAACATCTAATTCTTCATCCTTTTGATTTTTTGAAATGTTATCTTTAATTTTTTTTGTTCATCATACACGTTAGAGATATGACTTATATTCTTGTAACAAATGAAATTAGGAATATAAATAGTGTGTGGAGCATAGTAAAGCACATAATACCTTTGTGGCTTAACCCTAGTTGTGTTTCCAGGGACGAATAATAGGTTGGGGGTGCCCCCCGCAGTACGGTAAGGGTATATTAGAGAATTTCAATGTATCCAATTAAGATTAGGATTTAATTGCGTTGTAGTATAAATACGTTGAAACCTTATTTTTTACAAAGTAAAAAAAAATAGTCGCACTCATAGACGTAGGCACATTACCGAACCATATAAATTCTCTGTGTCGATTTCTCTCTTGCTCTCTAACTCTTGTTGCATAGATCATTAATTTTACAACAATACCACTACAGATGTAGTCAAGTAACAGAATTGTTATCTAAACTTGTTAAGGTGGAGCTCTCTTGTTGATTTTTTTGACTGAGCCATTATAACCATTAATTGGATATCTGATTAATGCATCTTGGTCGTTGAAATAGGTTGTAACATTTTTGTTTTGGGTGTTAGATAAGTAAGCATTTATGCTGTCGAGGTCTTTTCGGCCAAGATACGTCTGAGGGATTTCTGGACTTGTCACTATTTCTGTTGTGACTTTTTAATTTGTTATTCAAAGTAAATAAAACTTTAAGGCTTAGAATTACCTACACAAAAATACCAAATATGGGATGTAATCTCTCAAAACTTTTAAGTTTACGTTAAACATAACTATTGGAAGAAAGTTTTAACTTTGATATATTTGAGCTAACTATGATTAAAGTAATAAGGTCTGAATTGAACATCAAGATTTTCTCTTATTTGCTTGCTTCATTCTCAAATATACATCATATAGGTAGATATTAAAGATATCCAAAAACTATTTGAACTCCATTTGGATGGTATTTTCTTGCTAATTTCTTTGCCCATGTTAAAGCAATAATTTAATTTGAAATAAAGCCTAGATTGGGAGTCTAAATAAGAGGGAGAGTTGGTTTCTATTCAAACATCAAAGAAAACTCTCTTATGTTGCTTGGCATAAATATGTTCCAATATATGAGGGATGGTTCATAACACTTTCTATATCAAACCAAACTTTTGGAATATGTACCATTTAAACTCAAAGGGACATGGGAGAAGCCATTCATATTTTTTCAACTACTGGATGAATCATAAGGATTTTTAACCTCTGGTTTTAGGCTCATGGTAAGAAGAGGGAGAGGGCAATCCTATCCTGTAACTATTTTTAAATTTTACAATGATTAAGGAATTGCTAAGCATTTTTAATTCTAGGTTGTATAGCAACATATCTGTAAGGACTTAAGAAGCTAAGACTAAGCTAGATGAAATACAAGTTGAATGAATCATAAGAATTTTTAACCTCTGGTTTCAAGCTCATGGTAGGAAGAGGGAGAGGGAAATCCTATCCTGCAACTATCTTTAAATTTTACAATGATTAAGGAATTGTTAAGCATTTTTAATTCTAGGTTATATAGCAACATATCTGCAAGGACTTAAGAAGCTAAGACTAAGCTAGATGAAATACACGATGAAATATTTCAAGATCCTATCATTCCCCGATTATAACCAAGGGAAAGAACTAACCAAAAACTATGCAAAACATTGCATAACAAAAGAATCGTTTTACAAACAAAATATTAGGGTTCAATGGATCGAATATAGTCATCATAATACATATTTCTTGCAAATGTTGATAGGAATAGGGCCAAAACAAAAACATTTAAGCATCATGGACAAGAATAGGAGGAAACTTGAAGATAGAAGTTATGACTTTTCTCAAGAACTTTTGGGCACTACTACTTCATATAATGACACTTATAAATCCAGACATTGAGAATTGATAAAGCTAAGACTTTATGAAGCTCATAAAGGTAATCTAGTTAAGGATGCTATGACAGAAGAGATTAAATAAAAATTGTTTGATATGGATAGGGATAATACCCTTGTGCTAGATGGTTTTAGGGATGCATTTTCCAAAAGAATTGGAATATTTAGGTGAATATGTCTTTAAGCCGGTGAGCCATTTCTTTCGAATAGCGCATATTTTGAAATAATGGAATTCTATAATGTTAACAATTGTTCCCAAAATAACTACTCCAACCACTATGAAGGACTATAGGCATATAGCATGTTCACAACACAATTTGTAAGTGCGTTTCCAAGTTCATTACTGCTGGATTGAAACTCAATCTCCCACATATTATGAACTTGAATCAAGAAATTAACCTTTATTCAAATGAGATATAACACAGATAATATCCTTCTAATGTAAGAGCTTCTAAGGAATTACCATAGAAATCACTCATCTGCTAGGTATGCAATTAAAATAGATATTTGGAATTTCTTATATATATGCTGCAGATTATAGATTTTCCTCCTAAGGTAAGTGGCTAGATAAAAGAATGTGTTACTTCACTTAAGTTTTCTGTAATGATTAATAGTATCTTTGAAGGTTAATTTGCAAGGGGCCATAGGTAGGGAGACCCATTGTACCATATCTATGCATTTCATGAATGGAAGCTTTCACAAGTCTTTTAAAGTTACACATTGAGGCAGGAGGTTACACCTACCATGCTAAGTGTGCTACCCATCATATTAGTTATCTTATGCTTACAAATGATTTGTTCTTACTATCTTCAGGTGATTAGAGCTCAATTGTAGTACTAAAGAGAGTCCTAAATAAATTTTAGCTTATGTATGCTTTAAGACCTAACATGTAAAAAAGCATGTCATTTTTTTGGAATTCCTAGATTTGAAATGCTTATTCTCACTCAGGATTTAGGAACCAATAAAGGATCCTTACTTGAAAAATATCTTAGGGGTTCCTCTTAATACAATTTAACTAAAGGCCAGAGACTACAAGAACAAGTTAATAGAATAACACCCAAGCTTAAAGAATGGACAACAAGAACTATGTCCAAGTAGACTCCAGTTAGTAAAGTATATCCTTTATGGCATTGAAGTCTATTGGTGAGCTAATTTTTTTTTTTTTTTTTTTTTTTTTATTTCTAAGGCTGTTATCCATGGAGTGGAGAAAGCACAAAGAGAAAGTACTTAGGGATTTTTTTTAAGCAATGGCCCTAAACTTCAAAGAAGGTGCTAATGTATGGTTGGATTTTTGTGTCTACCAAAGGATGAAAGAGGGTTATGAATTAAGAAGTTGGGGGAATGGAATATTTCTTTAATATTTACACATTTCTAGGTTCTATTTTCTCTAAAAGATATTGTATGAGTTATATGGATCCAAAGCTACTACATTAAGGAAAGTACCATTGGATTTGAAGGCAACTAATGATAGTAGTGAGATAATGAAAAAGGTTTTACAACTAAGATAGTTAGCCATGTGAATAAATCAAAAAAATGTGGGTAATGGTAGAAATACATTTGAATGGCATGACTACTATCTGTCATATTTGAATCCAAATTGATTAAGGACGAGGCTAACATGTGGTGTAACATTTTCAAAATATGGATTTTTAATTTATGTTTTCCCCCTTTTAGTCTAAAATTTGTAACACTTTACCCTTATTTTAATTTTAATTTGACCTCTTAATGAATCTTTTATTCACTTTTTGAAATTATTTTATATAGCCTAAAACTTTTTAAAGGTTTCTTTCTTAGATCAAACTTCTTGTCTAATTTTTAAATTTCTTTATATCATTAAATTTAGTTACTTGTCAAAAATATCATCAATCAATACTAAATTTTGTCAAATCTCAAACCCCACCCTAAGTGGATTTTGGACTTGACTGACCTATCACCCATACAAGCCGTATAGAAGAAAATGAGTTACATCTGACAAACATAATTAATTTATATATTTAGAAAAAGCACAACCGGTGGTATATATACTAACCCCATGACGCATCACCATTTCCTATTCAAAGCAGTACGAATAATAACATACAACAACAATACAATCAATACAAGTCAGCAAAAAGATAATTCAACAAGGTGTGGTCATTACATAGTCCAGGCATACACTAAGTATAATCTAGAACATGATAAGTCAATCAACATCCACTGCATTTATTAATATAGCCAATGCAAACTCTCAAGCTCAATGCATAAACACTTTTATGAATGTAAAATAATATGCTTTAACAAACTCACAGGGTAGTCGAAGCACCTATATTTCGCCCTTTCATGAGTTACTAATTCATAGGTCTAGCGAACCTTCTATGCAAGTGTAATGCCTCGGTCCCGGATGGACTGGACTGAGGGGTCATTGGGACCCTAAACTATGAGATAGGCAGCTGATTAAGACTAATCATCCTAGCCAAATGAAAAAGCACAGTCTATTTTGTTATTAGCTTATTTTCTTCAAATCATTTTCCTTAGTTTGATTCGGTTCGTCGACATGCTTATACTTATTCAAGTCCCGTAACGGGATTAAATGAAATAAATCATAATAAAGTGCACTGAACCAAAAATATTCATCAACAATGTATAACAAGGTAAAGTTCAAAGTTGACTTTAACAGTCAATATACAACATATATGTTATGCCAAAGAAGGGTACATGCACCCTTTACAATATACAATGAATGCATATAACTATCTGAAACCAATACTACTAAAGTCTCTCTCCATCTCATGCCACCCCAACAACTGTCTTCTACAAGTCTATTACTTGTCATTTCTATGAACAGTAGCGGTGAGTCATAACGCTCAGTAAGGTTTCCCAAAACGCACCAGCAAGTAATGTGTAAAAACTAATGGAAGTCTGATGAGGACAATTCCTAATATCCAATATGTAATCCCAAGCACACAACAATATTATTAACCAGATCACAACTATAGACATGACAATCAAGAGAATAAGCACCATTTCGTGTAGTACAACAAAAATAATATGGTACACAATATACATCGAACATGAAGTATATCAACATATACAAACCTCACGAAGTACCTCCATTTCTTGTTCAAATTAGTTAGAACAATGATATCCAATACAAATCGATGACACAACCAGTCAATAACGTATAATCACTTCACCATTATATAGACAACACATATAATCCATAACATAACAAGTGTGAGCAATATTTACTATACTCATCAATACAGTCCATACAATGCCATGATGCTTAATACAGAAAGGTAAACATATATGATTTAAACTACGATCCAAATCCCAACTTCATTTTTCTCAATTCATAATTCAATCACCTAATGGCCCCTAAAAAAGCTTGATGCATCTCGGGCTACTAACCCGATGACAATGTACCACCACCCGTGCGAGGTTATAGTTCGTAACCAAAGGGAGACACAATACCCATCACAAAATAAACCCGATCTCTAATCATGATCTCATCATACACTAATCATATGTCCCATTAATCCATCCACACAACTCAGGTGTGCTCAATAAATACCATAGAAGTCCGCAATGTAATCCACTTCAGCTGCCATGTAATGCAATGCATGATATCTCAATGCACAAGAATACACAACCATAGCAGATTATAATGATAGTAGGCACCAAAATAATAATGACAATCTCACCATAACATCACACAAGATCCAAGCATTGGAATAGTAATGATAGTCACCTCATAAGAATCAAATGACAAGTATGCAATACCAACCGATCATGATATAATCCTAGTCTCAGTCATCACCTGACTATAAGGAGACACTACCTATGTCTATCACAACGCACATTAGATACCTTACACACTCCAGGTTCAACTCTCGAGATGACCCTGACTCTTAACATTAAGGTTCTATAGTGATTTATTAAGTTTTCTTGGGTTAATTATGCATTAGCGTGCACACCGAGTGCCCGTCATCCCAAACGGATATCAAAATGTGTTCTCGGGCCTCAAAAACCCTAAGGAGGTCTCATCGTAAAGTTTCTAAGTCAATTGAATGCCTTCTAAACTCATAAGGGTATTTTTGTAATTTTACCAAACAAGTTTCACGTCTACGGAGACACTGTTTTACAAAACCGACATTAGAGTCAAATCTAAAAGATCCAAAAATCCGAAGGACACTCTCCTTGTATTTTGTCAACCTTTTTAGACATCTATTCCATGCCTAGGGGCATAATCATGATTTTACACATTCATGTGGGATTGACTTCGTGTCCCCATTTCGTTAATCTGATATAGTAATTTAAATTTCTGACATCCAAAAACTTTGAAAATTCTTCTTTCGGATCTTGATTATGCATTCAATTATTCAATCTATGTTTAAGGTATAATCGTCATTTTATTAATTTAGGTGAGACCATCACCGGCTCCCAATTCATTCAATCTAACATTACATTTGAATTCTGGGCATCTAAAAATATCGGAATAGCTATTTTTAGATTTATTTAACCTATGAACTGCTTCAATTATCATTAGGGGCATATTTATAATTTTACGTATTCATGTGAGACCACTTTGGGTTCCCGAATGTCCAAACTGAACTTGTCATTGAGTCTGAAATGCTCAAAAACCTTAGGAAGACCCCTTTTTTACATTTTAATGGCATTTAAATTTCAACTTATAAAGAGAGGGGCATTCTTGTAAGTTTACTACCAAGAACCAGATTACACCAATTTCTCTCTTGGGCTGGTCTCAATTTGAACCAGAACCCACCAACCCGTCCTGGGTTGTCCACGTCCCCAAATAGGTTGCTTAGCCTTTCTATTTGTTAATCTATTGGGCCAGTCTCAGCCCAACTTAAACATAAGCCCCTTAGATCAAGTAGCGGCCTAATTTTATTAAATTAAGGAGTCAGGCCCAAATATAATTGGTCCAGCCCAATCTCCAAACAAGAGAAGGACCAACCCATTAGACTAACTGAAACGACGTCGTGGCCCAAGGGGATCACTGTTCATCTTCTTCTCCAGCTCGACGGCGCGCGACCAGTAGCTGAAACCTAGGGTTTTGGCCTGGTTTTTCTCACCCTTTCTGATCTTTTATCTCATTCCAACCATTTGATGGGTTTGTCCCATCCAATGTGTACTCACTCCCCTTTTTGGTTCCCTTTTGGTGTACCTCACTTACATACAAACATTTTTAACATTGGATACTTTCTTGGCCAATTAAATAATGCCATGTGTCCAAGTCTAGGAATACCTACCAAGCTTCTTGAGGAAGTTTTGCACATCTTTCAATGCACCATGTAGCCAGTTGGGCAAATGTGCATGCACACATGCCCAGATTTAAACTGTTTCGAAATCGCACCAAAGTTGACACCCTAACTAATCTCGATGCCCTATTTACAAATATGTTGTCCGTCTCTCAAAATTCAATCGTTTGAGTTTCCATAATTATTTGCGACCTGTAAATGGCTGTGTAGTCTCATGACTCATATCAATCCCGAATAATTTACCAAAAATTCAACTTAGCTTTTTAATGTCACACTAAGATTTTATTAGTCGATTTCATAGTTATTATGACGCATCTTTGATTAATAACTCATCTAACCTGAGTCAATATTGAAAATTTATCAAATTATCCTTTATGATTTTATGAATCCTTAAAACAGGGTTATGGCCCTCGGCCAAAGGGAGTCTCCATCCTCAAGACATAACAGGGCTCACATCCTCTCAATATCATACGAGTCTATACCATCAGATCCGTCCAAATTCCTATCAGAAATGGCAAGGTATTTGAAGGGCCTGCCCTCTAGCCAAGTAGTTGAAAGGCCTACCCCTATCTCAAGGATCAGATCGAATAGATATTCAACAAAATCTCACAAGTACACCACTCTTCTTATTCCATCAGTTCGTCTTATTTAATTCATTTTCATTTATAGTACTAATGTCTCGCAAGCTCGTACTACTCGTGCGGTAACCATCAATGCTATATCAACTCATAATATCATTGAATCCACACAATTCTCACACCACTCTAGTATGATCAATATCCTCAATTCTACATCACTCTTGTATCACTCTGGTATGTTCAATATCATCATATCCATTCAAATCTCACGTCACTCGGGTATGTTTAGCAGTGGAATTAACAATAAACATTAAAGTCCACAACCATCGTAATTAAGTGTAATACAAAATATTAATCACATTCACCCTATAAGATCAAGCAAAAACCCAACATCATGACAATCGTGATAAATTAGTAACAAGATACCTAATGATAATGATAGACATATTATGTGAATCAATGACAAGTATACAATGTCAACTCATCAGGACGTAATCCCAGTCCTAGTCATCACCCATTTAGACGGAGACACTACTTGTGTCTTTCATAAAATACGTTGCATATTTTATACATTCCTATTTTAACTCCCAGGACTACCCTTGCCCTTAATACTAAGGTTCTATATCAATTCCTCTAGTTCTCCAAGGTTAGTTTTACATTATCCATTTCCATTTATCTTAGGGCCTTCATCCCAAATTATCACCAATCATCACATGCATCATTGAAATACATAGGACACTACATACACGCATGAAATGACACAAATATGTATGACATAATGACACTAACCAACTTATGTCAATCTTTTGAAGTAGTCATGTTCACAACTAAAGTATGCGTTGGGTCAAATTGTACCTAAAAACTTAATTAGACAACCGCTTAAAACTGGGCTTGACAACCTTTAAAAGTATACCAAACAAGCCCTTAAGTAGTCCCAAATAGCCCCTTAAAATTGTGCAAAAGGACTCTTGAATTCTTTTGTAGCAAACAACCCGTTAAAATTTTATCAAACAAGCCCCTAAATTGTATCAAAACCCCTTAAAATTGTGCACCAAACTGCCCATTAAACCATAGCAGGCAGCCCCCTAAAAACAGCAGCACACAACCTCTTAAGCAATAACAAACAGCCCCCCTAAGATGGCCTTAACCGCCTTAAGATTTTCACCAAATAGCCCTTTAAAACTGGGCTTTTCAGCCCTTAAAAAAACACCAAACAACCCCTTAAAATGGGGCATTACAGCCCTTAATTCTCTGCCCAACAGCCCCTTAAAATTGGGCTTAACAACCCCTAAAGATACAACAAATAGCCTTTAAAAGTTCACTAAACAGCCCCTTAAAATGGGGCATAACAACCCTTTAAATTTTTGCCAAGCAACCCATGGAAGACTCGGTTAATAGCCCTTAAATCTTTACCAAACAACCTCTAAAAAACTGGGTTAGCAGCCCTTAAGTTTATACCAAACAGCAGCCTAAAAATTCTCCAACTAGCCCTTAAAAATCAGCCATACAGCAGCCCAGAACTTCACCAAACAACAGTCTGAAATCCTTCAGATCAGTCCCTAAAAACTTGCTAAAAGAAGCTTAAAATCCCCCAAAACATTCCCTAAAAATTTTCCCAACAGTAGCTTAAGAGCTTGTTCAAAAAATTAATTTTCATTAATTCTTATTTCTAAACACCCAATTTATTTGCAACCCATCTAGGATATTAACTACAATTGATTGATTTAATATTTCTCAAGGAATTTCATTGGCCAAGCCGCACACACACACATAATCAAATACATTACCTGCCCAAGTGCACACCCACACGCATATACATTCACCCATCTATATATATATATATATATATATATATATATATATATATACATAGAGAACTACATGGACAACCAAAAATAAAATCTTAGATATGCTTACAAAAATCCCCACTTTTGAATACCTCCATGGTTGAACTTTAGAGAGAGAGATAGAGGTTGAGAGGAGCATCAATGGCTACCTAGGATTTGATCTCCTTCCTTTTTATTTTCTTCCATTTTCATCTTCTTTTTCTACTTCTTCTTCTTTTTCTTCTTTCCCTTGATTTCCTCTTTGATTTTGGGTCTTCTTGGTGTGTGAAATACACACACAAACACACAGTTACACATGCACACACTCACCGTGTATAATGCACACACACCCACACACTCAATTATATTTTAAAAATGTGATTTCAAATACTACATAATTTTAATAAATAAACTAAAAATCATATATATCAAATTAAATAAAAAAAAATCACTATAATTTAGTAAAAAATTCTTGAGAGATGAGGTGTGGATTGTTTCATAATTAAAGAGAATAAGAGAATGAGAGAGAAAGAGAAAGAGGGCCGCATGGGGAGGTTTTTTTTGAGAGAGAAGGGCTGCGGCTGAAAGGGATTATTCCCCTTTTCGTTTTCTTTTATTTCTTTTCTCTCTTTTTTTTTTTTTTCTTTTAATCCTAACCACACTAATTTCAAGAAACAAAGTATTATATTTTTTTCCTATCACCCAAAAATAGACAAATGTCCTCTAATAAAATACCTTAGAAGCTTCTTGGGGAAGCTAAGCTCTCTTCCCAAAGCGGCACGGGGCTAACTAATCAAATCTACATGCACACGCATCCGATAATAATCTCTCTATTAAACTTGACATCTTAAGTAATTTCGACGTACTTATTTTAAATACATTTTTCTGTTCTCCAAATTTAATTGTCATAATTTTCATATTTTTTTGTATTTCATATATGACTGTGTGGTCCCATGACCATGCTAATTCTGAATATATTGCTAAAATTTTATTTTAGTCTCATAATATTATATTGATTATTAATATTATTTTCATAATTTATTTCACTCATTTTTAATTAATTAATTACCTATTATTAATTAAGACTAAAAAATTATCAGAATACCCTTTAATAGTTTTGAATCGTTACACTTAATTACCTTGCTATGTAACATGTATTAACTACTTCAACTAAATTTAGTTTCTACTAAGTTCTTCATCATTCTAGGCCTTTTTGCCTTATATTTTACTAGCATCTTGGCTTTAAATTTCTTTCCTTCACTGTACCTGAAAAATGTTGGTGGACTAGGGTGAGTTAAATGAAGCTTACTGAGTAATATCAACACTCTATCATGTGTTTCAACTGATAGAGTTTTTAATAAAAAAGTATCACAATAAGTTTCCATCAATTGTTCACTCTTCAAAACTAGATATAGCGTATTTGAATAACATCTCTTTAAAACAATCACCTTAAACAATAACTTAGATAAAGGCTTTCTCAATCATCAATCATTTCAAACATATTACCTAGATAGGAAAGGAGTTATCAAATGAAGAATTTCATGTAAAATAGGAGGTTTAAAAACCTTTCATATAAAAACAAGGTTCAAAACCATTTTGTCTTTCCTTATCACTTGGAGAAAAAAATTTCAAAATAGAAATGGGATATAAACTAATCCTTTTCATGTAAGTCATAAAGTTTAGATGCCCATTACCGCAGTCACAACAAAATGGACTGGTCGATAATGACTTTCATACAAAACACACAATAGGTAGCGTGAAATAAAAGGCTTATGTTAAGCATAAAGAAAAAGCCTTCCTATGTTAGATGACGTAATGAAATGTTGATATAGCAGCATGAAGAGATCTCCTATTATAATAATAATAATAATGATTTCCTAGTACGTTCCTAGACAATCCAATATTCTGAGCATTGACATTAGATGAAACATTTACATGATACATTGCTTTTCAATAAAATAGGCTTTGTACGTTAAAAACCACAACCTTCCGATCAATAGTGATATACTACTTTTGTAAGAAAATAAGAGATATCATTTTGATCAAGAGTAATAAACATGCTTTTAAAAGGGAATAAGAATCATATTTTCAACCAGGAGCAATTAACATGCTTCCATAGGAACTTATAAAGCAATTAATTAAGTAGATGACATTTTATCAAAGTACATTTGTAAAAACAGCAGTGAAAATATCTTCTCTTCGAAGGATTAGATTACTCACATGTGGTCCTTAGTTCTCCTTTTCATTGTCTCATGTTTCCCTAAAATTAGGTGTCCCTTTTTTATTTCTCCCCACTCTATCTGGTGGTCCTATAAGACGGATCTAATTGTGGTTAATATTGTAATAAAAATATGACTTAATTTAAAACATTCCATTTTTAGACTAAATATCTCTAGAAAGATTAAGGTTGGTCCCTTTCTATTTTTCGGGCTCATATAATGTCACAACCCGAGTTCTAAAGACTCCGGAAGCGATGAAAAATTATCAAGGAATATCAATAAATGATATCCCAAGCTGATCAAGTCAATGGGAATCAACCAGACTCACAAACACTTAGGTTTGACCAATGTGCTGTCGTGCTAAGGCCTAAAAAACTAGCTATTTAAAATCCTTAGAATTGGCCTTGCAAAATTTTCGGTAATTGTTTGTTAGGTGTCCAATTGTCTAAAAATGTTTTTTTAATAAATTTTATATATAAGGTAACCCATCCAACTAACTACGATCCAAGGAGAAATTTTCAGAATTTTTAGAAATTTGTTTTTGGAAGAAAGAGTTGACTTTTTATTCTTAAAGAATTAGGCCTTGTAACTATTTTTATTGGTTCCAAATGGAGGCTACTTCCTTATTTACATTATTGAATACCATTTAAATAATGGTATTCAATAATGTAAATAAGGTATTTCTTTTCATTTACTTAAGACATTATTATGTAGATAACGTATTCAATAACAGTGTTGTCTGGGCAACAGCGTGCAAAGTAGAATTAAGAATCTATTAGTTTCAGTCCGCTTTCCAGTTGACTGAGTCTAGATATCAGTCGACTAATTCTTCCATTCAGTCGACTGATAGTTCAGGATTTATAGGTTCTCCAGTTTTTGTGAGTTTCAGTCGACTGAGTTTAGATCCTAGTCTACTGATTATCTCATTCAGTAGACTGATAGTCCGGGATTCATGGTTTCTTCAGCTTTTCTTAGTTTCAGTCAACTTGTTCCAATTCCTAGTCGACTGAAAGACATCCTTAGTCGACTGAATTGGTTGCCGAACAACTTCAATATGCTATTTTGTGATTCTTTTCAACCTCCTTTTGGGCCCTTTACTCACCAAGTATTTATACAACATAGGAAAAACATTTCTAACATAAAACACCTCATTTTATATAATTATCAAGGATTAAATCAATCATTTATAATCATTGTAAAGGGGATTTTCAAGCACTTTATTGTCACTTGAATACAACACACACATTCATCTTTTCATTCATATTTTCACATCTCTTATAATGAGGTTTAGCATTAGAGAAAGGATGTTCACAATTTATACTCAAATTAAACTAAAAGTTTTTGTCCTTCTCCTCCCATGGCATGACATATATATATATATATATATATATATATATATATATATACACGAACTTTACAAAATACCCAAATTGAACAATTAGAATTTATCAATAACATCCAACATTAATAGAACATTAACCATGCCCAAAACTCCACCAGAATGCTAAAAATACACATCTTCATAAATCTTGAGTCTCTTGACTAGTCTCCTTGCCATTTCCTACAACTAGTAGGGGGTTAAAACAATGCCCTTGTAGAGGAATCTAACGAAAGTAGAAACTTACGTGGTGCCACGTGGATACTTGTGCTAGTGTAGTAACAAGTTCTATGTGACAATACAATTCACACATCTATAATTCTCAATCTTAACTTTATAATTTATTTCTCAATAATCTCAACCCAAACAAGCATACACATGTGTATTTGTCACGTAACACTCATAATATAGTCCATTTATCAAGATTACACATCACAACATGAAATAGAGCACATAGACACGTTTTAGCAAACATGTGGTAGGCATAACATATGCTAGAATTCATATATACAAAGAAATCAAGATTTACTCATCATGTGACCTTTAATGATAAATCCAAAAGACTTCAAACACAAAAGCAACACAATAACGTAGAGAATAGAACCAGTCATACACAAGGACATAAGATTGACATACTTCCATTATTTTTACCACCACAAAATCCAATAAACATAAATATCACTCCATAAGAAACATATATATCACACACCATGCACATTCACACTCTCGTCTCATCCTTAGGTTAGAAACCCATACCTCAAATCTCGTAAATCTTGAAAACCCTAGTTGAAAACTTGTTTTTTCTCTTGATTCTTCCTTGCCCTAGCTTGTAATCATGGTAAAGAATATCTAGGTAAGAAACCCTAGCCTTGGTTTCTTAGATCTGGCCTTAGAATGAAGAGAGAATATGGAAATGGAGAGAAAAATGGGCTTTGTGCCCAACTGTATAGAGAGAAAGAGAGAAAGAAAAGGATAGAGAGGGAAAGTGCTAGAGAATAATGAATTCTCTAACCCTAATTTTCCTTTCATACTCCCCTTTCATCCAATTTATCTTTTTGCCATTCACTTTGTGGCTCTCATTCCCTTTACTTTGCCCTTATGGTCATTCTATTTATACACACTCATTTATCAATTTCATTAACCTTTATAATATTCATTTCAATTTAATCATAGAATTTCCTAGGTATCCCACTCACATAGATGAGCGAAGACAGTAAAATGACTATCTTACTCCTATAGTTATTTAATGGGTTTAAGTAAGCTCCAATATTCTCTAATAAATTTCTAACCCATTATTTGATATATTAAATCAATTATACGTTATAATACTATATTACTAATATTTTAGTCTACTTATTTTATATTACAAAATTACGGGACGTTACATATAACTTAATTTATTACTAGGGGCATAGTTGTAATTATTACTTTTATGTATTTTATTTTTCAATATCAAATTTTCTAAAGCGGACTCCACCATTGAGTCGAAAATGTCGAGAAATGTTGGGATATCCTTCGTAATTTATTTGGCCTTTGGTAAATTAAAATAATTATTATTTTTAAATAATTATTATTATTATTTATATATTATATATACAAATTTTAGATTTATTCACAACCACTAATACTATCACCATGGCAGGGGCTTAAGGTTTAAAATCAATGGTTAGGAGTTTTGAACCCCTTTAGCCGCACTCAGTTTATTTATTTTTTGGTTTTATTATATATATATAATTAGAGTTGCACATCGTATTAGCCATAAGTTGTGGCACAACAAATAGTGTTTTGGCCTTAAGCCTTTGCATCTCATCTTCAAGTTACCTAGGCAACAACGCCTTTTTTTTTTTTTATTAAACCCTTAACTCAAAATGACATAGTTTGGGTTTACTAAATATTTAAATTTTTCTTAAACTTAAACGATGTAGTTTTGCCTTTAGCATCATTAAAATGACGTTCTGTTATATGATGCCCTAACTTGTTGGCCAGCTGAATCCACTCGACTTAACTCGCCATGGCTTGGTCATCATGTCGAGTCAACTCAACCATGACCCGTCGCCTTCTCAAGTGATTGTCAACGAAAACTGGGAATTTTTAAGTTTTTTTTTTTACATTGTTTTCTTGCTCTTTTTAATCCATTTTTCAATTAAAATCCTTCTAAACTTTATTTTATTCATTGGACCACTTTAAAAACTCTCGATTTTTTATCAACTGCCATTCCAGCCATACCTGCAACTCCCTCATTTAGGCCCACAAATTTGCAATGGACGTGTATGCATCGCTAATTGTTATATTTATTAAAACAACACCATTTTAAACTTTATGTGTAATACCCTGACCCAAATTGTAACCAGGCGAACCATGTAAATTCGGGCCGATAGGGCTTTATGTAATGATATCGAAAAGCATGGACGATTGTAAAATTTAAATAATTTCGAATGTACGGACGATGATGGGCGATGATGGGCAATGCCCGAGCAAGCCAGGAACGAATATCGAAATAAAAATAAAATCAAAATGAAATAAAAATAAAAATAAAATAAAATCAAAATAAATAAAATCATAATATATATGGAATATGGGTATATGTATATGTGTATATATGTAGGTGAATATATATATATATATATCAAGAAATATAAATATGGAAGGTGCATGAAAAAGGGGTTACAAGAGAAGGAAAGAAATTGAAGGAAGAAAAAAAAAAACTGAAATGGAAAGAAGGGAAGTGAAGGGGCGCAGGGGAGTTATAACCCATGCGTTGGGTTGAAAAAAAAAATAGAGAAAGAAAAAGAAGAAAAGAAGAGGAACCAGAAGGAAGCAGCAACTGAGAAGGGTTCAGGTTGTAGAAGAGAACTAGGAGGAGAGAAGGAGAAGAGGAGGAAGAAAAATAGAGGAGAAGAACAGTTGCAGGAGGTAAAACTTCAATTTTTTATTCTCTATATTTTTTTGGCTTTTATTTAAAGTTGCTCAAAGCTTGGTTTTGATGGTAGAATGTTGTTCTAGGAAGAAAAATAGGAATTTAGGAAGAAACCGCGAAGAAAACGGTTGAGAAATGGGGTAGATATCGTGCATGATCGAAAAATTGAACGGGGAGTTTTTGGGTTGTTTTGATTAGTTTTAAACGCCTAAAATTGTGTTAGAATGCGTTAAATATGCTTTAGAATCAATTAGAAATGAGAAGGATCGAGAAAATTGCAAGAAAAAAAGAAGAAAAAAAATCTGAGATTTTCCGGCCACTGGCACCGGAGAAGGATACCGAAGGGCCGCCGAAAAAATCGAAGTGATGGCTACTGTTGGGTCAATGCGTCTTGGGTTGGGTTGGGCCAGCCCAGGCGCACCAAGGACTAATTTGTTTTTAAACTGAATTAGTTTTAAGGAAAAAAATTGAAGAAGGCAGTGGCTGCTGGGAATTGAACCTGAGCCGTGGCAGGTGGGGGGGCATGCCCACCACTGTGCCACACTTTATGTAAACAATGGTGGGGATTATATATATATATATTATAATTAAGAAATTAAATAAAATAATTACTTGGTATTAAAATAAGCTTCTGATGTCCAAATTTCACAAATAAATAGTGTAAATTTACTATTTTGGACCCTCTGGACCCAATGGTTAGGTCTGGTTCACGAGATGGAGTCTCAAAAAATAAAATACTCATAGAAATGCCAAAATAACCAAAATACCCTTGAGTCAAATGTGAGTCAAATAGACTCCGATTAAATTAAGTAAATAGTGAATTTTTATTAATTCAAACCTTTTGGACTCAACGGTGCAGTCCAATTTGTGAAAATAGGTCTCGAAAAATAGAGACTCATAAAATGACCATTCTGCCCTTTTCGGTATACGAATCCAAATTGAAAACCGTGAAAGCCTAAACTGACTTTCTTCGACATCCCGAACTCAATGGTAGAGTCTAAATTAGCAAAAGAGATACTTAGAGTAACGAGGTGTACAATTTGATAAATGACATTAAAACTGAGACATGTTTACTGATTTATAGGCAAGTCAAAGGGAAAAGGAAAAGTTACGGAATACTGAGGTAGATCACACAGATAAAAGGTAAGTAAACTCTTATCTCTTATACGTGATTTTCCAAACCACATTCTTTCTATTACTGCCAAATTTTGTACTCTTTTACGAATCAACTGTTATTATTCCACAATTGATATTGTTCTATCTTGTGGTTGTTATAGACTGCGATATCATGATTGTTGTGTTGTACTATGCCTTGAAAGGCCTATTGTTATATGTCCATGCATGTTATTCCATGTTTATACACTTGTTATGAAATTATAAGAGAATCATGATTTAATTGAATGTTGGATTTGTGCTCAGTCACAATATCCATCCGATGCTTTCGGAGGTGGCAGGACCTTCGGGTCGATTGATAGGACCTATGAGTCGAGTCCATTAACGGACATATGGAAATGAGGGCATCTTTATACATAGAGTTATGAGGGCATTTTATATGCATTGAAGTTAAAGGGGTATGCCGAGCCCAAAAGACCGAGGTTCTGCCAACCAGAGTAAATGCATCACTTATGTTCGACTGATATGTGTACATTTATTGGATTCATAGGATGTGTGTCATTTCCTTTAAATAATCCTATATTGACCATTCACTCATTGATTGTACTTGATTATGACCGATTTATTGTGGCAGTATATTTATGTTGACTGTTATTATTGAGCTTTCCCATATTCATGCTATGCCATTACTCATACTTGTTTCTTATGCCTTACTGTTCATTAACCCTTGTGGCATTTTATCGTTAACTGCATCTGTTTCCATGATTGGGTATCATGTTCACTCTATGAGTTCATATCTCTCTATGTTAACCCTAACCCATGTCGGAGATGGACTTTTACTTACTGAGCTTTGTTAGCTTACCCAAATTACTTATTTTTTTAGGTGAGAATGCTACATAACCATAGTAGGAGTTCAGGAGCTTAGGGAGACAGTTGAGGAGCATGATAGAATGATGTAATCTCTCCCATGTACTCACCACCTATGAGTGTCATTATGTTTAAGTTTTATGTCGGTTTACATTTTCAATTGCTAAACCATGTTTTGTACTAAGACTTCCGCAAATTTAATGTTATGTTTACATTATTTATTGTTATCATTGATACAAAGAATGAAAAAAGTAGGGACGGCCATTGGGTCGGCCCTGCGACACAAGATCCGCATAAGGTGGGTTTTGGGTCGTGATAGCTTGGTATCAGAGCAGAATCTTAGGTTCTAGTGAGTCATGGGAGACATGATTAGAGTACTAGAACTGTTAAAGTCTAAGAGTCAGTCGATAGATAATATTGACATTACTAGGTTAAACTTTTATGCGAACACTGATGGTTATTTTACGTATACCTTCACTGATTATCTTTTACAAAAAAGTGTAACACTAGTAATACGCCGATAGTCAGAAATCATCTTACTGGGATGGATTGGATAGATCAATTGAACAAAATAGAACACCTTAGGGAAAAAGTCACCAAGTCTCTACCCATAATCAGGCCCCAACAGTTGACCATTATAATGAAGTAGTGGCACCAGTAAAGACTATAAAATGGGGCAGGAGGGAAATTGCCAAAAAGGGTCAAAGATGACAATAGAGGCATAATTAAATACCCCAACTGCCTAAAAGTCCATCAAGGATACTATCTCAAAAACACTACTGGGAGATGATCGGGCTACTGTACCAATAGTCGTAAGTATTTTCCAATTGCTTACAATTTGCCTTTATATTGTTTAAATATTTGATTTATAGTTCCCGCAGTTACTGCTAAATTGAACTTAAAAACAGAACCCCTAGGTTACATGTTAACTGTTTCAATACCTTCGAGAGGTTTATCATTGATGAATACTATATATTGGGGGAAAAGACTATATGTTATGATGGAAATCAATAATTCTTGAACAATTGAGATGATTAAGTAAATAGTGACCTTTAAGGAATAGTAGTATGTTTAAAGATAAACGATGAGAATTCTCAAGGAATGACACTGAAAATACTAAAGGAGATTTCGATAAATTTTATATATAAATAAACGAGGCTTGAATGAGAAATAGTCTGAAGGAAACTTAATGGACAATTACAGGAGGAGTTGATGCTCTAAATAAATTCATGATGTACTAGAAATATGAAAATTCTTAAGTAAGTCATAAGTAGACCCTAATAGGGTAGAGATGAATAGAGTTTTGAAGACAATTACTAAATGAGTGAGATTGTTAGAATGGACCTTATGAAATGTGATGATTTTGAAAAGAGGCTGACACATGATAAATAAATATTAGAAAGAAATTCAATGAATCTCGTGATCTAAGATAATATGTGACTGATTTTAGTCAATACTCTATCAAGTTAGATGAAGGTAAATGATAACTGATTCTGAATAATTGTTAGGGATCAATGTGATCTAAATGATTGTAAATACTGAACTGGTAGTAAATTATTTAGAGAAACAATGAAATTGAGACGATATATGAGTTTCGAGGTACTATGAGAAAATCATTATTCATGAATGATATACATATAGCCTATGAGGTATAGATCATAAGTACATGATAATTAACTGATTAGATACTCTTAAAGGAACTAAGAATTCGAGGATTTAAATAGTTAAATGATCGGTGACTTTTGGAAGACGATAGCTTGTTAAATACTAAGGTTAATAGTTTTTAGGAAAGACTATGCAATGACTGACTTGATGTTTCTTGGACGATTGAGATAATCAAATGAATTGTGACTTTTGGGAGAAAGTCGTATGCTTAAGGGCAAAGGTTAAGGATTCTTAGGGAGAATCGTACCAGTGTCGAGGTTGATGACTCTTAAGTCGTTAAATTGTGAATTGATCAATAAATTGGGGGAAACTATCATTTGAACAAGGAAAACGGTTAATGCTCTTTTGGAGGATATAAGGTGATATAGAGTTGGGATTGTGAAATCTTGAAAAGTCGGTGGATTTAACAACAAATCTATATGAGAGATGGTCTAAGGAAGACTTAATGAATAGTAACATGAGGAGTTTGAGACTCCAGATGGATTGATGACAGATCAAAAATATAAGGATTCTTGGGTGAGTCATATAGGGGAAAGATAAATGGATCATTGAGAGACAAATACTAATTGAACAAGACACTCAAGTGAACGTTATGAAATGTGATGGTTCTAAAGGGAGATTGACATGTGATGAATGATCATTGAAAAAAATTCAATGGATCTTGTCGATCTAGGTGACAATATGACCCAAATTGTGGGTGGTACTTTAGTGAGTCAGTTGAATCTATTTCAAAAGATAAATGATTGATGATTCCGAATGACTTTTGAGCATCAACGTGATCTAACAATTAAAGAGATGAAAATTGTGGCATAGTGTCTAGAAAACTGTTGAGGACAACGACTGTGCTAAAGTGATACTGTAGAGATCTGAAAAAAATTTCGGAAAGTAATTAAATGATAAAAGAAATAAAATTTTGAAAGTAGAAAGCGTGTGAAAAAAAAAAAGTAGTGTCGGCAGCTTTAGTCGTGTGGTGTGTGTGTGTGTTATATATATTATATATATATATATATATAATATATATAACATTAGGGAGAGAAGGAAAACGGGGGGAGAAAAAGAAATGAAAGAAAAGAAAAGGGAGGCAGTGTGGAGAAACGGAAGGGGGGAGCTCCGATCATCGCACAGTGAATCCCCAACCAAAACAAAGCCTATGCTTTGTGATTGTCCAGCGGTTGCCTCTCCTCTCTCAGCCTCAGACCAGGCGTCATCGCGAGTTCGCGACATCGTCGTCTCTCTCGGCCTTCAAGCAAAAGCGAAGACCCTCGAGTCTGCGACATCAGCCAGGTTCTGAGAGCGACGGTTGGTCGCTGAGTTGGATTTTGGGGCTGAGATCTCTACGACTAAGTCGGATCGTCGGATTGAGATTGAGTAGGTTAGGCATTGCGGTTTTGTGGCTCGGAATTGCGTATGGCTGCCACTGGAGTTGCGAAAGGGGAAAACGGAAATGCGGAGTAAAGCAATTCGCTGCACGGGGTGGATTCAGTTCGGGTTCCTCTGTTGGGATTTGTTGTAGGGATATATATATATATATATTTGTATTTATATTTATATTGTGTAGATGTTGCGGCTGTTCGGGTTTGAAGTAGATTAACAAAAGCAGCAGGATAGAGATTGAAGGAGAAGCAGACCGAGGTTCAAAATGTGTCAAAAATTGGAATTTGTTGATCACGTTTTTACGGCTGTTCGGGTTTGAAGCGGAGCAGGAAATTGAGCAAGTTGGATTTGCTAATCCGGTTGTGTCCGTGTTTGGAGGTGATGTTTTTAGTTGTATAGCTTGGTTAGTTGTGGGTTGAATTAAGGGAGAATTTCAAGGAAACATGGAATTGATGTTGTTGCTGTAGTTTTTTTTTGGTGATGCTCTTTCTGATTAAGTTTTAAGAGCTATGATCCTTCCAGCTTGAAAATAGATGCACTTTCATCTATTCCAATTGACCCTTTCTTATTTATTCTTGGTTATGAGTTGATGAACATAGACCTGGTGTACTTGAAGGACTCTTTAGTGTATTGGGCATCTGTTTTACAAGAAAATGGCAAGTGCTTAGCAGAGATATGATTCTGGACAACCCCCCATTAGATGGTTTCAGACCCTACTACTATTTCCTCATTGGCAATGGATAAGACCAACAATGGAGCAAAACCTCTAACAACTGCTACAATCTGAATCATGATTTTAGAATCTGGGTACTGGATATCCTTGAGCAGGGCCCATTGACTGAGGGAAGTAATGCAATATTAGTTGAAACTTCAGCCTTGCAATGGTGAAATTGTTGGAGGCTATGGGTTTTGACCTTGCTTGTAGAAATCGGAGCTACTGATTTAGAAAACTTTGCACAGTAATCTGACGAGAGGAAGGGAAAGTTCTTCAATATCTGATGGATGGGATGATAAGGGGACAGAATCTGTCAGGATCATCATCTGCTTGGAAAAAAAAAGACTGAAGAAGTTGATGAAACTGGATTTAAAATGGTTGGCTGACTCGATCAACCAGCCGGTGTGTTTTCTTCAACTTCTGAACCGTGGACACAGCTTAGTAGGGTTATGACCAACCCTATCAGGTATGATATTTTTCTAAGTGAGGAATAGGATTGAGTTAGGGATGATTGCCATATTGATTGAATGAAACATGCGTTTAATTGATATTAGAAAATCACATAGGGAATACTTACTTTGGAACAGAACCTAAAGTTGATTGATTTGGCACTTCTATGTTTTCCTGTTATTCTGTAGAGGTATGACTTGTTTTGTATGTTAGCATAGTATGTGATTGGCATATCTTGTTTGTGAGTTGTTAAGACGTGGATACGTGATTTGGGTATGTGTTTACGTTGGTTATGTATTGCATACATTCATGTGAAAGTGGTTTTTATTATTCTGAGGTTGTGGCTTTTGTTATTCCGAGGTTGTAGCTTTTGTTATCCAGAGGTTGTGGCTTTTATTATTCAGATGTTGTGATTTTTATTATTCAGATGTTGTGGTTTTTATTATTCAGAGGTTGTGACTTTTATTATTCAAATGTTGTGGATATTATTATTCAGACATTGTGGCTATTATTATTCAGATGTTGTGGGTTGAGCACGTGGTGCTGTGTATTATCGGATGTATTCTGTGAATGAGCATTGGTACCCAGTTTCCATCGGATGTGTTCCGTAAACGGGAGTTGGTACCCAGTTTCCATCAAATGTGTTCCGTAAACGGGGGATGTTACCTAGTGTCCATCGGATGTGTTCCGTGATTGAGACATGGGTGTGATATTGAGTTGCGTGGGTGAGTCACGCGTATTTTCATTACATTAGGGTGTGGCATAGAGTTGACATGATATGCATAGAGTTGACATGATGGCATAGAGTTGACATGGATGTGGCATAGAGTTTGCGTGGGTGTGTTATGAGCATTGTCATCACATTGCATAGACATGGGGATTCTTGTTGTTATATTGTTTGAATGATTGGATGACTTGTGGATTACTGCTGTTACAATATTTGGATGATTTGGATAATATGTGGATTGCTGCCGTTACATTATTAGGATGATTGGGATAGCATGTGGATTATTCCTATTGCATTGTTTGAGTAATCTGGAAGGCATGTGGATTATTGTCATTACATTGCTAGGATGATTTAGAAAGCATGTAGAGATAAATGTACACTTGCACATGCCACGCCTTAATTTTGTTCATTGCATTAGCATTGTATCATACCAGCAGTTGAGCTGACCCATTCGTGGGACACCATATTACAGGTGATGCTTCCGACACTCAAGACTGGAGGAAGTCTAGCTCAATGGAGGAGACCTGACCATAGAAGGATGTTTGACCCTTGGGGGGGTATTATGATATTGTAAAGATTAAGGTGTTTCTGAAAAGAATGGAAATGGCATTGTATATTGTAATGAATATGGAACTTATGAATTTTAAGTTTAAGCATAGGTGTATACATGATGGATTGTATAATTAGGTGATGTATATTTAAATTCTATAAGCTTGTGGCCATCGAGTGAGGATGGAATGTACAGTTACTTATGTATGTATATTGATGCATGTTATTAGGTGAGAAAAGGCTTAGAAAACAGAGGAGGTTCTGCCGAAATTTTATGAAAATTAAAGAACTCTATTTAATTTGTCGTAAATTCGTAAATCTATTTAATTATCTTTTATTTTATTTACTTTCTGTTTGTCAGTCGCACCTCGGGTTTCGGTCATAAATTCGGGGCGTGACAACGTGGTATCAGAGCCTAGGTTCGAATACCTAGGGGACAGTGGGAGAAGTTAGATTTTTAGTTTAGTTGGGTAAGTTTGAATGGCATGTCTTAGGTACATGGGTTACACTGGTGTGCACGGGTATGGATTATATTTGATTTCCCGATTGACTGAGGGTACGTGGTTGTTGGATATATTGGTTGACTGGAATTGAAAATTCTTGTCTATGAGATAGACCGTATATTTTATGGGATAGACCGTGTGCCTAGTTGTTTGTAATATGGGTTGTGTACTTAGTTATCTATACGTAGGCGGTATGCCTAGTTATTTATGAGATAGGTTATAGATCTAGTTATCTACTTGGTTTGTTGTGTTCATTCATGTATATGTATATTCTTATGATGGATTCTATGGTTGAGTGCTTATTTGGTGAGATATGTATTAACTGTTGACTGTTGTTTGTAGATTTTATATATGTGTGCTAGGTTAGTACCCGATATTCATGGGTTACCGTACTATGACTCTGATGTTTATACAGACTGGATTGGTCTCAGGTCTTGAGTTACAGTTGATGGATGACACCCCATCAACCAGTAACAAAGGGAGCTGTGATCCATGAAGGGTTATCACCTAGCTATAAAAGTAAGAAATAATAAAAGACACATCAAACCTTAAAATGTTACAATAAGGATTTGGACTTGTGGAGCTTTCTGTGTATAGCTGGCTATTTAGAGTGTTTATCTTTAAATTTTTAGTGATGTTCTTGTGTTAAGCCTTGTTTGTGGAGAGATGTATTGTTTTAGATAGTATTCACTAGGAGTTGAGTATTGGTAGGCTAATTAAACACTAGCATGATTTGAGTATGTATATATTGCATTGTTTAAGTGAATTTCTTCCTTGTGAAAGACTGGGTTAGAACTCTGTGTTAACTGTTTGGTGTAACCAACGGATGGGGATGGGTGACGTTAGTCATGTTAGTGTTGATTAGGTAAGTGTGTCATGACCGTTACAATTGTTACTCGTGGAAATGTGATTTCTCGACGTAGATACGCTTTTGTGGCCATGTTCAATGACCACTATTTTCCCATGACTGCCAGGGTTGGATTTAGAGAGGAGTTTGAGGCACTTACTCAGGGGGATATGACGGTGACTCAGTGTGTCTCAGTTTACTACATTGGGGAGATTTGCCCCACACATTATTCGGGATGAGCGATTGAGGATCTTTCAGTTTGTTAAGGGGTTGAAGACCTCTGTTAGGGATAGACTGGCGGCCCACATTATTGAGACCTATAAGGAGGCTTGAGAATATAGTATATGAATACCGGAAATAAGTACAAGAGATAGATTAAAAAGGGAATTATGATGATGAAATTGACATGATGAGATAGTAGAGATTCCTAGATATGCACATCCAAGTTTTGAGGACAAAACTTATTTTAAGGAGGTAGAATGTAATACCCCGACCCAAATTGTAATCGAGCGAACCATGTAAACCCGGGCCGATAGGGCTTTATGTCATGATATCGAAAAGAATAGATGGTTGTAAAATTTAAATAGTTTCGAATGTATGGACGATGACAGGGGATGCCCGAGCAAGCCAGGAAAGAATATCGAAATAAAAATAAAAATAAAAATAAAAAATAAAATCAAAATGAAATAAAAATAAAAATAAAAATCAAATCAAATCAAAATAAATAAAATCAAAAATAAAAAACATAATATATATAGAATATGGGTATATGTATATATGTAGGTGTATATATATATATATATATCAAGAAATATAAATATAGAAGGTGCATGAAAAGGGGGTTACAAGAGACAGAAAGAAACTGAAGGAAGAAAAAAAAAACTGAAACAGAAAGAAGGGAAGTGAAGGGGTGCAAGGGAGTTATAACCCATGCGTTGGGTTGAAAAAAAAAAGATAGAGAAAGAAAAAGAAAAAAAAAGAAGAGGAACCAGAAGGAAGCAGCAACTAAGAAGGGTTCAAGTTGTAGAAGAGAATTAGGAGGAGAGGAGGAGAAGAGGAGGAAGAAAAGTAGAAGAGAAGAACAGTCACAGAAGGTAAAACTTCAATTTTTTATTCTATGTATTTTTTTGGCTTTTATTTAAAGTTGCTCAAAGCTTGGTTTTGATGGTAGAATGTTGTTCTAGGAAGAAAAATAGGAATTTAGGAAGAAACCGCAAAGGAAACGGTTGAGAAATGGGGTAGATATCCTGCATGATCGAAAAATTGAATGGGGAGTTTTTGAGTTGTTTTGATCGGTTTCAAACACCTAAAATCGTGTTAGATTGCGTTAAATATGCTTTAGAATCAATTAGAAATGAAAAGGATCGAGAAAACAGCAAGAAAAAGAGAAGAAAAAAAATTTCTGAGATTTTCCAGCCACTAGCGCCAGAGAAGGTGACCGGAGGGCCGCTAGAAAAACCGGAGTGATGGATACTATTGGATCAATGGGTCTCGGGTAGGGTTAGGCCAACCCAGGCGCACCAAGGGCTAAATGGCATGGGTCGGATGGGCCTGCTTGATTTGTTTTTAAACTGAATTAGTTTTAAGGAAAAAAATTGAAGAAGGCAGTGGCTACTAGGAATTGAACCTGAGCCGTGGCAGGTGGGGGGGGGGGGGGATGACCACCACTGTGCCACACTTACATATGTAAGCAATGGTGGGGATTATATATAGATATTGTATAATTAAGAAATTAAATAAAATAATTACTTAGTATTAAAATAAGCTTCTAATGTCCAAATTTCACAAATAAATAGTGTAAATTTACTATTTTGGACCCTCTAGACCCAATGGTGAGGTCTATTTCATGAGACGGAGTCCCAAAAAATAAAATACCCGTAGAAATACCAAAATAACCAAAATGCCCCTAAGTCAAATATGAGTCAAATAGACTCGGATTAAACTAAGTAAATAGTGAATATTTATTAATTCAAACATTCTGAATTCAACGGTGAAGTCCAAATTGTGAAACTAGGTCCCAAAAAATAGAGACACGTAAAATGACCGTTTTGCCCTTTTTGGTATAGGAGTCCAAATTGAAAACCGTGAAAGCCTAAACTGACTTTCTTCGACATCCCGGACTCAATGTTAGAGTCCAAATTAGCAAAAGAGATACTTAGAGTAACAAGGTGTACAATTTGATAAATGACATTAGAACTAAGACATGTTTACTGATTTATAGGCAAGTCAAAGAGAAAAGGAAAAGTTATGGAATACTGAGGTAGATCACACGGATAAAAGGTAAGTAAACTGCTATCTCTTACACGTGGTTTTCCAAGCCACATTCTTTCTATTACTGCCAAATTTTGTACTCTTTTACGAATCAATTGTTATTGTTCCACAATTGATATTGTTCTATCTTGTGGTTGTTATTGACTGCGATATCATGATTGTTGTGTTGTACTATGCCTTGAAAGGCCTATTGTTATATGTCCACGCATGCTATTCGATGCTTATACACTTCTTATGGAATTACAAGAGAATCATGATTTAATTGAATGCCTGATTTGTGCTCAGTCACAATATCCATCCGATGCTTTTTGAGTTGGCAGGACCTTCGGGTCGATTTACAGGACCTTCAAGTCGATTGACAGGACCTACGGGTCGAGTCCGTGAATGGACATATAGAAATGAGGGCGTCTTTATGCATGGAGTTATGAGGGCATTTTATACGCATTGAGGTTAAGGAGGGTATGCGGAGCCCCAAAAGGCCGAGGATCTACCAACCAGAGTAAATGCATTACTTATGTTTGACTAATATGTGTACGTTTATTAGATTCATAGGATGTGTGTCATTCCCTGTAAATAATCCTATGTTGACTGTTCACTCATTAATTGTACTTTATTGTGACCGATTTATTGTAGCAGTATATTTATGTTGACTGTTATTATTGAGCTTTCCCATATTCATGCTATGCCATTACTCATACTTGTTTATTGTGCCTTATTGTTCATTAGACCTTGTGGCATTTTACCGTTAACTGCATCTGTTTCCATGATTGGCTATTATGTTCACTCTATGAGTTCATATCTCTCTATGTTAACCTTAACCCGTGTTAAAGATGGGCTTTTACTTACTGAGCTTTGTTAGCTCACTCCACTTACTTATTTTTTCAGGTGAGAATGCTACAAAACCACAGTAGGAGTTCAGGAGCTTAGGGAGACAGTTGAGGAACTTGATAAAACTCTCCCATGTACTCACCACCTAAGAGTGTCATTATGTTTAAGTTTTATGTTGGTTTACATTTTCAATTGTTAAACCATATTTTGTACTAAGACTTCCGCAAATTTAATGTTATGTTTACATTATTTGTTGTTATCATTGATACAAAGAATGAAAAAAGTAGGGACGGCCATTGGGTCGGCCCCGAGACACGAGATCCGCATAGGGTAGGTTTCGGGTCGTGATAATGTGAATATTGGGGACACATAATTTTCTTCTTTGCGATGCACATGTGTTCATCGCTAATAAGTCCTTATGTTCTATAAACCCACTTTGATCTAGTAAACTCACTCTCTCTCTTCAATCTCACACATCGACCCCCTCTTTCTTAATGACTTTCGGCCATAAACTGTCACTACCATTCCCAAAATTTCAGTTTTCAAGTTTTTTTCTTTCTAATTTTCCCTCTTTTGATTTGTGAATTCAATATTTGAATCTATGATATGTATGTCCCTCTATGAAATTTGGATTAGTTTTTTCTTAATTTTACACTTTTTGTTTTTTATTTATAGAGATTTGATTTAGGATTTATTGCATTTTTGTGTATATGTTTTCTTGTGTGTGTGTCTTTTTTTTTTCTTGTATATGTGTTCAAATGTTATGGTTTTTCTTATATATATGTTCAAATATGTTTTTACTTGTATGCGTGTATGTGTTTGTGTGAATTATAATGTATGTGTATATATTCTGATGTGTGTGTGTGTGTATATATATAGATATATATAGATTTTTTCCTTTGATTTTTTCTTAGATGTGGGCTTTAGATTTTTAAATATGTATGAATAATACTATTTGTAATTCCTCGGCTCTGTTGGGCCGAACTAAGGGGTTATCGGGACCCTAAAAGGTAGGTCATTGAGACTAATCATCTTAGTCAAGTGAATAAACACAATCCATTTGTTTCTGAATTGATTCCCTTTAAGTCATTTTACTTTAATTGGTTTCGATTCGTTCTCATGATTAGACTTGTTCAAGTCCCGTAACGGGATAAATGAAATAGATCACCATAAGGCGTAACTTAACCAAATCATCCATCGATAATACATATGTAAAGACCTAAAAAAAAAAATGAGAATAATTTTTTTTTTATATGATAGAGCACTATTTGAATGTCTCAAATTTTTAATTAATTTAGACTAGGAAAAATATTCTAATATATATGTATATATGAAAATGAGGAAATATACCTAAATATACATGTATATATGTAAATGTGTATAAGTGTACAATTGTGTGTAATTAAGTGTATTTGTGTGTATACATGTGTGCCAAAGATAAAGTGTAGCATGCAAGTGGGTGTGTAGTGTCGGTTCTGTGTGTGTGTAGGTTATTGTGTTTGGTGTGTGTGTGTAATATAATATATACATATATATATATATATGACTACAAACACAAGCAATGCATTTAATGAAAAGCTGAAAGACAAGAGAGGGGACAGAGAGGAATTCAAAAAAAAGGAAAAGGAGAAGGGAAACAGCAGGTGAACAGATGAGGGGGAGTTGTGTGTGTGTGTGTGTGTGTGCTGTCATATGTATAGGTGTATATATATATATATATATGTGTATGCATATGAGTGTTACGTGTGATAGTATGAGATCAGAACTGGAAGAGTGTGTGAGTGCACAAAGAGTAGAGGTGATGATGAGAGCAGGCCTGAAGTGGAGAGCGGGGGGGAGAGAGAGGCAGGTGTGGTGATGTTTATACATAGTGTGCAGCTGATTAGGGAAAACAGAAGGAGAGAAAACAAGTGAGAAACTGAGGAGTGATTTGGGATTCAGAAGATGAGAGGAGGAAGAGAACAAGGAGAAGAAGGAACGAGAGTCCAGTGTTGAGGTAAATCTACAAAAACCCATTAATTTCTCTCTCTAAAAGTTAGGAATATATGCAAGTTGTTTTAAGCCCTTCTTAAGCATGCATGAGTTCATTTGGGTATTATAAACTATCAGAACTAAACTAGAATGTAGAAAAGGGCTTGACAAAACCCAAAACCGTGAAGAATAGCCATTAAAAGACCTCTCTTGGAGCAGGTCTAAAACCACCTGAACCAAACCACGTTTGGGTTGTGGGAACCTTTACTAGACCCCAACAGCATTTCAAAAACCTCATTCCGTGACCTAGAAGCCTAGACAAAGGCCCTCAAAATACCACTTGCAGATTTCGGGTTTTAGAGCTAATGTCACCAAACTGCCCCAAAACTTGATTTTAAAAATGGGGGCTTGAACCCCACAAAGAATAGAACCCAACCAAAGAGACCCCATGAGATTTGGATCAGAAATGAGGGCGTACAAGCCAGTTGCAGGTCGCGACTATCCAACCCACCATGGCTCCTCGAGCTTGACTCGAGGCACAAAATGAATACCAAACGATGGCTTAGACACTTACTGACCCTCAACGCCCAAAAACAGAGATTAAATGAACCCAAAACCTCACGAAATTGAAAGAAAAGAAAACCAGAAATTAGGGCAACACAGTCGACGTTTGGGGAAGAAGACGACGAGTCGACCGAGTCGACTCACCTAACTCATTGGACCGTACGTGTTAACTCGGGCACGTGTCTCCATTAGATGGGTTGCCTCATTAAAAGTAACGGCGTCGTTTAGGTGCTGATATGTTTGGTTTTTAAAACCTGAATTGGCTCTGTTTGGGTACATGGATAAGAAATCAGAAAGAAGAATAACCAAACCTTAGATAAGGACTGTAACAGGGATATTCCATTCCAGTTCGCAGTCTAACCTGAACCGGCTGGTTCAGGGCCTTTTGGGTCTGGTCTAGGGTTACAACTTATAAACCCTTTGGTTCACTGTTTAAAAACTAAAAAAAAAACCAAAACTTTTGTAAATTTCATTTTAGCCACAAATGTTCTGAGTATTTGTATTCTGGCCCAGATTTTAAAGGATAAATTTAAATAAGCCCCTGAAAATAAATAAATAATAAAATAAATTATTTAATTACTTTATCAATTAAGGTAAAATGATTATTTTACCCTTAGACCCTAAATGGGTCAAACGAAGTCCAAAATGGATAAATGAATAGTGTATTTTTACTATTTCGGGCACCCTGGACTCAATGGTGGAGTCCAATTGGTGAAATTAAGTCCCAAAAAAAACAAACACGTAAATCATAAATGACTGTATTGCCCTTAACAATACCCAAGGTTGTTTAGACATAAAAGATAGTCCATTTTAATTATGTCGGACATTCTGGGCTCAATGGTGGAGTCCATACTAGCAAAGGAAGCACCGAACAATGCAATGCATGAAAGAGTAAAAGACCAAAATGCCCTTGAGTTGAAAAGTAGTCAAACGAACTTCGATTAAAATAAAAGAATAATGAATTTTTATTATTTCGAACATTCCACACTCAACGATGGAGTCCGATTTATGAGAAGAGGTCTCGAGAAGTAAGAACCTGTGAAGGTACAAAATGACCATTTTACTCCTTTAGTACAGATGCCCGAATTGAATTTCGCAAAAGCCTAAACCGACTTTCTTCGACATTCTGGACTCAATGGTAGAGTTTATTTTAGTAAAATAGGAAGTCATGGTATAAAAGTATAAAATTTGATGAATAGCATAATTCAAGTAGAGATAGACTGAGTTGTGTCGCAATGATTTTAGGAACACCGAAGGGAAAGGAAAGGCAGTCTAGACCTTTCGGTTGGAGACAGAAAAAGGGACTGCATTCTCATTGATTAGTTCGGCTACATCGCGAGCACGGTTTCTTAGGGTTGAGATCAACCCATCAAGTATGATATTTTGCTAAGTAAGGAATAGGATTAAGTTTAAGAATGATTTGCATGTTGATTGAATGAATCATATGTTTATTTGATGTTAGAAAATCACATAGGAAATGGTTGCTTTGAAACAAAACCTGGAGTTGATTGTTATGTGTTTATGTGTTCTTTGTTATTCTTTGGGAATTATGATTTATTTCATGTACTGGTGCCGTGTGTGATTATGTTTTTGGAGAATGGTTAAGATGGTGAATGTGTGAATCGAGCATGTGTTTAAATTGATTGTGTATAGCATACATACATGTGGAAGGAGTTTTATGATTTAAATGTTATTACTGCTTAAGTATAATGCATTATTTAAAGCATGTTTCATATGTGGATAACATGTTTCATTGATATTGTATTGTTGCATGGTGAGATCAAAGTATATTGGTACAGTGTGATTCCTTGAAAGCATAGTGTGGGTTGAGCACTTGGTGCCCAGTATCCAACGGATGTGATCCGTAAACAGGACATTAGTACTCAGAATCCATCGGGAACGATCCGTAAACGAGACATTGGTGCCCAATATCCAACGGATGTGATCCATAAACGGGACATTGGTACTCAAAATCCATCGGGAACGATTTGTAAACGAGACATTGGTACCCAGTATCCAACGGATGTGATCCGTGAACAGGACATTGGTACTCAGGATCCATCGGACGTGGTCCGTAAACGAGACATGGGTGTGGCATAGAGTTTGCATGGGTGTGTCACGCATATTGTTCATATACTGCATTGATGATTTGGGGGACATGTAGATATAAATGTACACTTGCACATGCCATGCCTTAATTTTGTTCCTTGTTTTAGCATTGTGTCATACCAGCAGTTGCGCTGACCCATTCGTGGGATATCATATTACAGATGACGCCCCCGGCACTTGAGACTTGAAGAAGTCTTACAAAGTGAAAGAGACATGAACTTAGAAGGATTTTTTGCCCCTTTGGGGCATATTTTGATATTGTACAAGGGCATGAGTCCTAAACTATACATGTTTATTTGTATGTTATGAAACAACGGGAAAGACTCTATGGATTAGTAACAGAACATGAATTGGGTTAGTGTTAAAATGCATGTAATTGTCCCTTATTATTTCTTTTTTATTTATTTCACCCACTCCCCGGGTTTGTGAAAATTTGGGACGTGACAACATAGCAAAGTAATGTGCAGAGTTGACATTACTAGTCCAATATACAACATGTACATTAAGTCAAAGAATGATACAAGCACCCTTTACAATACATGATAAATGAATATAACTATCTGAAACTAATGATACTCAAGTCTCTATCCATCTTATGCTGCTCTAACAGCTGTCTTTTACCAGTCTAGTACCTATCATTCCCATGAACAATAGGGATGAGCCATAACGTTCAGTAGGGTTTCCAAAGCACACAAGCATATAGCGTGTAAAAATTAATGCAAGTCCGATATGGACAATCCTTAATGTCTAATATACAATCACAAACACACCAATATGATCTACTATATCATAGTTCTAGACATAATCATAAAAAAAAAAATGGCACCACTCCATATGGTGTAACAATTATAATAATGCACTCAAAATAGGCATTCAAACATGTTACATGTATATATATATATATATATATATATATAAACCTCACGACGCACCTCCATTTCCTATTTCTAACATAGATAGATAACATAGCCAGTCAATAACGTGTAATCACTGTATCATTATATAGACAACATGTGTAATCTATAACATAACAAGTCTGAGCAATATCCATTGTAATCATTAGTGGAGTCCATGCAATGCCATGATGCTCAATGTAGAAAGGTAAATCTGTATGATTTAAACTACGATCCAAATCTCAACTTTAGCTCTCTCAATCCATAGTTCAATCACCTAATGGCCCTCGAAGAAACCTGATGCTTCTCAAGCTACTAACCTAATGGCAATGCACCACCACCCACGTGGGGTTACGGTTCGTAACCAAATAGAGACACAATCAGTGATATCGAAATAGAATGACAACAGTTAAATTATAAGGATCAATGATAAACATGCAACCTCAATCAAGCAGGATAAAATCCTAGTCCTAGTAATCATCCGACTAAAAGGAGATACTACTTATGTCTTTCACATTGTGCATTAAATACCTCACACACTTCATGGTTCAACTCTCGAGAGCACCCCGACCCTTAATGCTAAGGTTCCGTAGTGATTCTTTAAGTTCTCTTAGATTAATTACACATCATCATAAATACTGGGTACCCGTTTTCCCAAACAAATATAAAAAATTTGTTCTCGGGTCTCAAAAACCTTAAGGAGGCCTCAACGTAATGTTTCAAAAACCTAATATCTCCATTCTCGTAAGAATGAACTATTTCTGACCCACCATTGTGGTACAATAATAGCTTCGGAAGATATTATATATTGGTTAAATTATACCGACCTTTCTTTAGATTTATGACAATTACATCGACTTTTTCTGAACTTCATAAAATTATACCAATTTTTTTACTTTTTCTGACAAACTACAACTATTATCTCGAGACATTTTTTTTATTTGTTTTGATAAAAAAAATTAAATTATCGAATTCTTTACACAATAAATCAACGGCTATAGTGTAGCTTGAATAACACAAAATATGTGGAGGCTTGAATTCTTTTTTCATCACCACTCTTGAACTCCAAATCTATTGTTGAAAAAAAAAATTTAAAAGCCCTATACAGCTGCTCTATAGTTTTCCAAAAACCTAAAGAAAAAAAGTTTTAGTTAGAGAACCCGTATTCTTATAATATGTGAAATATACCTGGTTAGGATTATGATTAGAGTTTTAATTGTGATACAAAATATAAATACGTTATAACTTTATTTTTTGAATTTTAAAAAAACATAGTTGCTCTCGTAAAAATAGGTTACTGAATCATTTAAATTTTCTATGTCATTTCTTTTTAACTCTTTTCACCGAAATTACATGTGTTCGATAATTCACAACAGTTTTTAATTGCCTATTTAGACTTCATTTTATTAAAAAAAATTGGGATTATTGTTTGATAGTGTAATGTTAAACTATTTGGTTTATAAAGCATGGAAACGTACAAGTCTAGGAATAAATTAAAAAAACAATGATTTATATTTGTTATGGAGCAACCTTGCAGTACCAAAAAACATCTAATGATTAGTTCTGCATCCAAATGGTTCCTGCCATTATTCCACCATACTAGCTCATCTAATGCACTATCAAGGATATTCAATTAAAATTTTCAAGTTAAAAATTACTGAAAATAAATTTTTTGGTGTGTGTAGACCATATATTACTTTAAAAAGAAACTATTTGTACCGCACAAAATGGAGCCAAGAATAGTTCAAGCTTGTCATTATAATCATGATCGACTTTGAAATTTTGAATATGTAAAAAGAGGAAAATAGTTAGTATACCACTTTGATACCTGTGGATTTTTTTTTGTATTCTTATTAAATGAAGTGCCAATGATTTTTTTGTAATTAATAAATATATTTAATTTTTTTATTTAAATTTTTTAAAAAAATTTTGATTCATGATGTGATCGGTGAACTAATCTTGTAACTAAAAATTTTATGTATCTAACAAAACTCGTAATAAAATGAGAGAGAGAAAGGGATTCTTCAAAAATAGCTACTTCAAAAAGCATCTACATCTAATACCAAACTTGATTGATGAATAAAGTAATTTACAATAAGTTCTTCACAAAAGGTGTGTGAATATAATAGTAGCGTGTTATGTAGATAAAGTTGATGACCCAAAAAGGAAAAAAACAATCTTTCACAAAAGCGTGTGTATATAATTAACCATTTATTTTCAAATATATATTTCACATCTGAACTCACAACTTAACAACCGTCTTACCACTGAATTACCCCGTTAGAGACTAAAAATGTCAGAGATCAAGAATGTTGAGGTTCCCATGGATGAGGTTCCCGTGGAGGAGCTCAACACTAGCCACGGGGATTGGGTTGAGTCCATAATGAATGTTCAAGGTTCGAATATAGCAGAAGCAGATCAGTCTCAAACAAAAAATCGAAGACGAATACCAAGGGTTCCACTGATGCTGCGAGATGCCAAAGATTTTGAGAAATACTATACACCGAGACTTGTCTCTATTGGTCCTTACCACTATAAGGTCCGGCCAGAAAGTCATCACTGCTATCAAAACCGTAAACTCCAGCAAGTGCAGAAGCTCAAGCCAAAAATGGCTAACAAGTTTGTTTCAAATGACAGGCTGCAGCTTGAAGGCCTGTATGAGAAGCTTCTCCAGAAAACCAAAGAAGTGAGGGAGTGCTATGAAGAGAATTCAACAAAAGACTTTAGCGACGAGGCGCTAGCAAGGATGATGCTGATGGATGGGTGCTTTATTTTGTATTACATCAAATCTGTCGTGGAAAAAACTGTTAATGAGCTCGAACTGAAAAGTTACCACGAAGCCTTCTTGCAACAGGACTTGTTCTTGCTGGAAAACCAACTTCCCTTCCTCGTCCTTGACGTGCTGATGAGCAACTCGAAAAAGCCCATAAAAGAAGAATGGATGACAAAGATCAATCAGTTCGTGGAGCACAATACGATGACGCCACCGCAAAAAGAAAAGAGTGCAGGAAAATCATTCGGACGATGCCGACAATATTGCTATGGCGCAACCGGAAACAAGAATAGAGAGGACGAAAAAGTTTCCAAGGACGGCCACAAAGAGGCGCCACCACCTGCCCATCTTCTTGAGCTTCTTCACGTAAAACTAGTAGGTGACATAGAGCCTATAAATTATTGTCGTGATCCCCAAAATTACACATTCCGTAAGGTTAAGGAGCTCACTGAAGTGGGCATCCACTTGATGCAAAGTGAGGCTAGCCTTTTGACAAAAATTAACTACGAACCTCATTACACATTTGGGTTCCTAAAACTTCCCCCTATAACTGTTGATGACTCAACAAAGGCGAAGTTCCTGAACTTGATAGCCTACGAAATGTGTCCACAAATCCGAAATGAGTTCCAATGGGTCACCTCTTATGTATGCTTTCTTGATTCTCTTATTGATAATGCTGAAGATGTTAAGGAGCTGCGATCAGCAAAAATACTCCACAACTGCCTTGGCAGTGACGATGAAGTTGCCAAGCTCTTCAACGAGATAGGCACAGACTTGGTCCCACACCCTTGTGCCTATGCATTTGTCAAGCGGGATATCCAAGAGCACTACGAAAACAAAGGAAAGACTTATATGGCTCAACTCAAGTACCAGTATTTCAAAAACCCATGGACCATTTTTGCTCTCTTGGGAGCAATTCTTGCTCTTTTTTTCAGTGCCGTTCAGGCTTTCTTCCAGGTATGGTCTATTCCTAGTGATTGCGATGGTCTTTGCAAACATATCAAAATAGTAGAGCACTTATGAGACACTTCCCCGTGAAAGTTCTTCATTAGTGCTGCTTCAGGAACATGTTTGTCATTCATATAAAGAGGCATATGAAGACTATTCTTCGTATGTCATTGTTTCAGAATAACTCCTCTCTGGTATAGCTCCTAGTATAGAAGATGTGGAGAGCAATTTCCTTTAATTTTATTTTTATTGTGTGTGTGTTTAAATAAACAAGATTGAATCTGTATTATTTCTTATTTCCTGATATATATATATATATATATATATATATATATATCTGTGAGTCATTGTATAAGATTCTATATTTCCCGTTGTAAGCTCTCACGTATGAGTGAACCAGAGAGCATTTGTGGTTGTATTGTTTGATTTTAATAATTGATGTTGCCCCTTTCTAGTGTAAAGACTTCTCCTCCTGAACTGTTTGTCAAGAACTTGAGGTCAAAGGATCATCGGGAAGGTTCTGGTAGTAGCCGCTCTGATAATAAAGTTAGTAGAGAAATAAAGACAGTAATTCAATAGAAGAATTGAACATGAATTGAAAGTGTTTCTTGTGGCCTTATTTATAAATTATAGATCTCCTAAATTGAGTAGGATTAGGAGTCATACAAGTGGAGATTTGAAGATATCCGTAGATAGTAGTTATTATATTGGACTATGTTTCCTTTCTTTGAGGTCAGTAGCCTCTAGAAGGCGGTGTACAGTTCGGAACCCCTTACCTTTGAAGCCTTTGTACCTAGTCGGTCGAATGAACTAACAACCTCATGATCTGTGTACCGAAGAACTCCTCGTGGACACGTGTCGCGTCCTAGTAGCTACAACCGAAATATGGTATATCAATAATAAAGCATGTGACAGCGATTTGTTGGTTTTGTTGAACCTTATAATTAAGAAAATCAATATTTTATTTTATTTTATTTTTGAGTAATGGTACACGCACCTAAAAATTAAAAGTCCTGGATTTGTTTACCTTTGACATGTAATATCTAAATATAAAAAAAAAATATATCAATTAGTTTTTAAAATATGATCGATAGATATTTAACAAAAATAGGTAATCTAATCCGATATACCAAACATCTCTCTTTTCTTTTAAAGTTTCTATATTTCTTTATAGGTGCTCGTGTAAGAGTGGCACGAGTGTAGTTGTAACTATATTGTTGATTTTAATAATAAAGGATGTAATTGTGACAGTGATGTTTTGGTTTGGTTGAACCCTATCTTCTAGGGTTTTTAAGAATTACAAACAATATTCTTAAGATTTCTGAAATAGCATTGTCCCTTATCACTAATGTTGGTCAACAGTGTTAACGGAACTTGCTCATTTACAAATTTACTTTCGTATTATAATAATATTTTTCAGCCAAAAAAAATTAACAATATTAATAAATCCTTTATTTTTCTCTCTCCTAAATACATATACGATGGCACATGATCACCTATCTCCTCTGCCCCATCTCTATCACTCCTTTCTACTGCCTTCTCCTTGGCCCATTTCTATCACTCTATCCTTCGCCTATCTTCGCAGCTACTCTCCATCGCCCATTCCGACAATGTCGAATCCCTCTTCTCTGCCCATCTCTACAGTAATAGTGGTGCGTTTTGATCTGATTTTAAGTATTCTTCCAGTATATTGTTGTTTTGCTAAGAATTTCATTGAAGGGGTTCTACACTATATATGGTAGCTTCCTTAAGCAACAAAAGTAATTTATCTCTCTGTCTCCCCTCTTTTAATCTCACAGGCTTGTATATATATATATATATATATATATATATATGCACACAACCAAAGATTTGTGTGTGTGTATATATGTGTGTGTGTATGTATACACATAAGTTCGTCCTCAAGTTTACTGAATGTATTCACTGTCAAACTTATCCATAACCCCGTACTAATAGTTGAATTCTTTCAAAAACAATTGAAAACTCATGGATTTCTCCAATCACATCTCATTTCACATTATCAACATTTATTTGAATTTGATTATACACGAAAAACTTTTAATTTCCTCTTTTTGAATGCTACTATCAATGGAAACAAAGCTAAAGCTTAATGGAAAACAAGAGAATTTTTAATTTTTTTATTCAATAATAATTTAGCATATATTTTCTACTGTTTGGCACATCAATATCCATACAATCTGAACCAGAAGCATGCTTAAATCATCCCAAAATTCTAACAAGCTTCACATCCTTTGCTTGACTAGAATAGAGAAGGGCTACCTACAACATTTATAAATCCACAAACTCTACCTTGGTTATCCTTGTCTCCATACTCTAGACTACCCAAAAGTTTCTTATATATATATATATATATATATGAACTTGCGGATCATCAATCAACTGGAATTTATATTAAAGGTAAACACTTAAATACACAAAATTTAAAAATTGCTTTGTTAATAGTAACATAATTTCAATTAAATAACAAGATCAAGTATAAAATGAGCTTATCAATCCCATGTTCTCTACATGTCTAGAGTATACCTTTATGAAGAGCCCTTTCTTCATGGGATCTGCAATCATCAAATCTGTACCAATATGCTCAATAAGAATCTCTTGCTTTTTGACTCTCTTTAACAACAAGATACTTTACGTCCATATGCTTGCTTCCAGCCATAACATTTAAGCTTTAACCTGTTGTTGACAATCTTGATGAATATGAATGAATTCCAAAATATAGATGACTACACGACCTCACACAATATGGTTGTTGTATGGTGAAGGGTGGAAAGGAGTTTACTGCCTACTCTACGTAACAAAAATAAGCAATAGGACTGATGGTTGTCACAAGCTAGATATATAAATAAGCAGGGGACCCCAATCCTACAAAGTTTGAAATTTAAGACTTCCTACCATCAAGGAAACATATTTTATCACAAACTTTTTAAGTTTAACCACTTTGATAAGAATAGTTGTGCGTATCTTATCACCCAATTTTGATTGAATAAATATAATTATATATATATATATATATTGATATACCATAAAAGAACAGGCCAATCAACACTTGACACGTGTAACCGCAATCCGACCTACGTTCAGCCAACATGATTCTCATTCAACCAATAAGGAAAAACTCAAGCATTCAGATCATCATATAAGGTCGGAAGTGGCCGAACATATATATCCAGAACAAGGTCACAGGGTTCAGACCAACACTACAGAACTCGTCACCACTTTAGCGGATGCCGAGCAAGGAATAAGGAAGCTGTCTTCAACAAGGAAGCAGTCTTCAACAAGGAAACTACCATCTATGGTTATCTCTATGCAAGGTAGCCGCAATCTCCAGGGATCAAATCCCTATATTCATGGCTTCTATGGTTATCTCTATGCAGGGTAACTACAATCTCCGGTGATCAAATCCCTATATTCATGGCATCAAATCCTCACCAACTGAGGAAAGCCACGGCATATAAATTAAACCCTAAAGGTACGCCTTATTCTCTATGCTCATTCTTTGGCTTTCAATACAGTCTTTCAATTCCCTTACTTACTTAAGCATCGGAGCGGCTACCGCCAGAGCCAATCCGGTGGTCCTCTGATCATCTTTCTGAGTGTTCTACAGGTCACGGAGCCCTCACGTGTTGCGAGTCAAAAAGTGCAGCATCAGTTTGGCGCCGTCTGTGGGAAACGACTAATCTCCAAAGTGCTCTACTTATAAAACCCATCTTTTTCACCACCGGAAAACCATGGCACCAAATCTCCGACCATGACAGAATGCTCAGAATACGCAAAACACTCAACGTCAGCCGCCTGCTCCCCGCACAAGGAGGCCAGTGGCTAATCCCATGCGACAAGAGATCGAAGCCATAAAACGACACAATGAACTGGTGCAGGAACAGTTGCTTACCATCACTAGAACGCTGGCGACACTTACACAGAACCAAGCGACGGGTTCTCCTAGCCCGCCGGTCAACTTCGCTGCAGGGACGCAACCTCCTGTTGCTACAGAGAACGCCGAACCCCATGCGCAGGCTCCAACTAACCTGCCTGGGCACCCCTCCGGCGTCGCTCGCGCTGGTCGAGATCCACAGCCATCAACAGTTCCTGGCTGGGGAACATCCGTTTTCGTTCCCGACGTGCATTACCGAAGCACTACTCGAGCCCCAACTCCTAGGGTTTCGGAAGCACCGCCGGCACCGCAAGAACCTTATCGTGCAGCACCAGTCCCTCCGGTTTGGATTCCTCCTCCGTCCGAAGGGTGTAATCAACCCTACTACTCTGAAGCCGAGGCTGTCAGACAGGGTTCACAAGATGTCAGAGTCAAAGACCCGCGGAGGGTAGAGGAAATTGCCGAATCAATAGACCGAACAGTCACTATGAGAGGACCTCAGAACCCTCCAGAACAAGACGAACTAGCCAGGCTGCTCGGAAGACTGGCCACTCCGTTCACTCATGCTATTAAGTCAGAAGAGAGGCCCAGAAAGTTCATGGTGCCCAAGTTCACTCTCTATGACGGATCTGGAGATCCAGGAGATCACCTTTCTCATTATCAGCATACGATGGCCCTTCACGGAGCTTCGGATGCTTTCATGTGCCGGACGTTCATCACCAGCTTAAAGGGAACTGCTCTGAAGTGGTTCCACAACCTCCCTCCGAACTGCGTTACCAGCTTCTACGAGCTCGGTAGGCAGTTCTTGGACAGGTTTATGACCAGCAGGAGGCTCAAAAAGGGGCTAGAATTCCTGCTGAATGTGAAGCAGACCAGGGAGGAATCCCTCCGAGCCTACATTGCACGCTTCAACACCGAACTCACTGAGATCACGGAATGCAGCCCGAAATTCCTTGTAGCAGCCCTTACAGCCGGGCTTGCCCAAGGTGGGTTCAGGGATTCCTTGACAAAGAGCCCTCCAGCCGATATGGCAGCACTAATGGATCGGGCCAGAAAATATATCAACCTGGAAGAAGCCAACCGCTCAGCCCAGAAGGGCAAGGATCAGACCCAGAGGGATAATCCGAAGCGGGAGGATCACAAGAAGGAGGATCACAAGAAGGAGGATCACAGGAGAGACTCCAACAAAAAGAGGGCCAGGAGCCCAGAGAAGAGAACAGCTCCCAGAGCTGTGTACAACTCCGCACCATGGGAGTTCACCAACTTCACTCCCCTGAACACCACTCCGAACCAGGTACTCCGGCAGATCAGAGATCAGGAGAACTTGAGGTGGCCGGAGCCAATCAAGGGAGATCCTAGCCTGCGGGACCAAAGTAAGTATTGTAATTTCTATAAAGATCATGGACATACAACTAACTCTTGCAGGACCCTCCGATATGAGATAGAGCAGCTCATAAAGAAGGGACGTCTTCGGGAGTTCGTCAAGTAGGACGGACGACAGAACCCCCAAGAGGACAAGCCTCAGCAGCGGCCAGATCAGAGGCCCGAACAGAGGCAGGAGCAGAGGGAAGGACGAAACGAGCCTCAGAGGCAGAACAATCACGTCATCTACATCCTCCATACTGATTCCCCTGTTACAGGAATGTCCAACAGGGCAAGAAAGAGATATGCTCGGGAGGCCAGAACCGCCCCGAACGTCCTGCAGATCTCCAATGTCGAAAAGAGGCTCAAGCCAGGACCGGAGATCCAGTTCACCGAGCAAGATCTAGCAGGGGTACACTGCCCTCACAGTGATGCCCTCGTTATTACCCTCAGAATCACCAACTTCGAGACCAGAAGAGTCCTGGTCGACACTGGCAGCTCAGTCAACATTCTGTTCCATGAACCGCTTAAACAGATGGGCATAGACCAGGACAACGTCAAGCCCACCACTGCCGTGATGGCAGCTTTTGATGGCAACCTCAGCACCCCACTAGGGAGAGTTGACCTTCCTACCACTGTAGGAGAAGGTGAAAGGCAGAAGACCACCATCACGGAATACATGGTGCTGAACATGAAGTCTCCCTACAACGTCATAATCGGGAGACCCTGGTTGCATCAGATAGGGGCAGTCACTTCGACCCTTCATCAGTGTCTGAAGTACATCCATAACCAGAGCGTACACTCGGTCCGAGGATGTCAGCCAACCTCCCGAGCGTGTCACGCTATTGCCCTCAGGGAGAAAGCGCCGAAATAGCAATTACAGTACACTCGGGACTGTGCAGATCCGGTCTTCACTCACACTCCCGAGGTGGAAGATTGCCCATCCAGCGTTGAAGAACCCCTGAGTCCAAGGGGACGTGACAGCCGGGCCAAACCTGTTGGCGAGCCCATTAAAATACTGGTCAGTTCAGAAGCAGAGGGGCGTTACTTGTACATCGGCCCAGACCTTACACATACCGAGCAGGAAAAGATAGTCAGGTTTCTGAAAAACAACCTCTCTATCTTTGCTTGGGAGACCAGGGACATGGAGGGAATAGATCCTAATCTAATAACTCACAAACTGATGGTAGATCCGGATCACCCCCCAGTCAGACAGAAGAGAAGGCCGATTGCTCCTGATCGGCATCGGATTATAAACGAAGAAGTCCAGAGGCTGCTGGACGCCAGGATGATACGGGAAGTTTTCTATCCCGAGTGGCTAGCCAACACCGTGCTTGTTAAGAAGAAGAACGGCAAGTGGAGAGTCTGTGTTGACTATACAGACCTCAACGAAGCATGCCCGAAAGACAGCTTTCCACTACCGAGAATAGACCAACTGGTTGACGCCACTGCAGGGCATGAACTTATGAGTTTCATGGATGCATACTCTGGATACAACCAGATCCAGATGTACCCTCCAGATCAAGAGAAGACTGCCTTCATAACCGAAAGAGGACTCTACTGCTACAGAGTGATGCCATTCGGTTTGAAGAATGTTGGAGCCACTTATCAGCGGTTGGTGAACAAGATGTTCAGCCCACTACTCGGTAGCACCATGGAGGTTTACATCGACGACATACTGGTAAAGAGCCTTCAGAAAGGCAGTCACCTCCAGCACTTGGCCCAGACCTTCGATATCCTCAGACAACACAGGATGAAGCTCAACCCCTCGAAATGTACCTTTGGAGTTACGAAGGGAAAATTCTTGGGATACATCATCTCTCAAAGAGGTATCGAAGCAGATCCCACTCAGATCCAAGCCCTGATTGGACTGAAGTCACCAAGAACCAGAAAGGAGATTCAGGCACTGAACGACAGAATTGCCGCACTGAGCAGATTTATATCCAAGTCCACCGATCGCTGCCTACCTTTCTTCAAAGCTCTGAAGGGCAGCAAGACTTTGCAATGGACAGAAGAATGCGAGCAGTCCTTTCGAGAACTGAAGGAGTATCTAGCCTCTCCAGAGCTCCTGTCAAAACCGTTACAAGGAGAAAAGTTGCTCCTATACCTTGCAGTCTCCGAGAACGCGGTCAGCTCCGCACTGATTAGACAGGACAAAGGAGTGCAGAGGCCCATATTCTACGTCAGTAGGGCACTACTTGACACGAAAAAAAGATACCCAGAAATAGAGAAGCTGGCCTATGCATTGGTTATATCAGCTCGAAAGCTTCGACCTTATTTCCAGGCCCATCCAATCGAGATCCCAACTGCCTATCCCCTGAAGTCAATACTGAGGAAACCTGAAGTATCAGGAAGATTGGTAAAGTGGTCTGTGGGGCTAGGGGAGTTCGACATAGCATATGTTCCCCGGAACTCCATCAAAGGGCAGGCTTTAGCAGACTTCGTAGCCGAGTTCACCCCGGCACTTCAGAGCAAAGCACAAATCACCGAAACTTCGGGAACCTGGCTGCTGTACATTGATGGATCGTCAACCGATCAAGGGTCAGGGGTAGGCCTGGTGCTACAGTCCCCTGATGGGCTCACATCAGAAAAAGCAGTCAGCTTGGGATTCAGAGCTTCTAACAATGAAGCCGAATATGAAGCCCTAATCTTGGGGATGAAACTTTCCTTAGAATGCGAGGCTCAGAACCTCGATGTCTTCTCTGACTCCCAACTGGTAGTAAGCCAGGTCTTGGGAGAATTTTCCATCAAAGATGACAGGATGCTTCGGTATTCCGAACTGGTGAACCACTTGAAGAGTTCCTTCCAGACGTTTACCATCTAGAAAATTAAGAGAAGCCAGAACTGCAGAGCAGATGCTCTGGCTAACATGGCCTCCCACCTCAAATCTGAAGCAGACTCCACAGTTAAAATCTCTTTTCAGCCAGGATCCAGCATTGAGGAAGCACAAGTTGCTCAAATCGACGAACAGCCCCAGAATTGGATGACCCCGATCCTCCAGTATCTAAAGTCCGGTCTCCTCCCAAAGGACAAAAACAAAGCCAGGAGAATCCGAATCAGAGCGGCTCGGTACCTGATCCTGAACAACAAGCTTTACAGAAGGTCGTATTCTCAACCTCTGCTAAAATGTTTAGCCCCAGACGAATCACAATATGTCTTGGCTGAAATACATGAAGGAATCTGCGGGAATCATAATGGGGGCAGAACTATAGCCCACCGAGCTCTATCGCAGGGCTACTACTGGCCCGGCATGTTGAAACAGGCTAAAGAATATGTTCGGAAGTGCGACAAGTGCCAGAGATTTGCCCCGTACCAACATCAGCCTCAGCACGAGCTTATCCCGATTCCTAGTCCTTGGCCCTTTGCTCAATGGGGAATGGACATTGTGGGCCCGTTACCACGAGCACCTCCGAACAGGAAGTACCTCTTGGTGGCCATCGACTACTTCTCTAAATGGGCCGAAGCCGAGCCTTTATCGCATATTACAGAAAAGGAAGTCGAAAGCTTCACTTGGAAAAACATTGTCTGCAGGTTTGGCATACCATGTGTAATTATCTCGGACAATGGGACACAATTCACAGGTAAAGGCTTCAAGGCATTCTGCGAAAATCTCAACATCAGGCAGCACTTTGCCTCTCCAGGCCATCCGCAAGCAAACGGGCAAGCAGAGGTCACCAACCGAACAATCCTTGACGGGTTAAAGAAGAGGTTGGGACAGGCCAAAGGAAAATGGGCAGAAGAACTCCCTGGAGTCCTTTGGGCCTACAGAATAACCAGAAGAACTCCCACCTCTGAAACTCCCTTCTCACTAGCCTATGGAACAGAAGCAGTAATTCCGGTTGAGATCGGTATGCCAACTCTGAGGACTGAGGCCTTCGAGCAAGAATCCAATGATCAGCAGCTGATGGAAAACTTGAATTTGCTCGAAGAAAGAAGGGATCAAGCCAGCATCAGGATGGAAGCTTATCAGTAGAGAATGGTCAACAAATCCAAGGTAGGACTCAGAACAGTCAACTTTCAAGTTGGAGACTTCGTCTTAAGAAGAGTCTTTCAAACACCAAGGATCCCACCATGGGAAAGTTGTCACCAAACTGGGAAGGCCCCTACAAAGTAACAAAGGTCGTTCGACCTACCACTTACTGGCTTGAAGACATGACTGGGAAACCTGTTCCTAGGCCATGGAACGTAGAACACTTGCGGAAGTATTATCAATGAAGATTTCTTTTTACTTCCATAAACTGTTCATCTATTAATGCACAAGTCTTATGACTTGGTCCATCAATTAATGCACAGGCCTCCAGAGCCTGGTCCATAATGTACGAGTTTTCACTCGGTCCATCTATTAATGCACAAGTCTTATGACTTGGTCCATCTGTTAATGCACAGGCCTTCAGAGCCTGGTCCATAATGTACGAGTCTTCACTCGGTCCATCTATTAATGCACAAGTCTTATGACTTGGTCCATCTGTTAATGCACAGGCCTCCAGAGCCTGGTCCATAATGTACGAGTCAACACTCGGTCCATCTATTAATGCACAAGTCTTATGACTTGGTCCATCTGTTAATGCACAGGCCTCCAGAGCCTGGTCCATAATGTACGAGTCATCACTCGGTCCATCTATTAATGCACAAGTCTTATGACTCGGTCCATCTGTTAATGCACAGGCCTCTAGAGCCTGGTCCATAATGTACGAGTTTCCACTCGGTCCATCTGTTAATGCACAGGCCTCCAGAGCCTGGTCCATAATGTACGAGTTTCCACTCGGTCCATCTGTTAATGCACAGGCCTCCAGAGCCTGGTCCATAATGTACGAGTTTTTACTCGGTCCATTTATAAATGCACAAGCCTTCAGAGCTTGGTCCATGATATACAGATCTTAAATACTTGGTTTATTCTCTAGATACGCAGGCCTACAGAGCCTGGATTACTCTTATATACAGGCCTTCCGAGCATGGTCCGTCTCCAATTTACAGATTCTATGATTCAGCCCATCCACAGACAGAAGTTCCGGGCATCTACAAACTAAAGTTTCCTAGATCGGAACACCTTAGATCTGACACTTATAATTATTTGGTTTGTTTGTCAAACAAACAAGTACTATGGTTCCGACCAGGGGTAAAAGTACTTCGATTCATGCATCTTTCTAAGTTTCTTTGATTTATTCTCAGAACAATCAGAAATGCACAAAAAAGTGTCTAAGTTACAAAAAGGCACATTCACAGAAAAACATCAGATCCGAGAAGAAAAAATCTAATTTTATTGATAGTTCAGAAGATTTACATCGCTACAGAAGCTATTACAGAAGTTATCACAGAAGCTATTACAGAAACTATTGCAGAAGCTACGCTTGGCAACATAAACGGCTCTTCTCCTGGGATGATAAAGGGGCACAGGAGCCAAACTTCCATTACTGTCGCTACCGGCTCCATTTGAAAGGAAGGAGCCCTGAACCCCAGTCTGCATCAAGAAACGCCCAGGCCATTTCATCATCACTATCACTGGTCTCACGACCAACGGAGGATGAGGGCTCTGGGCTTCAGGGGGCCTTCAATCTTCTTCTTCACACCGTCTGTTTCACCCCAGCCAGAATGAGACGAGGCACGAAGAAGTGGAGGCACCCCACTTGCGTCTACATCACCGACGCTCCAGGCCTCGGTTGAATCAAGGAAGGAACACCACCAATCGGAGGAATCTCGACCGAATGCCAGAGGAAACAAGAAGACTTGTATTTCCCTCAACCCTTCCTTGGAGACTGAAAAAAGGGGAAGGTTAACTCTCGGCCACAGTTTAATCGCTCCTAACTCAGTCAAAGAATCACCCATCATCTCCGGGCAAATGGCAAAACTCCGGCAGCATATGAGGCCTTTCTCACAAGGGAACAATTTGAAATCGAAAAGATGAACGCAACAATATGCCTTCATCCCCATTTATATAGACCCTTGAAGTCCAAAAGACGCCCAACTGAACCGTCACAACGGTGAAAAAGAGAGCGGCCTCGAAATCCTAAACGACGGTCGAATAAATAAATGGCGCATTAAATGTGCCGCTTCGATATACCAAGGGACAGGGTACGGAGCCCTCTAAACAGAGACCACAGTCCGGCACTGAAGCGCCCGAATTAACAGAAAGGGGAACAAATTCTAAGTTATATAGACCTCCTATTCAAAATTCAGATCTATCAATCTTGACTATTTTTATGGCAAGCCAGGTCATATCTCAAAACTCAAACAAGTTCGGATATATCCCGATCCGAGTACTCAGCATACTAAGCATCATAACAACAAGTACAGAGCTACCTAGTTGTCTTCACAAGCTCTTAATTCAGAGCTGCCTACCCTAAGAGATCTACAAGGGTTTAATCCCACTCTATCAGGCCCTATCCATCCGATTATATTTACTTTCTTGTCTTATTATAATAAGGCAGGTAAAATTAATCTACATCTCTTACTTAGTAACCAGTATCGAAGCTCGCAGAAGCAACTATTGACTACTGAACAGTTGATCTAGCATGCAAAAGACCTAGAGCAGCCATACTTACACAGAAGGGAAGAACACAAGAAGAATTTGAAGGAAAGATAATTTTATTGATTGGAAGTATACGTCCATTACATCAAAAAGCAAAAACAAAAAGGGGATAAAAACCTATAAGGCCTTAAGACTTCCCAGAAGGGCCTGCGTCCTCATCTAAGTTTAGGGCACGGGCCCCAGCCGTCTTATCAGGATCAGGACGAGACGAGGCAGGTTCAGGGGGAGCAATTGATGAAACGTCAAAGCCCGGGAACTGAACCTGGAATCTAGTTCGGAAGCTTTCAAAACCAAACAGGATCAACTCATCACCCATTTGGTCAACTTCATCTTTCAATATCATCTCAGTCTCAGCCCGGGCATGATCAGTCGCCTCCTGAATCTTCTGATCGAAGGAACTCCGGAGATTAACCAACTCCGCCTCAGGCCCCGCAACCTTCCGAGCATTTATGTCTCTCTCAGACTCTGCCACGGTAAGGTTGGTGGTAGCTTCCTTCAGATCCTCTTCAATGCTCTGGATTTTGGATTGGGCTGTCCCAAGCTCCACCCTTATCTGTTCCACTTCAGCCCGCAGCTTCTCGGCCTCCTCAAGGCCCATGGGGGTCACCATCAGAGCAGCCAAGCTATGCATACTCTGCGTAAAAGCAAGACAGACAGGTTAGAATGAACGAACAGACAGGCGAAAAAGTCAAAAAAAAGCTTCAGAAGCTACCTTCATCTGAAGATTCATCATCTCAGTCATCAGTTTGGAGGGGTCATCCCCTCTGTACCGATGCGGGCCATGAGCCCATATTTGATCAAACGCCCTCCTGGCGATCTGATAGTCCGGCTCATTAAACGGCTCGGACGATGCAGCAGGTGCCTTCCCCTTCCTAGCCCTTCTGCTCGGACCAGAAGAAACAGGAGGAGCGGCCGAAACAGGGACGGTAGGTTCAGCCTCCTGTTCAGCCTCGGCAGGAGCCGGCTCAGGAGAGCCAGAAATCAACCTCCTCCTCTTTACTTCAAGAGGGGCATCAGGCTCAGCTCGGGAGGAAGACTCCCTCGCAACTGGGGCATCCGGCACGGCCCACCTCGACATCAACCTCTTCTTAAGCTCTGCGTTACGGGCAGCCATCAGGTTCGCTGGGGTAATAATGACGGAATGAGCCCGGTTAGGAGTCAAAAGCAATGCTCGGTACCGATCCCGCAGTGCTTCAGTAAAGTCGGGCCTCCTCCAAACACGCTTATCTGCACACAAGTAAGGAAAGACATGTCAGCTTATTAGTTCGGAAGGCATAGCAAGGCTAAAGGAGAGTCTAAAAGAATAAGCCTCACCCCTATGACCCGTAACACGAGGGAACGACAAGGCCTCTCCTTTCTGAAAGCCTTCATGCTCCCATCCTCCTCCAACAAAAAAGTACCACTTCTTCCACGTCTTATTGGAAGTAGGAACAGAGGTCAGGGGTCGAAACCCCTTCTCAAAAGACATATAGAAAAGGCCCTCTGCCTGCTTGAACTTCATATCCATATTACTACGGATCAAGTCCAGAGACACATCCACCTTGTTCAAGTGTCCCAACACCACAAACCCTAAAAGCTGCCGCCAGCTATTGAGATTCAGGTCGGCAGGACAGAGCTTGAACCAACAAAAGAACTGCCTGACTAAATCTGGTAATGAGAGCCTCAAGCCTATTTCAAACCAGGCAAGGTAAACACAAATCTCCCCGGCTTCAACATTATGGGGACGATCCATGGGGCTTGGCGCTCTGCAGGTCACATTCGTGGGAAAATTAAATTTCACCCTCCATTCATCCAGAAGGCTCCGAGTGACAGCACTCTCACCCTCTTCTCTACGGGAAGACCTACCAGAGGTCTCCCCAGCCCTGTCTTGGGGCTCCTCAAAAGCATCAACTATCCTAACTCCGAGACTAGCGGGAGGATCAGCAGGCATCTCCCCAATAACTTCGGGAGCAGGATTACCCACATCTTCCACAGAAGACAGTATAGCCATCTCGGAAGGATTTCCTACTCCCTCATTCACAGTTGGGGATTCAGGAAGAGCAGACATTATTCCCAGACTTAAGAAGAAAGAAGCAAGACAAGAGGAAAAATCAGTCGAACCTGTTCTAACTCAGGGAAACAGTACTCTTCAAGGTCACACGAACCAACAATGGCGAACGAAATCTCCTAGCGCAGTGAAAATGACGGGGGAAATGTCAGTCCAAAATCGCGTCCTGTATTTATAAAGCGCAGTATCAGAAGGGACCCACCAATCCCAAGCGCCATGACGGTTCGGAACAATGATGATTTCGAGAAACCCGACTATCAGCCCAGTACAATGATGACCTTGAAAAGACCTAATCTCCGACTGCGCAATAAAAGCCTTGGAAGGCGAACGGACAAGACACATGACTCTTCGAAAAAAGCTTAGCCCTAGTTACTTGCTGGCATCAAACTAGGACTTGGGGGGGAGTAACTGATATACCATAAAAGAACAGGCCAATCAACACTTGACACGTGTAACCGCAATCCGACCTACGCTCAGCCAACATGATTCTCATTCAACCAATAAGGAAAAACTCAAGCATTCAGATCATCATACAAGGTCGGAAGTGGCCGAACATATATATCCAGAACAAGGTCACAGGGTTCAGACCAACACTACAGAACTCGTCACCACTTTAGCGGATGTCGAGCAAGGAATAAGGAAGCGGTCTTCAACAAGGAAGCAGTCTTCAACAAGGAAACTACCATCTATGGTTATCTCTATGCAAGGTAGCCGCAATCTCCAGGGATCAAATCCCTATATTCATGGCTTCTATGGTTATCTCTATGCAGGGTAACTACAATCTCCGGTGATCAAATCCCTATATTCATGGCATCAAATCCTCACCAACTGAGGAAAGCCACGGCCTATAAATTAAACCCTAAAGGTACGCCTTATTCTCTATGCTCATTCTTGGCTTTCAATACAGTCTTTCAATTCCCTTACTTACTTAAGCATCGGAGCGGCTACCGCCGGAGCCAATCCGGTGGTCCTCTGATCATCTTTCTGAGTGTTCTACAGGTCACGGAGCCCTCACGTGTTGCGAGTCAAAAAGTGCAGCATCATATATATATATATATATATTATGGAAAGGTTGATGTGGCATATGGGCCACCTCAAGTCTCTAAAAGAGACATGCTTACATTCTCCCACTTGGTACAAATGACACATCTCATACTTTCTGGGTGATAAAATCAAACCTTAATCATGATCACGAACTAAAAACTACTCATGCTTTATTTGAGAGACAAGAACACGAATCATGGCGGTCATACATTATATGTTAGACACTTCTTTCCATGTATCACAGTGCATCATCTTCTCAAGAATTTATGTGGTTTTATATACTTTATGAACAACTTCTTATAAGTTATTCTAGGTCCAAAAATCCCCATGGATGTTATATTAAAGGCAAACACTTCGATGGGCAAAAATTGAAAATGCCCTTATTAATACTAACATAATGTCAATTAAATAACAGGATCAAGCATAAAATGAGCTAATCAATCCCATGTTCTCTACATGTCTAAAGTATGCCTTTATTGAAAGCCCTTTTTCATGGCATCTGCAATCATCAGATCTATACCAATATGCTTAATAAGAACCTTTTGCTTTTTTAGTCTCTCTCTAACAACAAGATGTTTTATATTAATATGTTTGCTTCGACTGCTACTCTTGTTATTCTTAGAGTAAAAAACTGTAGATGAATTATCACAATAAATCCTTAAGGGTCTGGAAATCCAATCCACAACCTAAAGTCTTATGATAAGGTTTCATAACCTAATAACATGTGAAGTTGCCTCAAAGCATGCTATAAACTCCGCCTCTATAGAAGATGATGCAACAATCGTCTTTTTGGCGCTTTTCCATGAAATAACACCTCTTGCTAGTAGAAAGACATATCCTGAAATGGACTTTCTAGTGTCTTGACAACCTGCAAAGTTTGAGCCTGTATATCTAATTACTTTCATTCAATTGACATGTCTATAAGTCAACATATAGTCCTTGGTTCCTTGTAAATACCGCTTAACCTTCTTTGCAGCATTCCAATGCTCCATCCAAGGATTGCTTTGATATCTTCCTAGCATCCCAACTACAAAAGCAATGTCAGGTATGGTGCATAGCTTTGCATGCATAAAACTGCCAACAATAGATGCATAGGGGATACTTTCCATCTGATCCTTTTCCAATTCATTTTTCGGACATTGTCCCAAGCTAAACTTGTAACCTCTCAAAATGGGTGTTGAATTGGACTTGCAATCATTCATCTTGAGCTTTTTCAAAACTTTTTTGATGTAAGCTTTATAAGGCAATCCTAAAGTCCTTTGAGACCTATCTTTGTGAATCTCTATGCCAATGACATAGGAGGCTTCACTCATATCCTTCATCTCAAAATTTTGAGAAAGAAATTGCTTAGTTTGATGCAACAAATCCAAATCATTAGTTGCAAGTAAAATATCATCCACATATAGAACTAAGAAATTGTACTTACTCCCACTTATCTTAAGGTATATACTATTATCCATAACATTCTCCGTGAAACCATATGAAGAAATAACATTGTGAAATTTCAAATACCATTGACCGGAGGTTTGTTTTATTTCGTATATGGATTTCTTTAGCTTGCACACTAGGTGACTATCATTATCAATGCAAAATCCTTCAGGCTGCTTCATGTACACTTCTTCCTTAAGATCCCTATTTAAAAAAGTTGTTTTCACATCCATTTGATGTAACTCTAAATCAAAATAAGCTACTAATGCTATGATAATTCTAAAAGAATCTTTCTTTGAAATTAGAGATAAGGTATCATGGTAATCAATTCACTTTTGTTCACAGGTGTTGAATCTAAATCCTGTGATTATTCTGACTCAATCTTTCAAGGGACACCACTCTCACTAATGTTAACATCCTCAATGAACTTTGCAATCTTAGCTTCAACAATTCTAGGTGTGTCAAGGACAATAAAATTTGTAACCTTTAGAATTTTTTGGATAGCCAATGAACTATCCACTAACTATTCTTGAGTGCAATTTCTTTAATTGTAGATTGTAAACCTTTACCTCAACTAGACAACCACATGTGTAAATGTCTTAAACTAGGTTTCCATCGTTACCATAACTCAAATGGTGTATTAGGGACAACATTAGATAGAACCCTATTTACAATATACACTTTTGTCCTCAAGGCTTCACTCCATAATTACAAAGGAAGGCTAGAGCTGCTTAGCATATTCTTTACCATATCCATAAGGGTACGGTTTCATCTTTTTGCCACCCCATTTTGTTGAGGTGAACCTGACATGGTATACTGAGCAACAATACCTTCTTCCTTAAGAAAATCTACAAATGGACCTGCTTTTTGTACACTTTAAAGGCATCTAGTACCTCAGACTTATCAAAAAGAAGATAGAGATACATAAATCTTAAATATTCATCTATAAATGAGATAAAATATCTCTGACCATTCAAACATGGGGTAGGAAATGGTCCACAGATGTCAGTGTGTATGATTCCAAGAATTTTTTCGCTCCTCCTATCACCTTTCTTGGACTTGTTGGTCTACTTTCCTTTTATGCAGTTCACACAAGTACCAAAGTCAGAAAAGTCTAGACTCTCTAAGACTCCATCATTAATTAACCTTTTAATTCTCTCAATAGAGATATTTCCCAATCTCCTATGCCATAATGTAGAGGAAGACTCATCAATTATTTTACGTTTTATGCCAATATCATTTTGAACAGTTAAAAGACTTTGCTTAAAATTATAATCTAAAGATAGTTTATATAAACCATTATTTAAATAACCAAAACCTATAGTAGCTGAGTCTTTAATCAAAGAAAATTTTAAACCAACAAAGCTAAATTCAAATCTTACCAATGCTAATTTAGAAACAGAAATTGAGTTTCTGGAAAATGAAGGAACATAAAAAGTGTTTTCAAGTTCCAAAACAAATCCCCTTTGTAAAATGAGTCTGTATGTTCCCACAACTTCAACGTGTGAACGCATCTTATTTCCAAAATAGATGCCTTGTTCACTTTTCGTTGATTTCCTTAGGCTGAGAAAACCATGTATGAAATTGGCAACGTGAATTGTAGTACGTACCCGAATCAATCCACAAATCATTTTGATGAGCATCAATAAAATTAGACTCATAACACATAAAAGATATGAGATTACCTTTCTTCATGAGCCAACTTTTATATTTGTCACAATCTTTCTTTATGTGTCCTTTCTTTTTGCTAAGGAAACATGTATCCTTATCACCACTTTTCTTGAACGTTTCTTTGCCATCATTCTTCTTTATTGGAACACTTTTCCCTTTCTTTCATTGTCCCCTTGAACATGTCACTAAATGTACACTTTCAACTTTCTCATGTTTTAATCTCTCCTCTTCGTGCACACACATAATCAAAGTTTCATTGACAGACCATTGCACCTTACGTGTGTTATAGAAAATTTTAAATGGTCCAAACTCTGGAGGAAAAGAAATGAGAATAAAAAGGACAAGGAAAGATTCTAAAATCTCAATCTCTAGGGACTTAAGTTGAGTTCCTATGTCCATCATCTCCATGATGTGCTCACGCACACCTCTTGTCATGTTGAACTTTGTACTTGAGAGCTTGTTCATCAAAGTGCTTGCTTGCCTTGTCAGAACTGACAAATTGTTCCTCGATCAATTACCTTCATGTAGTCCTTGAGCTTATCATGCGATGGGATGGAGCCCCCAATGCTCTTGCCAATGTGGGACTTTATGACCATTAGGCTTAGATGATTCGATCGCTCCCACCACTCATAGGCATTTTTCTCTACATTGGAACTTGTCTCCATTGGCACAGGTGGTTCATTTATTCGAAGGGCCAAATCGAGGTCTATGCACTCTAATGCCAGAAGGATTTTGTCCTTACAATCAAAAAAAATTTTACTGTCAAGGAATGGAATACGAGAAGAATCATTCTGATAGGAAGTGGTAATAACTGGAATAATTTAACCAAGAAGATAAATCAATGCTTTGGAACAATAAACTTTAATATGAACTAACCAATGTTAAATTCAATAAGCAAAATCCTAACCTACCTATGGGCAAGGTCGCATCTGCATGAGATTTGCTTATTATCCTTATTAATAAGACCAATGAATTCTAAACACTAAGGGAAAAGAATACCATACCTGTGGGCCTAGGGATTCCTAACTCTTAATGCCTAATTCATCATCTAATTCTAATTAAATTGTGTAAAGTTACCACCTCCCTGTGGGGTAAAGCAATTACTATTAACAATTTAATTACCATAAGGGAATGCCAATTTATTTAACTTTATGTGATCAAAACACAAAGGATCATTCATTCACATTTATTCTAAGATGATGTGGCTCTCTTAAAATAATGCAATGAAAAATATGGCATAATCCATCAAAAGTGCAACTCTAATGAGGCATAAATCAAAAATAAAATCCTTATGTAGTCCAAAAATTTAAAGACGCGCATTAATTGTCTAGAGGTGATATAATTTTATTCCACATTATTGTGATATAACTTTAGCATGAAAGAAACCACATGTTCATGAATATTTTACAATCATAATGAAAACATAATGCATAAAAATTGAATAATAGCATATCACTCATAAAATAAAATAATTAATTAATCAACAATACCAAAATGGCATGCACATATTGTTGAAAGAATATAAAATTAAATGCACGCAATATGCCTTAAAAGACACGCAAACGGAAGCAAACAATTAGCAATTAAATAATTTTGAAATTTAAAAAATTACCAAAAGTGACCCCAATAGGTCGGGTAAGGCGCGTGGCCCCATTGCACAAAATCCGAGATGAAATGAACCATTGTAGTGGTCGCACGCGAATGCACAAGCTTTTGCTGAGAGTGGGCCTTTCCAGGGCCCCCATGTGCACTGTTTACTTCACACATGCGCGGAACGCGCTGATCAATGCAAGTAGGCTTTGCGCCCACTGTTTGTCTTCCAGATTTGTTTTTTCGCGGCTTCTCACTGGAAGTCTTACTTCAACTGAATTGAACCAATCTTCTAACTTTAAAATATATGTATATTTTATGAATATTATATTAGGATTTTTCATAATCAGTAGATTACGTCTCTATTGACATCACTCATATAACATTTAGCAAACTACTTATCTAGAAATTAATAAAAGTTTCCTTGGATAACCAAAAGATGTTCTATCAGATTTTGCTAATTTCGATTACCAAAACTATATATTTCATGCAATTAAACCATATAGTGTGGTGTGTTTTTAAATTCCGAACACAATGATATATAATACACCAACTTTTATTACTATTCCATTGATCAAACATCAACTAAAACTTGTATTGGGTTTCGATTCTACATAGAAAGTTAGGGCTCCAAAGTTCCCAACGCATTGATCACCATAATACACAAAATACACATCAACATAATCGATTTTTTTATGAGCAAGAATAGCCCTCATTGAATTTGTTGAAACAAGTAATGAATATGTATCTATAATTGAAAAACTAATAAAAAACACATGAAACCCGAAAATATTAGATCATCAAATTTAGACTCCTTTGTTAAAATTATAGGACCAAATTTATACCAATCTCTTTGTTTTTCCATGGATAATCAAAATCTCAACTCAATTTCAACCAATTGTTATCCAATTTTTTCAATTAAATCAAACAACTTTCATGTATGTTCATGAATCTGAAAAATATTGTGATATTTTTCATGAAATATTCATGTATAAACTTAATGAGTAATACAATGGATTATTATACATGATGAGAGCATCCTAATCTTCATGATTTTGAATCCAAACCATTTATTTTATGCATGTAAATTTTACACATAAAAGGGCCTACGAATTTCACAATATTTATCATGCATAAAATCATAAAATTCAATTCATGTGTAATATCACGAAGTTTTGATTCTCTAAATCATGTATATTTATGCTAAAAAACATGGCTAGAAAGTTGGCTCTGATATCACTACTGTAAGCAAAACCAAATTTGCATAACAAGGATACTTACCTCCTGCCATAAGATTCAAGCTTTAACTCGCTGTTGAAAATCTTGATGAATACGAACGTACTCCAAAATATAGATGACTACATGACCTCACATAATGTGGTTGTTGTATGGTGAAGGGTGGAAAGGAGTTTACTGGCTAATTTATGTTACGAAAATAAGTCATAGGACTGATTGTTGTCACAGACTAGATATATCGATAGGCAGGGGACTCCAATCCTACAAAGGTTAAAATTCAAGACTTCCTACCATCAAGGAAACATATTCTATCACAAACTCTTTAAGTTTAACCACTTTGATAAGAGTAGTTGTGCGTATCTTATCACCTAGGTTAATGTGGCATGTGGGCCACCTTAAATCCCCAAAAGAGACATGCTTACAGTTAATCCTTGCTCTATGAAACATTTTATGAAAAGTGAAAATGCATTAATTTGTAACTCAATCAGTTAGTTTAATAAAGAAACAAAGATTAAAAATAAATAAGCACTAAATAAAAATTTGAGTTGAAGACTATGAAAATATAAAATTGTAATGATCGATGTTATGTTAACATGATTAGTGCATTCTTCCATGGGTCTCACAACAGATATTCTGGCATTCAATTCCAAGATATTCCAGTATCCAATTACTGTGATTACTAGGAAAATAATAATAGTGGATGTATGGAATATGATCAACCAAATGATGTAATTTTCCATTGTCACGCCCCGGATTTCCACAAACCCGGAGAGTGAATTAATGGAAATTAAAAGGAATTTATAAGGGATAATTAATTAACCTTGGTTTAGTTGAGTCCCCCTCATTATTTCTTCAAGTTTTCCTCCAAAATTAAAATTAAACACTTGCTATTTAACATACTAAAATGGTTCCTTAACATGGCCGAGTATCTCTCCCAATTAATATTTAAATTGGTTTAAGTCATATTCAAAAATGGCTCCTAAAACAACCTTAATTCATCCCCCAAAAATTGCCCTAAACGATGTCTCAGATGGTCCCAAAAATGGCCTAAGGCATGGTAAAAAAGATGGTCAAACATCCACCCGAGATTGATCCTAATAAAAGGCCAAACATGGCCTTGAACCATGGCTAAGATGTGTTCCAAAAACTGCCCAACTTGGCCTTATGTAGTGGCCTAAAATGGCCTAAAATGAGCTCAAAAATTAGGGTCAAACATGTGATTTAATGGCCTCAAAATGGCCTTGGACTCTAGGTCATAACATGGCCAAAATAGTGGTTGCACAGTAAGCAAGCAACAGGGCAATGCAGTGGGGCAAGGCAGGGCGCGTGGGCAGGCGCGGTGCGCGTGCAGCTGGGGCTGTGGGCTGCTGTCTGATTTTTTGGTTTTTCTGCAAGAACACTGTAGCGACTGCAAGCTAAAATCTAATATTTTTTCAGGTTTACTGTTCATGGCTGCAACCTAATTTTTTCCATTTCTGAAATTTTTTCCAAGTTTTTCAAGCCATTTTCCACCCATTTTCAGCCCACTTTTCCCTAGTTTCTAAGCCCCCATTTTAAGCACTTTTCTCACCCATTTCAACGGTGTTTTCACACTTATCTAATGTTTAAATTTTACGAGAATTTGGACATAACCTCCTTTGTTTTTCTAAGTGTTTTTTTCACCTAATTTTCACAACATCCATATATGTAAATGTATAAACAACCCACCCTCACTCAGTGGCCACAAGTTCATCAAATTCAAACATACATCCTCTATTTTCAACATATTCATTTAGTACACATTAAACCAAAAAACATCATACATTCATCTAGGTCTTAACCCATACATTTCAAAATGGCCTAAGGCCTATTGTTCACAAATTACCCAAGTCTAAATACAATAAATTGGGCTTATGCCCATACATTTAAAAACATGCCCCAAAGGCCAAATCTTCAACATAATCCATTTCCTCTCATCCTTCAAGACTTAAACAAGTCTCAAGTGCCTGGGGCCTCATCTGAAAAATGATATCCCACGAATGGGTCAGCTCGACAACTAATATAACATAATACTAAGACTAGAAACAAGTTTAAGGGCGTGGCATGTGCAAGTGTACAGTTTAAAAGCTATAATCCCATAATCCCCCAATGCCATGCAATGTCAATATGCATAACACACACTTGCAACTCTATGTCACACCTATATCTCGTTTACGGACCGCATCCGATGGATTTGAGTACCAATTCCCGTTTACGGGCCTCCCTCCGATGGATCTGGGCACCAATGCAATGGTCAATTTTGGGTTTTTCACCATAGGATCTACACCTTCATAATGTATAGCACCACGTGCTCAACCCATACCATGTTTTCAAGGAATCACATTATGCCAAAATGCCATGATCTCATCATGCACCCCAATGTGACAATTTATCAAACACATGGTGCCCCTTTTCAAGTTATGCATGTTATCCCACATAATTCATAACTTTGAAACTCCAAAACATCTTTTATATAACACATGCCATAACTATACATATCAACACATATTCAAACCACAATTTCACAATTCTACTAATTCACAAAGAATATAAAATCTCCATAAAGTATCAAGGCACAAATCCTTCACATGGTCCAAACCACAAGGTGTGTCAACATGCATATAGGCCAACAATGCAACAATACAATCCTATCAATAGAACACACCTTAATCATGGCAACTATTCATCAAATAACCCAAAGAACACATATATCCCTAAACTACCAACTCTAGGCTTTTCAAAGGAATTACCTCCTAGGTGGTTTCCTAACCTTAAGTAAATTTCCTAAACATTCAACCAAGATGGAAAAATACAAGAAAGCTTAAACCTATTACTAGCTTAGCACTATATCATACCTAGATCAGTTTTTCTCAGACTGCGGGAGTTGTGTTCGTCATATAGCCAAACTATTTGGTGAAAATATAGGTCTTGATGAGGGGAACAACTTCTCAGAAGGAACCTTAGCGAAAATCCAACTCGAAGAGTGTGTTTCGGGAGCTTAAAGCTTGAAGAACTAGGGCTTTTTTCTCACTTTCTCTCTATGGACATCCACTGCTCTGATTTCATAATGAATTCTGTTCTGAAATTGTTCTAAGGGTTGTATTTATAGTGGAGGGGCAAAGGGTAAATGACTATTTTGCCCTTAATGAGCCCGGAGGCCCCGTTACTCTACAACTCGTCCCGAAACACCTCAATTTGACATTTTGTTTTAACCAATGTTCATAAAATTATTTTAAATAAAAATTTTCAAAAAAATAAATTTTCACCCGCGGCCGGGTTTGGCCGCTTCCACCCGGGTCACCCGGATGCCCTTTTGGTCCAATTTTAGAAACTATTTCCGTTTTTGCTCAAATTCGTAAAACAGGTATATTTTTATATTCTAAGCATATTTCTCTTCTATTACAGACTCCAAATATACTTCTAAATATGACTTATGCCTTAACGATGCATGTTCAATGCCCTATCGGCAAACCGTGCAAGAATAATGCCTTTCCGGAAAAAACGAAAAATTTACCCTCATTTTTCATATCTCTACATCCACCATTCCTAATATGGGCTACAAAATGCATATCATACAATTCAAGTTTTTTGAGGCGAGTGAGGCTTTCAATGCCTACTGGCACTTGCTCCAAATAATTACACCTCCTTATGATTAGTTTTTGTAGGCGAGGCAGTGTACTTTTTTGCATTATCACCATTCTTAATTTTTCTAGTTTTTTAAGTTCCAATATCTTAAGCTTTCAAGATTTTTGAGGATTGAAGTATAGTCGGTTTCGATAATTGGCATCCAGTAACTAGAGCTTTAATAGATTAGGAAGATCTTGAAGGTGTTGAATGGGATTATTTTCACATGCCAATTTGGACCACTTGAGACGTATCCTTACCAAGTCATGAAATTCACAAGTCTAAGTTGGAAACCTATCTAATCACCTTTTTAGATACAAGCATTGAAGTAGTGGAGGATGATTTGTAATGGCTTGTAGATCCAGATACTCCTCCTTTCCTAATGAGGTTATATTTAAGGAATGGAGGTTTTGCAACTTTTCAATAGAGTGGCACAACTTTGCTTGTTCTCCACTTGGAAGATCAATAATCCCTAGCTTTCTCAATCGTTTGAGATTTCCCAACCCCTAAATCATTTTGGGATGCCTATTTGCCTTTATCAATGCTAGCTTCTGTAGATTCTGTAACTTTTCTATGTCTAGTGTCCTCATCATTGCTGAAACCTCAAATCCTTTAACACGATGAAAATTAGTATAATTTTGCGTGTCATAGTGATAAGCAGGCAAATACCTAAGATTATCAAGTTTGAGAATTTCTTTGGGCAGCTTTGTCATTCGAGTTTACTTAAGATCTAAGGTTTCTTGGAGCCGAAGATCCCCTAGAGAATCTAGAATGATTTTTATATTCATATGACTTAAATAACAATACTTCAAGAGCTTTAATTTTAAAATTTCAATGGGAAATGTTTCCAAAGATGCACCTTCCAAATGAAGAACTTGTAATAATTCCAAGGTTGAAGGAATGGATGCAATACTGGGAGCGAAAAAGGTCCGAGCTTTATAATTAACTTCAGTGAAGTCGAGGTCGCAACTGGCCCTACTATTTTGGATGGATAGTCGTCGGGCAGTTTGATGACAAGAGTTTCTTTCCGATTTTGTACGAAGAGTGCAAAAATGCTCCTCTCTTAACTTTGAGGGAATAATCTTATTCATAAGATGATGGACCCGACAACTTCTTAGTTTTCCATCAAAATCGGGTTCACTTACATGTATTAACCTCCTTTGGGTGAGTTCGCTGAGATAGTCTACTCCAACATCCTTAACTTTCTTACAAGTCGCTTCCATTATAAAATCCTCAACTATCAATAGCCAAATCAATATTCTATGCTTCACTATGTAACCCTCAAGGAAAATGCTCAAGTATAGAAAGCAAAACTTAAGATGGTATAGCAAATCATCATAACTTACAGATAGTATTGTCCTGATAATTGAAAGATGGTCTATGGGGTTTAATTCTAACCCAAGGCTATCATGCATTTTGTTCCACTAAGATTTAGTTTTCTCTATTTTGGACAAAAAATCACCGATTACAATGATTCCAAGGGGCAATTCTTCACTTCTTTTGAAGATGGTTTGGGACCACCCCACTAACCCTGGAGGATATATGCCATTTGGGGGCAAAGTTATTTTGTAGAAGAGTTCTTAAGCAGCCTTTACAGGTAGAGGCTGGAGTTTATGTACATGATCAGTAGAATTATCTCTGCAAGAAAAAGCTATATTGTCTCTTCGTGTAGTGATAATTACTTTACTGTGATTGCCCTTGGGAAATCCATATCTAACAAATTCTCAAACTTTTTTTATCCATAAAGTTTCAAGAACTATAACATACCTTTTGTCTTGTAGATGACTTTCCAGTTGTTTAATCAGTTGAGACTCGTTAACTTGAGAAAAACTATGGGGAGCTGGTTCAGATGTTGGATTGCAGATATGGTTGAAAATGTTCAATACGAGTTCCACCTTTTTCTGGCCTTTGAGAGATCGATCCAAGCATGGGAATCAAAGTCTTCCTTCACCCTATCATACACTTTCTTAGCGATAGTTGTCTTGCTCGATCCACCCATCTCAACTACAAAACACATGTTAAGCCTTTGACTCCCCTTTAGTGCCCAAAAAATTAGTTTATGTTTGGGTTCTTCTATTCCCATATCAGCCATGTACAAAGCATCTAGCTTTGGAGCAATGCATAGGGAATTTTCAGTGCCTGGATCATTATGATGACTTGAGCCTTGACCTTGAAAAGAACTACCTATCATGTTATTATATCTTTTCCTTATCTCTCTGAGTGTCTTGTCAACCTTATTTATTTGGCTGTCCATGGAGTGGCGTGCACTACATTGCGTGATGAAGCCAACCTTGGGAAAATAGACTATCTGGCCATGTGAAATATTGTAAAATCGTCAAGAGCATCCACAATGTCATAAGCTACATCTCAAACATATTTAAGCCACAAACCAACTACTTGATCATGCCTATCTCCTTTGCCTTTGGCAATAGCATTCCTTACAAGGGCTTTAATTAATTCTAGTTCACATCTTAACATGCTCACTTTGCCGTTGATCTCAGCCAAAAAATTCAGTTCTTTCTGTAGAAAATAATCAACTTTTTCAATTACAAACCGGACAGCAGTCACAACAACATCCACCATCTCTTTGATCGATGAATGATGATCACTCTCTCTTTCTGTGTTTTTTTGTTTTTGAACTTACATTCTCAATTATTTATTCTTATAAATGGCTAATCAGCATCAGTACTATTCTATTCTAGGCTTGTCACCATTGACTTCGGGTTCCAATAATATGAGGTCATATATCTTACTATAATACATTACACCAATAAGCTAAAAGAAATCATTTTTTCTGTTTTCATTTTATTTCTTTCCATAGATGCCAATTTATATGATTGTATTGATAGAACATATAACTAGGAAATGTTTGTTGTATTCAGCATCAACTTAATTAAAAGTCGTATTTTCTGATGATCAATCAAAAGAAGGGACCAAAAATGAGATGCGTCAAATTAAACTAAATTAAACAAAAATATAAACATATTCAGTGGTCCTATATATATAGCATAATGAGTTTTAACATATATAATTGGGCAACAATAGAAGAGTTTTCTTTTTAACATATATGATGGTTACAAATCACAAGTTGTTTCTTCCTTTGGAATTTTCTGTCTGCTATCTCTTTCATAGCCTTTGGACATTTCCACAGTTGTCAAGAAAATTGTGTAGAGATTAAACAAGCTACAAGTTAGTGAAGAAGAACATAGAAGAGTTTTTGATAGTGATATCTTATTAAACAAAAATAGATCCCGTAGAAGAACAAACTGTGTGTACTAAGTCATTTCCAAATATCAAGTGGACTTAACAATTGATTATGAAATCTATTGTCGTCAAAAAAAAAATTAATAATAATAATTTTCTTTTGGATAGTGTTTGGCTCCAAATCAATTAAGAATAATTTTCTTTTACTCACATACGTGTCACAATCTTAATGTATCACATATGCAATTACATGTATGTTTTAGAATTAATATATTATACATATGTGAGTCTCTGTCACATTGGGGGTAGCCACAATATTATAGAGTGAAAAAAGGGGTTGAGTAACCGTGAGTGTGTGGCCGGAAAAATATTATGTGGCCGTGAGTGAGAGTATCTTGCCTAGAGCAGTTCGTGAGAGACAGTCGTGTAAGCCAATTAAACCAAGTTAGTAGAATTTTATTAGGACTCTTAATTTGGAGTCGTAGTAGTATTTGATATATTTCAAATAAGCATTATCTTAGATAAGAGTTGGGTAATTTATTATTAGCAGGACTAGGAGTCTTTATCCTAATTGGAATAGTATTACTAGTTTAAATGGGACTCAAAGTCCTAGTTGTATTAGAAGTAGAATTAACATATTTTATATATTAGACATTGTGTGCTGTGTAACTGTGTGGCCAAAAAAAAGAAAACATAGTGTGTTATTACTATGAGCCAAAAAACCATTTGCCATTGAAAGCCATGAGAAAGTGTTCCTGTTGCTGTGAATAAAAGTGTGAGTGAATTGATTTTGTTAAGTTATGATCACGTTTACCAATGCAATAATATTAAAGTTCTTTCAATTTTTGTTTTGCTGCTTTATTTTTTTTTCTTTCTTTTAACAATATACTTGAGAGTATTATTTTAGGTCCAACAATTGGTATTAGAGTCTGGTTTTTTAGTTCGTGAAGATGACTTCGCTTATTTGTACAGTTCACAAATTTGATGGGAAAACTCCTTTTTTTATTTGGGGAGAGTGAGATGATAATATTTTTTGATTCAAGTGGTTTGACGACGAAATTCATTACAGAAGTGCTTGCAGCAGATATAGATGAGCAAATAAGGCGAGTACACTTCAAAACTTTAAATTGCATTCATCAACTATTAGATTTTTTTATACGTAGTAAAATCGCCCATATTCAGTCTGCGAAACAAGCATGGGATATTCTTTAAAAAACATATGTTGATGTTGATAAGGTGAAAAATGCTAGATTACAAAAACTAAATAGAAATTTTGAGTTGTTGCAAATAGAAAAATCAGAAACTATTTCTAATTATTTTTCGTGGACCACGACACTGGTTAATGAGATGAGGACTAATGGTGAACAAATAGCAGACCATTAAATAGTTGAAAAAAATTTCGACACTTGACACAACAGTTTCAATATAAAGTGACTGTTATTGAAGAGTCTGCTAACTTGGGAGTCCATGACAGTAGATGAATTAGAGGGTTCGTTAATGGTTCATGAACAACGCTTGAATGAGAGATCAAAAAATTTAGTGGTGGAAGCTTTGCAAGCTCAATTAAATTTAACGAATGAAAAAGGCAAGTCTCAGAATAATGTAGGATTTAATCAACGTTTTCAAGGCTACCGTAACAAAAGGAAGAATCACAACAATAGAGAAGACAAATGCAATAATAGACAGAACAGATCTAGTGGAGGAAGAGGTAGAGGCAATTAGTGACAGAACAACAATCAATGGTAGAACAAACATCACTGGCAGAATAACAATAAGTGGCAAAATAATAATTGGTAGTACAGACCAGTCCAAGGAAGCGAGGACGGTAATAATTCTAATCCAAAATCTCATAAATCCAATATTCAATGTTTTAATTTTTGCATGTTTGGGCATTAAAAGTTTGATTGCAGATTTAGAAGGTCCTGTCACGCCCCGAATTCCCGCAAACCCGAGGCGCGAATAACGAAACCAAAAGAAGATAAAATAATAAAGAAGTAAAGGACAATCACATGTATTCCAAGCACTAACCCAATTCCTGTTCTGATACAATCCATAGGGCCTTGCCCGTTGTCTCATAACATACAAATAGCATGAAATAGTTTAGGGCTTATGCCCTTGTACAACATCAAAATGTGCCCCAAGGGCTCAAATATTCCAAGTTCTCTCCTTTACTAAGACATCACCAAATCTCATGTAACCGGAGCGTCATCTGAAATGGTATCCCATGAATGGGTCAGCTTAACTGCTGGTATAATATAATGCTAATGCAAGAAACAAAATTAAGATGTGGCATGTGCAAGTGTACATTTATATCTACATGCCATTTAATATCATCAATGCAATATACTAACAATATGCATGACGCACCCATGCAACTCTATGCCACAACCATGTCTCGGTTTCATGGATCGTTCCCGATGGTCAATCGAGTACCACACCAGTACACTGGCCAAATTTTGGGTTTTTCACCATAGGATCTACACCCTCATAATGCATAGCACCACGTGCTCAACCCACACTATGCTTTCAAGGAATCACACTATGCTAATATACCTTGATTCCACCATACAATAATGTAGTCTCAATAAAGCATTTTATCCACACATGAAGCATGCTTTAGATAATGTATTACACAATAACATTCCAATCACAAAATCCCTTCATCAAGGGTAACATGCCATACATAGTCCATTTAAATACATGCTTTAAGTTACACATTTCATAATCTCAACAATTCTCGAAAATGTAATTCATACATTATGCTAACACATGGAATACACATATAGTCATGATTCATGTCCATCACTTAACCAAACTTTCAAAAAAGATAACAAGAAACACATAAGCATATAAACAATCAAACAAATATGTGAATCATCAAGTCAACATGGCAATTATTCCTAACTTAATCCTATTTCTTACTTAGCACAATATATCATACCTTATGGGTTGGTCTCAACCCAAGGAGTCGTACTCGTAGCGTAGCGGAACTAACAGTCAGAATGCAGAAGGTCAGACCACCTTCTCTTTGCCTTTCAGTGTTTCTAAAATCATGAAATACCACTCAATTCAATTGCTACTTGAATTATGCTATTCATCAAATTTTATGTCTTTATTTTATGAGTTTCTATTTTGCCAAATTAAACTCTACTATTGAGTCCAAAACGTCAAAAAAAATTGGTTTAGGCTTTCGTGGAATTTAATTCGGGCATCTGAGCTAAAAAGGGCAAAACGGTCATTTTGCACTTTTACGAGTCCTTACATCCCGAGACCTCTTTTCGTAATTTGGACTCCACGGTTGAGTCCGGTTTACTCGAAATAATAAAGTTTCACCATTCTTTTGTTTCAATCGGATTTCGTTTAACGGCTTTCTAAGTCAAGGGCACTTTGGTAATTTTTAAGGTTCCTACGGGTCTTTTATTTTTTGGGACCTCGTCTCATGTCAAAAACCTCACCGTTGGTCTTAGGAGGTCCGAGGTAGTTAGAATACATATAGGACTTGTCTAATTTGGGCTTCGGGCCATTTCGGGGTATTTATTTTAATTAAATTAATAAATTAGAGTAAAGTGTAATATATATATATATTAGTTATATAATATGACGGGTGAGAAATGGGTGGCACGTTGGCAGCATGCCACCTCCCCAAATCGCACGTCCTGCGTTCGAATCCTGTTAGCCGCACTCTGTGTAATCCCCCTCCCCCTTTTTCATTTTTTTTTTTTTTTGATTTCTTTTAACTGTTGGGCCCAAACCAACAGGCCCAAAGATTTAGAATCAAAACAGCCCACCCTTTTAAATTAAAACAAACCAGCCCAAACCTTTAAAATTTAAAGTAGGCCCAATCTTTTAAAATTAAAGTAGGCCCAAGTCTTTAAACCCAAGCAAGCCCAAACCCTATTTAAACCCAAACAGGCCCAACACCTCAGCCCCTCACCCCACGAATTTCCGGTCGTCTTCCTCGGCCAAGATTCCGGCAGGTCGTTGAACTACGACTGCCCCCCCTCATTTTCTTTGTATTTTTGACGTCCGATTTATCCCATTTTCTTATCAAATGAACCCTAGGACCTCTAGCAATCTTTTAGAACACATTTCAGTTTTAAACACATTGGTTTCACCCACACCCAGATCGGCTTTCCGGCCACCAACCCAGATTCTGGCAACCTCAATTTTTGAGTGATTTCATCACTGTTTTGCTTCTAGCTTCATCCTAACATTCTTCCTAACTTTATAGGATTGTATATAAGTCATTCAAACATGATTCCATGCATGAAATATCAATGAACCCAAAAATTATCCTAACCTGCAACTCCAAAGTTCTTCTTTATTTTTTTAATCTTTTCACTTGGTTTCTTTTGTATTCACTTCCTTATTTCTTACTCTATAAGGCCTTACCATTTAAATAAATTATCATGCTCAAAAAAATGGATCATGCATATAGAGATCTTTAGAGAGAGAAAAAAAATAAATGGGTTGGGAGTGTTTACCTCAACAATATGTCCTCTCTCTCTCTCTCTCTCTATCTCTCTCTCTCTTCTTAGTTTGCTTCTGATTTGCTTCCTCCTTCTTCTCAGAACTCTCTCTCTCTTTTTTGGATTTTTTTTTTTGTTCTCCCTAATCCCAACGAACACATACACATACACACTCAAGGATCACAGCCTCTCACGCCACCACCTGTAACCAGCCCTCCTACCCCTGACCTCTGTGTTCTAGCCACTCTTTTCCCCTCACAAGCAGCTTTGCATTTAATGCAAAGTTGACCTTGTGCAAACTATATATATATATATATATGTTTATATATTACGCCACTCATGCACACACCCACACATCAACACACCCGTACACACATAGCTCACATGTACACACAGACCTGATGGCACATTATATATATATATATACATATTTATACATATACATATATATATCTATATATCATTAAATACATACACATTTGAATTAAAGAATAATAATAATAATAATAATAATAATAATAATAATAATAATAATAATAATAATAATAATAATAATAATAATAATGATAATAAAAAAAATATTTCATTCCAAAAAAATAAAAATTTTCAAGTCTTTACAGGTCGAATAATAGAGATCATCAAGCTAATGTTACTGAAAATAATCCTAGTGGTAATAATGATTCAGAAACCTTGTTGATGGCTTGTAACATTGTGGATAATAACGATGGTATTAAGTGGTATTTGGATACTGGCTGTAGTAATCACATGTGTGGTAAAAAAAAACATGTTTTTTGATTTGGATGACTCTGTTCGATCAGTGGTAAAGTTTTAAAATAATTCAAAGATACATGTGATGAATAAAGGTAGAATTACAATCAGTTTGAAGAATGGGTCTCACAAGTATATTTCAGTCATGATGTGACTTTTGATGAGCAAAAAGTATGGTATTGGTCTCAGAATGATCAAATCCTACCAGCTTTAATTTTTGATAAGGCAGATCCATAGATTGAAGTATAAAGTGAGCTTCAGATTAGTGATTCTCCATCTTTATATGTGCCATTACCTCATGCAGAGTCCTCTAGGCATCCTCATGCAGAGTCCTCTAGGCATCCTCAATGCCATCACCACTTTCCTGCTCGCTTACAGGATTATGTTGTTGGTAATGATAATGAGCCAATTAATAAAGATTTGGTGAATTTTTTTTTATTTGCAGATTATGATCTAATGAATTTTGAAAAAGCCTCTCGTAATGATCATTGGATTAAAGCCATGGATGATGAGATTCATGCACTTAAAAAGAACAACACATGGCAACTTACTACTCTTCCTAGTGGTAAGAAACCAATTGGTGTGAAGTGGGTGTACAAGACAAAGTATAGGCCCAATGGTGATCACTTTAAAGCGAGATTGGTGGCTAAGGGTTACAAACAAAACCCTGGTATTGATTATTTTAAGGTGTTTGCTCCTATTGTCAGACTTGATACAGTTTGTATTTTTGTTTCTCTTGTTGCTCAAAATAATTGGAGAATTTTTCATATGAATGTTAAATCTGCTTTCTTGAATGGTGTACTTGAAGAAAAGGTTTATGTTGAGCAATCTACCGGTTATGTGATAAAAGGGTATGAAAACAAAGTCTATAGATTGAATAAAGCCTTATATATGCCTAGAGCGTGGTATATACATCTTGATTCTTATTTTGTTGAGCATCATTTTAAGAGATGTCCTTATGAGCATACTTTATATATCAAGTCTAATTCACATAGTGATATTCTTATTGTGTGCTTATAGGTTGATGATTTGATCTTTACTAGCAATAATCCAAAGTAGATTTCAGAATTCAGGGAGGCTATGATTGCTCACTTTGAGATGACAGATATGGGACTAATGTCTTATTTTCTTGGCATTGAAGTTGTTCAAATAGATGGTAGAACTTTTAGTTTACACGTGATATTTTAAAAAGGTTCAAGGTGGACAAGTCCAATCCATTTTTGACTCCAATTGAGGAGAGGTTAAAATTAGTGAAAGATGGTACAGGTGATTTTGTGAATCCGGCCTACTTTAAAAGATTGGTGGGAAGCCTGAGATATTTGACTTCTACTAGACCAGATATTGTGTTTGGTGTTAGGTTGATTAGCAGATTCACGGAAACTCCGCATCAATCTCACTTGCAAGCTGTTAAACGGATTTTGCAATACATTCGAGGTATGCAAAGTGATGGTCTTTTTTACTCATCTTCTAAAGTTTGGAACTTGTTAAATATACAAATAGTAATTGGGCAGGTGATACTGAGATGCGAAAGAATACTTCAGGTTATGTCTTTCATCTTGGTTTTGGTATATTTTCTTGGTCCTCCAAAGAGCAGCAGGTTGTTGCTCTTTCAACAGTAGAGGTAGAGTACATTGTAGCAGGGAATACAACTACTTAAGCAGTTTGGTTATGGCGTATGCTTGGTCTTCTGCAACACAAGTAGGATGGTCCTACAATAATGTTTTGTGATAGCAAGTCAGCCATTGCTTCGACAAAGAATCCAGTTTTTCATGGGAGAAGCCAGACATTGATATCCAAGTTTCACTTCATTCATGACTTGGTGAATAACAAAGAGATCCAGCTTGAATTTTATCATTCTGAAGAACAAGTTGGGGATATTTTTACAAAGTCTCTCAAAACAATTTCCTTTTTAAAGTTGAAGAGATTGCTTGGCCTAGTGAAAGTTGAAGAGCTTGGCTTAAGAGAGGCAATGTAAGCCAATTAAACTAAGTTAGTAGAATTTTAGTAGGACTCTTAATTTTGAGTCTAATAGTATTTGATATATCTTAGATAAGAGTTGGCCAAACAACATGGCTAGAAGGTTGGCTCTGATACCACTACTGTAAGCAAAACCGAATTTGCATAACCAGGATACTTACCTCCAGCCATGAGATTCAAGCTTTAACCTATTGTTGACAATCTTGATGAATACAAACGTAATCCAAAATATAGATGACCGCATGACCTCACACAATATGGTTGCTGTATGGTGAAGGGTGAAAAAGAGTTTTCTGCCTACTCTATATTACGAAAATAAACCATAAGACTGATGGTTGTCACAGACTAGATATATAGATAGACAGAGGACCCCAATATTATAGCAACAATATAATAGAGTGAAAAGGGGGGATGAATAACCGTTAGTGTGTGGCCTAGAGAATGGTGGCCGGAAAAATATTATGTGATCGTAAGTGTCTTGCCTAGAGCAATTCGTGAGAGACTGCCAAAACAAAAGTATGGTTGCTTGAGATTAATAAAGGAGTTTTCTTTTGAATACAGTTTTGATTTCACGTTTGTTAATAAAAGTCTTTGGTGCTTGATATTTCATAATTTGATTTTCTTAAATAAAATATTAATTTTGTTATTCAAGTAAATTTTGAGTTCTATAATTTATATCAGAGTTATTTTAAATTTTACGAATAATTTTTAAATCTAACATATATATATATATATATATATATATTGACAAAGAAATAAGTTAGGCTGATGCAGTATTGAATTGGGCTTGTAATCATCAATCCAATTTTTATTTAGTTGAGGCCTTAGCTTGTATTGATAAATTGTGTATTTATGGTATTCGCACACGGGTATTCAATTTAGTCTTCCAATTATAGCGGGATGTCTTATTTTCCTACTTTCAGTCAACTTATAAAGATGATTTTGATTTTTTTTAATTTTCCCATTTTTCCATATATTTTTCTGTGAAATTAGAACTATCAATTTTTTCTTTTTAATTCCATTTAGTTTTGCTCATAAATTAAGGCTCAAATGACCTATTAAGAACATCTTTTATTTACAGTTGGGCTCTAATGAAAGTTTAAGAATATATTGTAGATTTCAGGTTGATTCAAGGGCGTTAAGGATTTCAACGTGATTAGAGCATACAAATCACACGGGTGTGTGATGCCTGCATGTGCGACGTGTGCGCATTCTTATGATCAATGGTGGTCCTACAACTACTCAAGGGGGGTTATGGTCCCTTCAAAAATTTTGAAAATTAGTTTTTAACCCTTAATAAATGTAAAAATTTGAATTGAGAATCTAAAATTATTGAAAATTCATCGGGCTCAGGTTAAATTCAATTCTAATAAATTTTAATTAGGGTCAAGCTCAATCTCAGACTGAATTATTTGAGTTCAAAATTATATTTGAACTAAATTCGGATTAACTGTTTTAAAATTTGATTTAAATTTCGACATGATTCAACTCAAGCCCGCACCCTTTTTGCCTAAATTGCACCCCTAATCAAGACTTTGATGAGATAATCATTCAACGGAAAATAATTTTGTTGCACTCTTAAAAATCTCACACCATTGGTGTATATTATCTCAAGGTGATTGGAACTAAAAAGATACTCCTTAGCTACAAAGATTTCCCCGTCCTTTAACTTGGCACGAGTGATCAGAGCATCTTTGCGCATTATTCATGAGACAATGTTTTCAAACCCAGTCCGTTCATCGAACCGAAAAAATGTCTAGGTTACGAGTTATCGGTTCAACCGTCGGGTCAACCGGAATCAAACCGTAATGTCATAATTATGTAATTAATAAATTTAAATATAAAAAAATAATTAATTACATTTATTTTTTTATAATTTTTTAATAATTACATATATTTTTTTAATAATTTTTACACCGTCTTTCATGTCAGTTTTGTCTCTCTCAGGTGTTAATGGAATATGTAACTGTACAAAATTACCCATTATTTAATTATCTATTATTAGTCAAAGGCTTCACTTCTCTAGTTGAAAATCAAATAAGCCCATGTGAATTTACTTCTCTAGTTGGGTTGTCGCCGACGCCGAGAGATGAAGTTGAGGAGAAAGGAGAGAGAGAGAGAGAGAAAGAAGGAAAGACTGAAAGAGAAAAAGGACCGTCACTGGAGCCTTGACGTCATCGACGATGGCATATGGGCCTGATGGATTTTGCAGGATCGTTGAGAGTTGAAACGAGTACGGAGAGAGAGAAGGAAAGAGTGCGTTGTCGATGATACTGTATGGGCCGGAGGCTTGGAAGTCGATGCCAAAGATTGCTTGGAAGTCGAAGGCAATGATATTGCCTTTGTTCGACATCTGTTATTCCGTTCGTTCCTAGAGGTTTTTTGGATTTCCAGGATTTCTGGACCTACGTTTGCTCTAAAACAGATTGGGTTTAATTGTTTTTCTGTGATTTTTCTTGGGTGTTGATTTGTGGTGATGGTGCGTTTGGCTTTGTGTTAATGGTTTTGTGTGGATCGGATGTATATATATATATATATATATATACATATAAAAATGTCTAAATTCTTATGCAAACTCAAATCCAAAGCAACAAGTTATGATTTTGATGGAGGAAGAAAAGAGAGGAGGAAAATTCATAAATTGGATTTTACTCTTGGGCGTTTGGTTTTGTGTTAATGGTTCTGCTCGGAAAAGGTGTTTGATGTCATGGCTACAAAACAATGCTTATTGTCCTTTCTGCAGAATGGAAATTTTTTATGCGAACCGGTGTAAATCGGTGACCCAGTACCGAGTCACCCGGTTCAACGGTCGGACCGTCCAGTTTTACCGATTTTTTATTTTTTGAATGGTTTTGAACTTAAAACTGGTTTATGGGTTAAACTGGACCGTTTTGTCGACTGGTCGACGGTTCAACCGGTTGAACCGACCGGTCCGATCTGAGTTTTAAAACATTGCTACGAGATGAAGGAATAAAAGTGTCATTCATACAAAAAAAATTAAAGATGAACGAATAAAAGTATCATTCAATTCATACAAAAAAAAAGGTGTCATAAATATTCTTTCTTGTGACTCTTCGTTGTGAAGGAAATTATTGTACTCAGTTCTCTTGTAATGGGACACCACTTAGGCCATGTTTGTTATGTAAGTAGGGGTATCAATTTTTGACACGACACGATACGATAACATGAATTGAATATGGCACGGAGTTAATGAGCTTGGATTGAGCATAAATGAGTTATTGGATAGTATGGATCTTGATAAATACTGTATACTAGCCGAAATTTTTTGAGAGTATTTTTTGGTAGTTCACATTATTTTCAGTTGTCCTAATTTTATTTATTTATAGTTGAGAAGCCGCATCTCGTTGTAACTTGTAACTGTTTCAAATCATAGTGAAGCCGTAGCAGTCATGGACGTTGCCCTATTATAGAGTGAACCACGTAAATTTCTGTGTTCTTGTGTGTGCGTGTGATTTTAGATTCATATTCTTGTTTACTTTCATGTCTCACCGATCCTGGTTAGATAATTATATTCCTAACATGGGTTTGGGTCATAAACATTTTAACACATACAACACAATTAATAAACATGTTGTATTTGAGTTTTAGTAATGTTAACCCGTTTAACATGACTTAACACATGTAATTATAAAAAAAAAAAAAATGAGTTAATTTAATTTGTTTCGCCCCAAAAGTTTAACAAGGTTTAGAGATTTTTTACTTATAAAAAGGTTTCTACTTTATTTGGAACATGTGTAAAGTTTACTAAACTTGAAAATTATCTATATGTATAAAAAGATATGTAACTTTTTTATTTAAAAAATAAAAAAATAAAATAAACAGGTTAACTTTGTCGACACGTATAATATGTTTAATAAATGGGTTGAGTTTAGGTTTAGAAACTTGACACGTTTAGTTAATAGCGTTGGGTTAGGGTAGACATATATTTTCTAATATATATACTTTAACATGATTCGAACATGATACCATAATACGAATTGACACTTCTATATACAGGAATGAAATGAACATTTTATGAAATAAAATAGAAAATGAAACGAAAATGTCATAGAATAAAGTATAAATTACTCATCTAGACCAAATGAATACTTGTAATTATTTTTAATAGAATATTTAATTCAAAAAATAAACATTTTCATTTATACCAAATAAAAAAAAATTGTCTACTAAACATGATGTTAGTGGTGTCTAGTTTTATCTGAAGTGATTTTTAAAATCACCGTATAAACTTTAGGTATTATATGTTATTATTATTCCTTATACTTTAGTTGCAAGTAATGTACTCTTAGGGATCTGCTATAAAGCGTAGCTCCAAACCATTATTGTTCCAGCTGAAGGATCAATCTTTCCTTGCGTAGATTGCCATGGTATTAAAATGAAACTGGGACCTGACAGAATATTCTTATCTGCACTTTTACTTTTCTTTCCCCGGTAGGTTGGAGAGACACAAATTGCTTAATCCATCTTTATTTTTTTATTCATTTTTTGAACAGCGAAGAAATGATTCTATTGATGAAATGGGCAGTCTTGAAGTGCTTTCAACACTAGGAATATTCCAATTTGGAGGCTCTAGGCTAGGTTTGCGTCCTTTGCTTTTTGCATTTACTTGGCGTGTTTGCCTTATATAGAGGATTTAGTCTATCTTGGGCTTTGCGCTTCCTACTTTCTTTTTACTCTTTTTTTTATGAGGATCTTATCACTTGTCCTAAAAGACCATTATCCACTATTGTTGGTCCCAATATGGGGGTACTAAGGATTCTTTTACTGATAAAAAATTTATATGGGCTTCCAGGGAGGGGTTGGACCTGGATATAGACCTAATTATTGGGATTGTTTTCACAAATTGATTACTTTTTTTTTTTTTAATCTACATTCTCATTATTGACAGATCAATCTTTTTGGACCCTTATCTTGTTACTTATCTTAAAAAAAGGGAAAAAAAAAAAAGAAAAAGAAAATATGAATGAGATACAAATATCCTGCTTGGTTGCCAATTGCGTTCTTAAGATTAATTTACTGCTATACTAGAGTGATACAGTCCCATAAAAATGGAACTTCTAACCTTTTTAGCCTCTGGCATCGGCCTGAACATGCTGAATTAAGCTGCCTTTATATTTTTTTTGTTTCAGTGCTGGAATTGATATGTATAAAGGCAGCTATTCATATGCCAGCATCAAACTAAAAAATATAAAAAGCCTCAAACCCAAAACTACAACAAAACTTAAGATATTATAACACCCGGAATAACTTAAAATAAAAACTTGAACCAAAACTAAAATTAATCACCAAACTAGTCTAAATCATCGAGATCAAAAGCCTAAGGTCTTTGCATATGATGCAACATGAACTGATCCATAATAAAATCTGATAACCAGAAGGTTGAAAGGAGCCAACCAAAATATCTCTGATATCCAAACTCAATGAATGACTGCCTTTATCAACCGATAGAATATATCTTTAATTTGGTCCTTTATGATGACAGAAGAAAAAGAATATATCTTTATTTCGCTCCCATGCATTTCACATGTTTGGCTCTGTAAATAAACTTAATTTCTGAGTACACTTGAGCTTCTGCACCTGTATTGGCTTGCAATTCAACCAATAGAAAATAATATCTTCATTAAATTAAGGGTTTCAATATGTCCCACTCGATTTGAGTTAATCCTTTTTTCTAAAGTTGGTGTATTAAAACCCCATCAATATGATACATTGTAATTTTGTTGTAGTTGATGATGGTATAGTGGTGATGTTATCATTATTATTACTACATTGTAAGAGTTAGAATCAAACCCAATGTCTACATTCTCGTAAGAATTAATTATTTATGCCCCACCATTGTGGTACATATATTAGGTAAATCACACTGATTTTTTTTAGATTTATGATAATTACATCGGCTTTTTCTAAACTTTATAAAATTATACTGAATTTTTTATTTTTTCTGACAAACTACAACTATCCTCTCCAAACATTTTTTTTATTTCATTTTCTTTTATTTGTTTTGATCAAAAATTAAATTATCAAATTCTTTACAGAGAATAAATCAACGGCTATAGTGTAGCCTGAAGAACACAAAATGTGTGGAGGCTTGACTTCTTTTTTCAGCACCACTCTTGAACTCCAAATCTATTGTTGAAAAAAAATAATTTAAAAGCCCTTTACAACTGCTCTGTTGCTTTCCAAAAACCTAAAGAAGAAAAGTTTTAGTTAGAGGCAGTAGCTTGTATTCTTATAATATGTGAAATCAGTATTGGGTTAAGATTATGATTAGAATTTTAATTATAATATAATATAAATACAGTATAACTTTATTTTTTGAATTTTAAAAAAACATGATTGCTCTCATAGAAATAAGTTACCGAAGTATTTAAATTTTCTCTCATTTCTCTCAAATTCTATCCACCAAAATTACATGTATGGATAATTCACAACAGTTTTAAATTGCCTATTTAGACTTGATTTTATTAAAAAAAATTGGGATTATTGTTTGATAGTGTATTGTTAAAATATTCTGTTTATAAAGCATGGAAACGTACAAGTCTATGAATAGATTAAAAAAACAATGATTTATATTTGTTATGGAGCAACCTTGCTGTACCAAAAAAAATCTAATGATTATTTCTGCATCCAAATGGTTCCTCCAAGACGAATACCAAAGATTTGATAAAGATAATGCCAAGGAGTTACGTGGGAAATTTTTAAATAACTATATGACCCACGGTTGTTGCAAGAGATATGAAGAGATAAGTGACCAACAGTTGTGGCATGTGATAGAGTTTTTTAAATAAAGGAGAGTGATAGACTTTGAATAAATTGTTAGTAAGGAATAGCGGCATGTATATCTATTTCTAGTTAGCTTGTACTCATTTGTAGTTAGTTGGTTGCTTATATAAATCTAATAACATGATTGGTCATCGCACTGGTTTTTGTGAGACCCCATTCGTGTTATTGATAAATTCTCTTTTTCGTCATGGTATCAAAGCCAAAAGGCTTTCTTAAGACTTACGAATGGCAGGATCATCAACCTCCTCTTTCTTTCTCACTACATCAAATCTTCCCCATCTAATTTCAATAATCTCCGTAAAACTAAATGTGGCAAATTACCTCATATGGAGGATGTCGATTCTTCCTTTAATCCAGAGTCTAAAACTCATAGATCACCTAACTGAAAAGACTCCATCATCTACGATGATTGAATTAGAGAAAGAAGTTGCACATACAAAATATGACGAATGGCAGAATATCGATTTGTTATTACGAAGTTGGCTCATTGGCAAGGATCAAAATATCGTTTCAATGTATAGTTTCAGTCTGTCCGGAAACGGAAACGTTTTGGAAACATAATGGAAATGAAAAAAAAATTAGAAACATGTGAAAACATAACTTAAGATTTATTTATTTATACAAATAAGCTTATTTATGAAATATTTGTGCATGTTTAAGGCATATACATCATATTCATGATAAATGACACTAATTCATAATAAATGACATAATAGATATATATTATGTAATATTCACAAATTAGATAATTTGACACAAGTTACATATAAAATAAAAAGTAAAACAAATAGCAATTTAAACCTATTATAATTAGTAATTTAGTATTAAAATAGTTGTTTCTCTACACTTTATTTTTCCTACTACTTTTCTATTATTTTAGGAAAAATAAGATAAATATATTCTTGAAATTTTGAGTCTTAATCCTTGAAAAATAAATGGATATTATTTTTTACTAACTTTTAGAATTATTGTTGATACAAATTCCTCTGATTCGATATGTTTCTACAGTTTTGGTATGTTTCCACGGAAACAATTTTGTTTACATGAAAACATGTGAATTTCGATATTCCAATAGTATTTCATTTCGGTTCCCTAAGAAACGGAAACGTTTCGGCCGTTTCGATGAAAAAGAAACGAAATTTTAATCCTTGCTCATCGGTACACTATCTGAAGAAGCCCTCAGCCATGTTGTTAGGTTGAGCACTTCACAAGAAGTATGGAATTGCTTAGAAGAGACATATCTACATGCCACCAAGGAGACAGAACGTCAACGTACTAAAGAGACAACTTCAAATACCAAAGAAGGAAAACGTCACAATAGAGAAATATTTGTAGTTTAAAGTTCTCTGTGATAGCCTTGCAGCTATTCAAAAGCCAATTTCATACGAGGACAAGACAATTCAATTTTCTCAAACTCTTGGGGAAAAAATATGATGTGTTCATAACCACAATGCTCTCAAAACCCCCATTTCCAACCTTTAATCAGTTTATCACAGCAGTTCAAGATTACGAGCTTCATTTTCGTACAAACGAAATAGAAGAAAAATTGGATCTTAATCCAAATATGGCCTTCACTGTATAATGAGGTGGAGGAAGAGGAAGATCAAATACCCATCACCGTGGGTATTACCATAACTTTAATTCTAGAGGCCATGGTTTTTCTCCAGCAAACCAAAATTTGAATTTCCATAGAGGTGGAAATCAAGTTCATTCTATTTCCCCATCACCGTCCCCCTAATGTTGCTCAAAGTACCACGACCCAAAACAATCGCAATTCTAATGCTCAAGGTACAAGAAGTCATTCTCAAGGCACTGCCCCTCAATGTCAAATTTGTAATCGTATTGGTCACACAACACTCAAGTGTTGGTACCGATATGATGTAAATACATCATTGCCTCAACCATTTACTTCATCAACTTCCTTTTCAGTTCCATGGAACAATGTCCCTTTAAGATAACAAAAGATGCGAAGTACAATAAAAAAAGTGAGTCGAGCGAGGAGCTGCCATAAACTGACTCACTTGATAAACAACATATGAAATGTCAAGGCGAGTGATGGTAAGATATACCAGACTGCTAACCAACTGTTGATACAATGTGGGATCGCGAAAAAGTTCACCCTCGTGAGGAGTAAGTCTAGAATTGGGTTTTATAGGAGTTGTCTATGATCTTGTGGTCAGTTAGATTGGCCCGTGAGAGAAAACCATATGCATACTTGGCCTATTTTAGATAATATCCATCAGATGATGAGGAGATTTCTAAACTAAGAAAGTAACTGAGAGGACCCAGGTCATTTATCTCAAACTGTTGACTGAGAAAGTACTTAAGCACTTGAATTCCATTAGAATCATCCCTCTGGTGATGATTATATCATCAACATATAGCAACATAAAAATAGTTCATTGAGGTGTGTGGTGAATAAAGAAAATCGAGTCATGGGAGCTATTGGAGAAGCCAAGTTGAGAGATACTGGTGTTGAACTTGGCAAACCAAGCTCGAGTAGCTTGCTTAAGGCCGTAAAAAGCTTCATGTAGTCGACAGACTTTGTTAAAAGAATGAGAGAGGCCACATATACAATTTTTCATTTAAATTTCCATTGAGGAACACAATTTTGACTTCCATTTAAAAAAGAGACCACTGACGAGAAGCAACAAAGGCCAGAAGAGTACGAGCCGAAGAAAGACAAGAAACATGAGCAAAGGTTTCCTCATAATCAATACAATACGAGATTAATTCAATCTTAGATTGATCAACCTCTATCCCCCTAGAAGAAATAATATGCCCTAAGACAATACCTGAAGAAATAATAAGCCTCTAGTACATAGCTTCAGCGTTCTTTAAACCGAACGACATCACTCTATAACAATAAAGTCCTCATTCTGATATGAAGTTTGTTTTCTCCTGGTTTGGAGGATACATTGAATTTGATTACATCTAGAGTAAGCATCGAGGAAACGCATGAGTTCGTGACCTGTCATGGCATTAACAAGTTGATCAATTCTGGGGAGAGAAAAGCTGTCTTTAGGACACGGTTTATTTAGGTGGTATAGTCAACACAAACCCTCCATTTTTTATTCTTCTTTTTTGCAAGAACTATATTGGAAAACCATTTTGGGTAAAATACTTTTCTTATCATTCCAGCATTTAGTAACCTTTGGACCTCTTCATTGATGATTTTGTGGCATTCAGGAGCGAATGTTCTCCCTTTTTGTCTTACTGAGGGATGGTCTGGATCTGTCAACAACTTGTGAGAGATGAAATTAGGATCTATTCCCTCCATATCTCTTGTTTCCCAAGCAAATACTGAAAGGTTATCTTTTAGGAATTTAACAATATCCTTATGCTTGGAAGGAGAGAGGGCTGAGCCAATTTGTACGTATTTTTCTTGTCTAATGAGTACTTTGATGGGCTCCTCCATTGGTTTGGCTTCGCTGTCCTATCCTCTGGGACTTACCGGCTCGTCAATCTCAGAAAGACATTCTTCTACCTCATGAAGGTTGGAAGACGAGGAACTTTCCTTTTCATGAGGATACTATAATTGTTATTTGGAGGGCTTTTCCTTTAGTGCGAGGGCATGACATTCCCGAGCACTGGGCTAACAGCCCTTGATGGTGAGAACTTTGTTATTGTGGACATATTTCAAGCAGTGATGGAAGGTTGAAGTAACTGCCCCCATCTGGTGGATCTAAGGCCTCTCAATAATGACATTATAAGGAGATTTAGTGTCTAGGACAATGTATTCAAAGATCAGTGTCCTCTGTTTGTCCCCCTTTCCTATCATGGTCGGTAGATCAATTCTGCCTATTGGAATGCTGAGATTCCCGTCGAATCCTGCCATGACAGCAGTGGTAGCTTTGATGTCATTAGAGTTGAGCTTCATGTGTTTAGAGGGTTTATAGAATAATACGTTGGTGGAACTTCCAGTATCCATGAAAACCCCTCTGATCTCAAAATTAATGATTTTTAATGAGATGACAAGAGCGTTGTTGTGGGGACAATATATCCCAATGAGATCCAATTCAGAGACCTGGATCTATCTTTTTCTCAATGGTCGAAATCTGGATAATATGGGGTTCTGTCTTGGCTTCCCTAGTATATCTTTTCCTGGCTCGGTTAGACATGCCTGTCAACGCATTGTTAGCATGAAGCACAAAGAGGACCTGATTATTTTGCCATTGCTGATCATTCCAAATTTCTCTATGTTCATGCCTTTGCTCTTGCCTTCTTTGAGGTGGTCTTTCATCATGGGGGTTTTGCCTCCCGTCCTACTGGACAAACTCTTTCAGTCGTCATCTCTTGATAAGATTCTCTATTTTTTGCTTGAGAGCCCTGCATTCATCGGTTGTGTGTCCATGCTCTTTATGGAAATCACAATATATATTCTAATTTCTTGAGTCGGGGTGGCTTTTTAGTGGCTCTGGCCACCTCAAGTTTTCATGAGTCTAGATCTGTTGGAGTATGTGTGTAAGAGAAGCATTCAGAGGGGTGTAAGTCTCATACCTCCCAAAGTTAGAATTGTTTTGGGGTCTAGGTGTTGTTCTCTTGTTGGGACTCCTAATCCTCTTCTTGAAGCGTTGTTATTCCTCTTCTGAACTTGCTCATCTTTCTAAGCTTGTTTTTTTACTTTTCGAAAAGTGGTTTTTGTATCTTCAAGATTAATATACTTCTGCGCTCGTTCCATGAGTGTTGCATATCGACGGGAGCATTCTTGGTCAAGGAATCCTAAAAGCGTTCAGGCCTAAGGCTTAAAGTGAGGGCGGCCACTAGGAATCTTGGACTACAATCGGTTATCTCCATGAGCTCGGTGTTAAAACGAGCTATGTACTCCAAAAGTGATTATCCCTTTTCTTGCTTTATAGTTAAAAAAAATTCTGGTCCTTTTCTCAACTTCTTGCTGGTTAAGAATTGGTCAAAAATAGCCTACTGAGCTCATAAAAATTATTAATCGATTTTTTAGGAAGGTTGTGGAACCATTTAAAGGCAGTACTCTTAAGGCTCGTGACGAGAGTTTGACACATGAAGGCATTGGTAGCTCCGTGTAGAGCCACTGTGTGTTGGTAGTGAGGTAGGTGGTCCCTAGGGTCCTCAGACCAGTCGTAGAGGGTGAATTTTGGGGCAACAAACTTCTTCGACCATTCTTCTATCATTATGGTATAGGTAAATGGCGTGGAGAACCTTCCGTGCAATTTACTTAGTTCGTCTTGCTCTGTAGGGGCACGGAACCCTCTGGTTGAGATTGTCTGATCCTGAGAGTCTGTTATCTCATCTACCCTCTAGGGGGCTTTGGATAGGACTTATTGTGCGATCGGTACCCGTTGGTGATATTGTCTTGCGTCTCCACATCCTCGACTCAAGGAAGGAATTTGTCCGGTATTAGTAGGAGGATGCTGCTCTACTAAGACTAGGGGAACTGGAGTCTTGGGAGGCTGGAATTCCTGCAGCGCTAGATTGGCTCCAGAGGCCATTGAAGTTAAAATCCTTGTTTTGCTTTGGTAATGGACAGTTTGATAAAACGTGGGCATTCTCCTCCCCACAGCTGTTGACAGTTTGGGATCAGCTTTTATATGAGCGATACCATAGGGGTGTACTGGTTGTATGTCAAGCAACCCCTCATTGGGAGATCCTCCGCCCGTGGTGGTGGCGGGAGGTTGAGTTCCTCCGTGAATAGCGTTAGTAGGAGGAGGAAGACGGTTACTTTGCTAGTTCTGAGCCAGTGAATCCAGAACTTGTGACATGGTAGTGAGTTGTTCCTACATATGATCAGACTATCATTGAATCCGATCAAGCTGTTGTTGTAAACGATTGGGTATTTGTCCCATTCCTCTTCTAGCAAGAGGCTAATTATGAGGGTTTTGAGAGTTTTTTCTAGGACGAAGGCTGGGAGCCATTGTATTTTGGAAGAAAAAGATAATAGATTTGTTCTTTTGAAGAGGATGATGGTAAGAACGATTGTCGTTCCCACAGACGACGCCAAACTGATGTTACTCCTTTTTTATCGGAAGGGCCTCCTGTCCTTCGCTACTTGTCAAGAACTTGAAATCAAAGAGTCACCGGAAAAGCTCCGGTGGTAGCCGCTCCAATGATAAAGTCAGTAAATAGAAAGAGACTATAATTTAAAAGAAGAATTGAACATGAATTGAAAACGTATCTTATGGCCTTATTTATAGGCTGTAAATCTCCTAAGTCGAGTAGGATTAGGAGTGATACGAATTTGAAGATAAATGAAGATAATAGTCGCCATATTGAATTCTGTTTTCTTATTCTCAGGTTGGTAGGATATGGAAAACGGTGCTATGTTCTGAACCATATACCTCTAAACCTCCCGTGCCTGTTTGATTTGAATAAAACAATCCTTTTTTATCTATACCTTTAAGAGTTCTATACATACATGTGTCGTGCTTCGAATATACTTGTCATTTTATGGTATATCAGTTTGCTTTTACGTATTCTCATTTCTTTTCTATTTTAACTTATTTCTTTTTCGTGAAATAGTTTTAAACATACCGCTAGTCTATATTAGATATACAAAAGACTAAGTCATCTCGATAAAGCAATGTGGAAAAATATAAGTTTTTTCCTACACCAAAGCAGATTTAAAAAATATTTGACAAATTTAAGATATTTTAAAAGTATTTTGAAAAGTCATTAACATGTAAAAAAATGCACATATTAAAAGTTCTTTTAAATATAAAGGTGCTTTCGGTGAAAACACATTTAAATAGAAATGTGCTTTTACTAAAATCGTCTTTAATTAAATGTATTCTTATTAAAAGTGCTTTTAATTAAAGGTGCTTTTCTTAAACATGCCTTTAATTAGAAGTGCTCTTTTTAAAAATATTTTTAATTTAAAAATATTATAGATGCTTTGAACTTGAAATGTTTTAACATTTTAAAAATATCTTTAACAAACGCGCATTTTAAACTTGAAATGTTTTAACATTTTAAAACCATCTTTAAGAAATCTGCATTTTAAGTCATCTCAATACTAAATATAACGACCAATTCAACTTAACTTTAAGTGGACAGCTATAAATTTGATGGACTTTTCCAACATTAGCGTGGTCGTGGGGGCTAAGAAGTGTTTGTGGACCATATCTCATCCTTGGTAGGTTCAATGTACAATAGCATTCCGTGTTCAAAACGACTTTTTCACTCGAGGTCATAGAAAATCACGATAGCTGAAATATAATTTCTAATGTAAGCTTCATTATTATCTTTATATTTAAAAACAAAATAGCCACAATTTTGGCACCAATTTTGAAATGGCTTAAGCCATTTCAATTGGATAGAGAGATGCCAATTTCAAAATGACCTTACACTATAGTAAAAAAATAAAACGTCGAGTCTAATAAAAAAAGTATATCCTTTAAAATTTATCGTGATGTAGAATAAATAATATTTGATTTTATGAATTAATGGAAATGTTTCGAGGCCTGTTTGAATCAAAATCATTCCTAGATTGATGATGACCCGACTACAACCCGTAGCAACCCCAGAAATAAAATTTTTGCCTGATTTTGAGCCGCCAATTTTGACTTGTTTCTTTGAATTTTTCGGTTTTGTAATTGTGTTGGGATTTCTATTAGTAGCTTTCTAGTTATATTAGTATAATTAATTAGTAGTCTATTAGGATTAACAATTTTAACTCTATAAATATAATATATTGGACTCTTGTTATTTAAATTATTAATAATATATATTTTAAATTTAGAGAATTTTCTCTTCTTTGGATGAGCAATTCTCTTGTTATTTGTTATTCAAAATATTTGACATGTTAGATTCCTTTTACATTTTCGTGTTGTATTAATTTAGGAAAGAGCAGTACAAAACAAATCAACTTAGACATAATTAATTATGTCATAATTTCAAAATGATTGTGTCTTAATTTTCAAGTGACTTGCAGATATATTAATTAACAATTAACAATCAAGAAAATCTAGCAATGGTTTGCTTATTATCTTTTGTCAAATCCTAAATTAGAGATATCAAAGAATATAATAATCTTGGCAATCTAAGTCGAATACAATTTTAACAATTAAAACTCAAAGTGAAGGACAATCGTGCATATATTAATTAACAATTAACTAACTTTGAATTTTCAAGTGAAGATTTCCCCAAAAAAAAGAAGAAAAAAAAACTGAAAGGATGTTGTCACAAATTTTAGAAAATGTCTTCAATTGCAAAAGTTATTATAATTTACTCTTAATAATTTTAAAATTTGGAAAGAAATTAGGTGGCTCTTTTTTTTACTTTGCCTTAAAATTTATAAAAATTGTAAATTCAACTTTTTTTTGTTTGGTTGACTAGGGATGAATGTTGGAGGTAATTAATTTCCACGTACGTCAATATTATCTAGCGATTGGTCCACTTGAATAAACGTATTTCTGTCACGCCCCGAATTTTCACAAACCCGGGGAGTGGGTGAAATAAACAAAAAGGGAATAATAAAGGGCAATCATATGCATTTCAAACATTAACCCAATTCATATTCTGACACTAATCCATAGAGTCTTGCTCGTTGTTTCATAACATACGAATAAAAATGTATAGTTTAGGGCTTATGCCCTTGTAAAACATCAAAATACGCCCCAAGGGCTAAAATCCTCCATGATCCACATCTCCTCTGCTCTCCAAGACTTCCTCAAGTCTCAAGCATCAGGAGCATTATCTATAATATGATATCCCACGAATGGGTTAGCTCAACTATTGGTATAACATAATGCTAATGCAAGAAATAAGATTAAGGCGTGGCATGTGCAAAGTGTATATTTATAATCTAGATGCTTTCCAGTTCATTAATACGATGCAATGAAAATATGCATGACACACCCATGCACTCTATGCCACATCCATGTCTCGTTTACGGACCACATCCGATGGATCTGAGTACCAACTCCCGTTTACGGGCCTCCCCCCGATGGATCTGGGTACCAATACAATGACCAATTTTGAGTTTTTCACCATAGGACCTACACCCTCATAATGCATAACACCACGTGCTCAACCCACACTATGTGTCCAAAGGATTCACTGTATGCCAATATGCTTTGATTTCACCATACAATGAGATAATCTCAATGAAGCATGCTTTAAATGATGTATCATACTCGAAGCAACAATAATATTCAAATCACAAAACTTGTTCCACATGGATACATATCTCATACAATCAATTTAAACACATGGTCACAGTTCACATTCATCACTTTACTAAATTCTCAAAGAATGCAAGAAACACATAAGCACGTAAACAACCAACTCTAAGTCATCAAGCAAACATATTCCAAATAATTTTTCGACAACAGTTAAGCATATAAATCATTCGATTTACTCATAAAATATTCCTAAACTTGACCCTATTTCTTACTTAGCAAAACATCATACCTAGAAGGGTTTTTCTCAACCCTTGGGAGTCGAGTCTACTGTGTAGTCAAACCAAATAGTGAGAATGTGGAAGATCAAATCGCCTTCTCTTTTTCTTTCAGTGTTCCTAAAAATCATGAAGTATAACTCAGTCTATTGCTACTTGAATTATGCTATTCATCAAATTTTATGCCTTTATTTTATGAGTTTCTATTTTACTAAATTAAACTCTACCATTGAGTCCAGAATATTGAAGAAAGTAGGTTTAGGCTTTCGCGGAATTCAATTTGGATATCTGGGTTAAAAAGGGCAAAACGGTCATTTTACACTTTTACGGGTTCTTACTTCTCGAGACTTCTTTTTGCAAATCAGACTCCATGGCTGAGTTCCGAATGCTCAAAATAATAAAAATTCACTATTTTTTTACTTTAATCGGAGTCCGTTTTACTACTCTTTGACTTAGGGGCATTTTGGTAATTTTTAGTGTCCCAACGGGTCTTTTATTTTTTGGGACCTCGTCTCACAACACGGACCTCACCTTTGTATTCAGAATGGTTGAGATAATCAAAATACACTAATGACTTGTCCCATTTGAACTCCGGGCCATTTCGTGGTATTTAATTTAATTAATTAAATAAAGTTATAATATATATATATATATATATATATATATTTGTGCAACAAAAGGACACGGGATTGTCCTGTCCACTTTGGTTGCACGTGCCCCTCCCACGCTACTACTCCTTGGTTCGAAACTCAGGGGCCGCCACTATGCGTGCCCTTTTTTATTTTTCAAATCATTTTAAAACCAAACGGTGGACAACCCCTTAAATCAGAACATGATATCCCCCTTCCCCTAATTCAATCCCCATTTCAATTTCTTAGCCACATAACCAAACGCTCCTAATTTGGGTTTTAATTTAAAATAGTTGCAATCTAAACTACACAGCTTCAACCCAACACCGCATAAAACGGTGCCATCTAGGCACTGTTGTCCATCTTTCTCCCCACGATTTCCCGATGACACACAGTAGGGTTCCGTCACCCTCTCCGGTGATGGTAACCCTATTCCGATGACTTCACAACTGGATTTCAATGCGGTTTTCATCCCTGTTGTCTGAGGTTTCCAAATCTAACTCTGGTTTTTCACTTGACTCACTCAATCCTCGCGAACAGGGGGAAACAATGTCTCCGGTTGATTTTTCGGTCACTGTTCCCCTATAATTTCGTGCCTGTTTCTCCAATGTTTTAATTCCATTTTAACCCCAATGTGTTTTTGTATCTTTGTGGATTATTTCTTGGTGGTTTAAACAAGATTTCACGCATGAAATATAGGGAAACCCGAAACCACCATACAACCTGCAACTAGGGTTTTCTCTTTCATTTCTTAACCTTTTTCCTTAATTCTTTTTGTAAACTAATCCACACTTCATGCTTAACATGACCCTAAGATTCAAACTAAAAAATCATGCTTAAAAATTTAAAAACAGAACTGAGCCAACTCACCAAATTTTTTGGATTTTTCTTATTGCAGCTTCTCTCTTCTTCTTCCTCCCTCTTGGTTCACCTTCTGAACTCCTTCAGTGCTTCACAACCTTTCTAACTTAGACTCTCTATTTTCTGATTTTTTTTTCTCTTTAACCAATGTACACACTTAACATATACACATAGATATATACATAACCTCATGCAAGGTCACTGCAGCCCACCATTTTTCCTCTTTTCTAACTTCCCCACTATCCAAATCACTTCTCCTTTTTGTTCTTTTCAGAATGCAGCTTTGCATTAAATGAGAGGGTTGACATATTGTGTGTGTGTATATATATATATATATATATATATTATATTATACACACATACACACACCAATACCAATCGAAACACACACACACTGTTGTTTCCCACTTCCTTTTTGGTATATATATATATACATATACAATTCACTACACATACATATATACAATACATTAAATATATATATATATACACATACACATAGATAACATACATATCATACATGTATAATATATATATATATATATATATATTCCACTATATATATCTACACATACATAATACACATTTCATATTTTAAATGAAAAGAAAAAATTTATTTCAAAAATTCAGATCTTTACATCGTTCACCCCTTAAAGAAATTTTGTCCCGAAATTTAGAAATATACATCAATGAACAAACAACTCGAGATATTTAGCATGGACCTCAGCTTCACGTTCCAAGTAGCCTCCTCGACCCTATGATGGCTCCAAAGGACCTTGACTAAAAGGATGGTCTTGCCTCGAAAATCCTGGTCCCTTGAGTCCAATATTTGTACGGGTCTCTGGTCATAAGAAACGTCACCCTCCAACTGAAAATTTACCCAATCTAGTACATGTGAGGGGTCAGGCTCGTACTTCCTCAACATCGACACATGGAAGACATCGTGAACCCCAGATAGTTGTGGCGGTAATGCTAACTTATAGGCCACCTCACTAACCTTTCCAAGGATCTAAAATGGGCCTATAAACCGCGACGACAACTTCCCATTGCGCCCAAATCTCCTTAATCCTCGCCGTGGGGCCACCTTGAGGAACACATGTCCCCCAACATCAAATGATAGAGGTCATCGCCTCCTGTCATGACCCGAGACCCACCCTATGCGGATCTCATGTCGCGCACCCGATCCGATGCTACTTGTCGAACCAAGGGTCTCAACTTGTTAGACAATCAGTGCTACTAACATGCAACAACTAAGATGCAGAATAAAATAATTAAAAGTTGCATGTGATATATATAATGTTTACAAAAATGCGGAATACAAGATTTCTTAATACAACTGTTCATCTCCAAGACATGGATAACATGGGAGAGCTATAAGACTGTCTGTACTAAGTATTACATTACAACTTCAAAAATAAATGTCCACCTCCTAGCTGTCAAACTCTACGGTCTGTTCTCGAGATCTGTGCCTACAAAAGGTTGTGTAGTATTTGATGAGCTATGGAAACTCAGTAAATAGTCCTTTACTCTGCCATGTGCACAAGGGTATAAAAGAATGCTAGCCAGTCAATGAATGTATAACTCAATATTAGATGATGGAAGTCAAATGATAAGGAAATGAAACTGCTATGCCAACAAGGTCATACTGCTACAGTCATGAGCTATATCAAGTATGAAATGTAAGCACTGTACTGAAAACTGTAAAATCTCATGATCATTCAATAACAATATAACATGATCAAGCTATGAATATCAACAATAAAGGATAGTGATATCAACTAAAACTGAGATGCTCTCGTGGGGCCCGGAAATCCCCCTGAGCTCGTATTCAGTTTCACTCAGTCTCACTGAATAATACTGCTCTGTGCACAATGTAACTCCACGTCCCATGCCTCGCATAGCGACGGGTAAATGTTCCACTCAGAACCTAGACCCAAAGGTCATAAATAACATCATAATGAAGATGTGACTGAGCATAAATCCGGCACTAATAATATATCAGGATCATGCTATCTTCCACGAAGAGTATAGTAGACTCAAGGGTAACATAGAAAAGTATGAACTCAAGGGTAACATGATAGCTAGTCATGACAACATTTGTTTTTTTTTTCTTTTTTCTTTTTTTTTCCGACATTCGTTCCTGGCTCGCTCGGGCATCGCCCGACATCATCCGTACCGACAAAATTATTGAGATTCCAAAATCTTTCATTTCATTCGATATCGTAACTGATATACCACAAACAGACACACCAATTACTTTGAGACACGTGTGCCTACTGAGTTAGCAAATCTCGATCCTACAGAGCTGACAATTTCGATCATACAGAACAGGTACAAGCCTTCAGGGCATTCTTATTTATATATCATTCAGAGCCGATAAACTCGGTCATACAGTGCAGATGAAGCCTTCAAGACATTCCCATATATACATCTTTAGACCTTCCGTTCTGGACGATATTTATTCAACACTTCATATGGATCCGATCTTATGGTCTCCTTAACAACTGTCAAGCGGGGAATAAGGAAACGATCTTCAATGCGGAAGCTACTATTTATTGTTATCTCCATCTACGACTGAAGGATCCAAAAGGTAACTGCAATCTCCGATGATCATATCCCTATATTCATGGCATCGAATCCTAATCAACTTAGGAAAGCCACAGCTTATATATTAAACCCTAGAGGTACGCTTTTACTCTCATGCTCATTCTTTGGCTTTCAATACAGTCTTTCAATTCTCTTACTTACTTAAGCATCGGAGCGGCTACCGCCGGAGCCAATCCGGTGGTCCTCTGATCATCTCTCTGAGTGTTCTACAGGTCACGGAGCCCTCACGTGTTGCGAGTCAAAAAATGCAGCATCAGTTTGGCGCCGTCTGTGGGAAACGACTAATCTCCAAAGTGCTCTACTCATAAAACTCATCTTTTTCCCCACCGGAAAACCATGGCACCAAATCTCCGACCACGACAGAATGCTCAGAATGCGCAAAACACTCAACACCAGCCGCCTGCTCCCCGCACAAGGGGGCCAGCGGCCAATCTTATGCGACAAGAGATCGAAGCAATAAAACGACACAATGAACTGGTGCAGGAACAGCTGCTTACCATCACTAGAACACTGGCGACACTTACACAGAACCAAGCGACGCGTTCTCCTAGCCCGCCGGTCAACTTCGTTGCAGGAACGCAACCTCCTGTTGCTACAGAGAACGCCGAACCTCATGCAAAGGCTCCAACTAACCTACCTGGGCACCCCTCAGGCGTTGCTCGCACTGGTCGAGATCCACAGCCATCAACAGTTCCTGGCTAGGGAACATCTGCCTTCGTTCCCGACGTGCATTACCGAAGCACTACTCGAGCCCCAACTCCTAGGGTTTCGGAAGCACCGCCGGCACCGCAAGAACCTTATCATGCAGCACCAGTCCCTCCGGTTCGGATTCCTCCTCCGTCCGAAGGGCGTAATCAACCCTACTACCCTGAAGCCGAGGCTGTCAGACAGGGTTCACAAGATGTCAGAGTCAAAGACCCGCGGAGGGTAGAGGAAATTACCGAGTCAATAGACCGGACAGTCACCATGAGAGGACCTCAGAACCCCCCAGAACAAGACGAACTAGCCAGGCTGCTCGGAAGACTGGCCGCTCCATTCACTCACGCTATCATGTCAGAAGAGAGGCCCAGAAAGTTCATGGTGCCCAAGTTCACTCTCTATGACGGATCTGGAGATCCAGGAGATCACCTTTCTCATTATCAGCATACGATGGCCCTTCACGGAGCTTCGGATGCTTTCATGTGCCGGACGTTCATCACCAGCTTAAAGGGAACTGCTCTGAAGTGGTTCCACAACCTCCCTCCGAACTCCGTTACCAGCTTCTACGAGCTCGGTAGGCAGTTGTTGGACAGGTTTATGACCAGCAGGAGGCTCAGAAGGGGGCCAGAATTCCTGTTGAACGTAAAGCAGACCAGGGAGGAATCCCTCCGAGCCTACATCGCACGCTTCAACACCGAACTCACTGAGATCACGGATTGCAGCCCGAAATTCCTTGTAGCAGCCCTTACAGCCGGGCTTGCCCAAGGTGGGTTCAGAGATTCCTTGACAAAGAGCCCTCTAGCCGATATGGCGGCACTAATGGATCGGGCCAGAAAATATATCAACCTGGAAGAGGCCAACCGCTCAGCCCAGAAGGGCAAGGATCAGACCCAGAAAGATAATCCGAAGCGGGAGGATCACAAGAAGGAGGATCACAGAAGAGACTCCAACAAAAAGAGGGCCAGGAGCCCAGAGAAAAGAACAGCTCCCAGAGCTGTGTACAACTCCGCACCAAGGGAGTTCACCAACTTCACTCCCCTGAACACCACTCCGAACCAGGTACTCCGGCAGATCAGAGATCAGGAGAACCTGAGGTGGCCGGAGCCAATCAAGGGAGATCCCAGCCTGCGGGACCAAAGTAAGTATTGTAATTTCCATAAAGATCATGGACATACAACTTACTCTTGCAGGACCCTCCGATATGAGATAGAGCAGCTCATAAAGAAGGGACGTCTTCGGGAGTTCGTCAAGCAAGACGGACGACAGAACCCCCAAGAAGACAAGCCTCAGCAGCGGCCAGATCAGAGGCCCGAACAGAGGCAGGAGCAGAGGGAAGGACGAAACGAGCCTCAGAGGTAGAACAATCATGTCATCTACGTCCTCCATGCTGACTCCCCTGTTACAGGAATGTCCAACAGGGCAAGAAAGAGATATGCTCGGGAGGCCAGAACCGCCCCGAACGTCCTGCAGATCTCCAACGTCGAAAAGAGGCTCAAGCCAGGGCTGGAGATCCAGTTCACCGAGCAAGATCTAACAGGGGTACACTGCCCTCACAGTGATGCCCTCGTTATTACCCTCAGAATCGCCAACTTCAAGAGCAGAAGAGTCCTGGTCGACATTGGCAGCTCAATCAACATTCTGTTCTATGAACCGCTTAAACAGATGGGCATAGACTAGGACAACGTCAAGCCCACCACTGCCGTGATGGCAGCTTTTAATGGCAACCTCAGCACCCCATTGGGGAGAGTTGACCTTCCCACCACTGTAGGAGAAGGTGAAGGCCAGAAGACCACCATCACGGAATACATGGTGCTGAACATGAAGTCTCCCTACAACGTCATAATCGGAAGACCCTGGTTGCATCAGATAGGGGCAGTCACTTCGACCCTTCATCAGTGTCTGAAGTACTTCCACAACCAGAGCGTACACTCGGTCCGAGGATGTCAGCCAACCTCTCGAGAGTGTCACGCTATTGCCCTCAAGGAGAAAGCTCCGAAATAGCAATTACAGTGCACTCGGGACTGTGCAGATCCGGTTTTCACTCACACTCCCGAGGTGGAAGATTGCCCATCCAGCGTTGAAGAACCCCTGAGCCCAAGGGGACGCGACAGCCAAGCCAAACCTGTTGGCGAGCCCATTAAAATACTGGTCAGTTCAGAAGCAGAGGGGCGTTACTTGTACATCGGCCCAGATCTTACACACACCGAGCAGGAAAAGATAGTCAGGTTTCTGAAAAACAACCTCTCTATCTTTGCTTGGGAGACCAGGGACATGGAGGGAATAGATCCTAATCTAATAACTCACAAACTGATGGTAGATCCGGATCACCCCCCAGTCAGATAGAAGAGAAGGCCGATTGCTCCTGAACGGCATCGGATTATAAACGAAGAGGTCCAGAGGCTGCTGGACGCCAGGATGATACGGGAAGTTTTCTATCCCGAGTGGCTAGCCAACACCGTGCTTGTTAAGAAGAAGAACGGCAAGTGGAGAGTCTGTGTTGACTATACAGACCTCAACAAAGCGTGCCCCAAGGACAGCTTTCCACTGCCGAGAATAGACCAACTGGTTGACGCCACTGCAGGGCATGAACTTATGAGTTTCATGGATGCATACTCTGGATACAACCAGATCCAGATGTACCCTCCAGATTAAGAGAAGACTGCCTTCATAACCGAAAGAGGACTCTATTGCTACAGAGTGATGCCTTTCGGTTTGAAGAATGCTGGAGCCAGTTATCAGCGGTTGGTGAACAAGATATTCAGCCCACTACTCGGCAGCACCATGGAGGTATACATCGACGATATGCTGGTAAAGAGCCTTCAGAAAGGCAGCCACCTCCAGCACTTGGCCCAAACCTTCGATATCCTCAGACAACACAGGATGAAGCTCAACCCCTCGAAATGTACCTTTGGAGTTACGAAGGGAAAATTCTTGGGATACATCGTCTCTCAAAGAGGTATCGAAGCAGATCCCACTCAGATCCAAGCCCTGATTGGACTGAAGTCACCAAATACCAGAAAGGAGATTCAGGCACTGAACGGCAGAGTTGCCGCACTGAGCAGATTTATATCCAAATCCACCGATCGCTGCCTACCTTTCTTCAAAGCTCTGAAGGGCAGCAAGACTTTGCAATGGACAGAAGAATGCGAGCAGTCCTTTCAAGAACTAAAGGAGTATCTAGCCTCTCCAGAGCTCCTGTCAAAACCAGTACAAGGAGAAAAGCTGCTCCTGTACCTTGCAGTCTCCGAGAACGCGGTCAGCTCCGTACTGATTAGGCAGGACAGAGGAGTACAGAGGCCTATATTCTACGTCAGTAGGGCACTACTTGACACGGAGAAAAGATACCCAGAAATAGAGAAGCTGGCCTATGCCTTGGTTATATCAGCTCGGAAACTTCGACCTTATTTCCAAGCGCATCCAATCGAGATCCCAACTGCCTATCCTCTGAAGTCAATACTAAGGAAACCTGAAGTATCGGGAAGATTGGTAAAGTGGTCTGTGGAGCTAGGGGAGTTCGACATAGCATATATACCCCGGAACTCCATCAAAGGGCAGGCCTTAGCTGACTTCGTAGCCGAGTTCACCCCGGCACTTCAGAACAAAGCACAAGTCACCGAGACTTCAGGAGCCTGGCTGCTGTACATTGATGGATCGTCAACCGATCAAGGATCAGGGGTAGGCCTGGTGCTACAGTCCCCTGATGGGCTCACATCAGAAAAAGCAGTCAGCCTGGGATTCAGAGCTTCTAATAATGAAGCCGAATATGAAGCCCTAATCTTAGGGATGAAACTTGCCTTAGAATGCGAGGCTCAGAACCTCGATGTCTTCTCTGACTCCCAACTGGTAGTAAGCCAGGTCTTGGGAGAATTTGCCATCAAAGATGACAGGATGCTTCGGTATTCCGAACTGGTGAGCCACTTGAAAAATTCCTTCTAGACGTTTACCATCCAGAAAATTGAGAGAAGCCAGAATTGCAGAGCAGATGCTCTGGCTAACATGGCCTCCCGCCTCAAATCTGAAGCAGACTCCACAATTAAAATCTTTTTTCAGCCAGGATCCAGCATTGAGGAAGCACAAGTTGCTCAAATTGACGAACAGCCCCAGAACTGGATGACCCCAATCCTCCAGTATCTAAGGTCCGGTCTCCTCCCAGAGGACAAAAACAAAGCCAGAAGAATCCGAATCAGAGCGGCTCGGTACCTGATCCTGAACAACAAGCTTTACAGAAGGTCGTATTCTCAACCTCTGCTAAAATGCTTAGCCCCAGACGAATCACAGTATCTCTTGGCTGAAATACATGAGGGAATCTGCGGGAATCATAATGGGGGGCAGAACTATAGCCCACCGAGCCCTATCACAGGGCTACTACTGGCCCGGCATGTTGAAACAGGCTAAAGAATATGTTCGGAAGTGCCACAAATGCCAGAGATTTGCCCCGTACCAACATCAGCCTCAGCACGAGCTTATCCCGATTCCTAGTGCTTGGCCCTTTGCTCAATGGGGAATGGACATTGTGGCCCCATTACCACGAGCACCTCCAAACAGGAAGTATCTCTTGGTGGCCATCGACTACTTCTCTAAATGGGCTGAAGCCGAGCCTTTAACGCATATTACAGAAAAGGAAGTCGAAAGCTTCACCTGGAAGAACATTGTCTGCAGGTTTGGCATACCACGTGTAATTATCTTGGACAATGGGACACAATTCACTGGTAAAGGCTTCAAGGCATTCTGCGAAAATCTCAACATCAGGCAGCACTTTGCCTCTCCAGGCCATCCGCAAGCAAACGGGCAAGCAGAGGTCACCAACCGAACAATCCTTGACGGGTTAAAGAAGAGGTTGGAACAGGCCAAAGGAAAATGGGCAGAAGAACTCCCTGGAGTCCTTTGGGCCTACAGAACAACCAGAAGAACTCCCACCTCTGAAACTCCCTTCTCACTAGCCTATGGAACAGAAGCAGTAATTCCGGTTGAGATCGGTATGCTAACTCTGAGGACTAAGGCCTTCGAGCAAGAATCCAATGATCAGCGGCTAATGGAAAACTTGGATGCTCGAAGAGAGAAGGGATCAAGCCAGCATCAGGATGGAAGCTTATCAGCAAAGAATGGTCAACAAATCCAAGGTAGGACTCAAGACAGTCAACTTTCAAGTTGGAGACTTCGTCTTAAGAAGAGTCTTTCAAAACACCAAGGATCCTACCATGGGAAAGTTGTCACCAAATTGGGAAGGCCCCTACAAAGTAACAAAGGTCGTTCGACCTACCACTTACTGGCTTGAAGACATGACTGGGAAACCTGTTCCTAGGCCATGGAATGTGGAACACTTGCGGAAGTATTATCAATGAAGATTTCTTTTCTTTTACTTCCATAAACTGTTCATCTATTAATGCACAGGCCTCCAGAGCTTGGTCCATAATGTACGAGTTTCCACTCGGTCCATCTATTAATGCACAGGCCTCCATAGCCTGGTCTATAATGTACGAGTTTTCACTCGGTCCATCTATTAATGCACAGGCCTCCAGAGCCTGGTCCATAATGTACGAGTTTTCACTCGGTCCATCTATTAATGCACAAGTCTTATGACTTGGTCCATCTATTAATGCACAGGCCTCCAGAGCCTGGTCCATAATGTACGAGTTTCCACTCGGTCCATCTATTAATGCCAAGTCTTATGACTTGGTCCATCTATTAATGCACAGGCCTCTAGAGCCTGGTCCATAATGTACGAGTTTTCACTCGGTCCATCTATTAATGCACAGGCCTCCAGAGCCTGGTCCATAATGTACGAGTTTTTACTCGGTCCATCTATTAATGCACAGGCCTCCAGAGCTTGGTCCATAATGTACGAGTTTTTACTCGGTCCATTTATAAATGCACAAGCCTTCAGAGCCTGGTCCATGATATACAGATCTTAAATACTTGGTTCATTCTCTAGATACGCAGGCCTACAGAGCCTGGGTTACTCTTATGCACAGGCCTTCCGAGCACGGTCCGTCTTCAATCTACAGATTCTATGATTCAGCCCATCCACAGACAGAAGTTCCGGGCATCTACAAACTAAAGTTTCCTAGATCGGAACACCTCAGATCTGATACTTATATTATTTGGTTTATCTGTCAAACAGACAACAAGTACTATGGTTCCGACCAGGGGTAAAGTACTTCGATTCAGGCATTTTTCTAAAGTTTCTTTGATTGAATCTCAGAACAATCAGAAATGCACGAGAAAGTCTCTAAACTACAAAAGAGCACATTCACAGAAAACATCAGATCTGAGAAGAAGAAATCTAATTTTATTGATAATTCAGAAGATTTACATCAGTACAAAGACACCACTACAGAAGCTATTACAGAAGCTATTACAGAAGCTACGCTTGGCAACATAACGGCTCTTCTCCTGGGATGATAAAGGGGCACAGGAGCCAAACTTCCATTACCGCCGCTGACAGGCTCCATTTGCGAGGAAGGAGCCCTGAACCCCAGTCTGCATCAAGAAGTGCCCAGGCCATTTCATCATCACTATCACTGGTCTCATGACCAACGGACGATGAGGGCTCTGGGCCTCAGGAGACTTTTCATTCTCCACCTTTGTAATCGGCATAACGCCCCAGCCAATTGAAGCAAAGGTCCCTGCCAAGTCACAAAGGGGAGGAGGCGGCCCCCATTCATCTCCCTCAGAGCAGTTGTCACTGCCAAGTCACAAGAGGGAGGAGGCAACCCACCTTCAATCTTCTTCTTCACACTGTCTGTTTCACCCCAGCCACTTGGAGAGAGGGTCTCTGACAGGGCGTGAGGAAGAGGAGGCAACTCGCCTTCATCTTCATCACCAACGCTCCAGGCCTCGGTCGAATCAGGGAGGGGTCACCACCAATCGGAGAAATCTCGACCGGATGCCAGAGGAAACAAGAAGACTTGTGCCTCCTTCGAACCTTCCTTGGAGACTGAAAATAAGGGAAGTTTAACTCTCAGCCACAGTTTAATTATTCCTAACTCAGGCAAGGAATCATCCATCATCTCCAGACGAGTGGAAAAACTCCGGCAGCATATAAAAATCTCTCTTACAATCAATTCGGGGAGCAAAAGGGTTGAGCGCAACCGTATGCCCTCGTTCCCACATATATAGACACTGGAAGACCAAAGGCCACCCAGTTGAACCATCACAACGGTTAAGCGAAGTGCTAGCTTCGAAATCCCAAACGACGGGGGTGCAATAAATGAAGTATTAAAACCACTCTCTTGGGAGAAGCAAAAGGCAGAGCCACACACATAATATACAGGCTTTTAATCTTTTCCACGTATATGACGTGACGGTTTCTCCATATCATTAACACTTAGAGGGCCACGTGTACAACAGAGGTCCATCAACTATGACGTGTCGTGATTTCTAACAGGTCTAGAGGCAGAAGTTCTGATCAACCAAACTACAATCACAAGGTATCCACTTATTATTATGTCTCCGGATTCAGAACGGTCAGCTTTGAAATACTTCAAAAAAGAAGTCTCCAATTACTGACCTAAGGCAAGTAGAGAAGTTCGAAACACAGCTACCTACAGAGGAAAATCTGATCTGGAATACACTAAACTCCAGAGCAGCGCTACTTGTAACACTTACCACTATCAACTACATGTTGAGGCACTACAGAGCAACAGAACTCAAGACATGCACAAATACCACAGAACAATATAACAAAGGAAACGAGCATTAACCAAAGATTGTTCCATTAACAAATGTATGTTTCAAATACATTGAAAGATAGCAAAATATCCATCCTAAGCCTGATCAGCAGGAATAGGATCAGCAACCGGAGAAGGATCAGCAGGAGCAGTATCAACCACCTCAGTCGGTACAACCTCTTCCGTGGGATCGGCAGGGAGGACGTCAGCCACTTCACCCTGGATAACCTCTGAAGGTTCAGATCCAGGCGGCACAATAAAGGAGACATCTAGGTCGGGAAACTTGGCAAGAAGCCGAGAGCGGAAGTTATTGAACCCAAACGTAATAAGGCGATGGGTCATTCCTTCCAGCTTCAACCTCATCTCCTCCTCATTGTCCATCAATGCCTGCTCCACGGCTTCATCGAGCTGTCTACGGTGCTGGTACCGCAAGCCGTTCATCTCCACCTGCAACCTCTTTGCCCGCTCAATGGCAAGGTTCCTCTCCAACTCCATCACAGTCAAGGAGTTCTGACACTCCTTCAACTTCTCCGCAGAGTCGTGAGCCTCCGACCGAGCAGTACCAAGCTGGAGTCCCAGATCGTCCAGATTGGCCCTAAGTTGGTCAAGCTCCTCCACAGATGGAGAAACCTCCACCAAAGTGGAAAGGGTATGCAAGGTCTGCATAACACAAAGAAAACAATTCAACACCAGTATAAACGCTTAAAGGAAAGAAAAGTATGGGCCTGACGAGCTCACCTTAACCTGAAGAGCGGTCAAGTCAGCAAGAAGCTTCCCCGACGCCTGAGGCTTAATTTTAACTGAGCCTTTGGCCCAGAAGTCACTCAGAATCTTCTTGGCCCCCTGACCAGCAACATCAGGAGCTACCGATGATGATGCCCCCTTACCCGCTCGACGAGACGGGATTGGAGGAACCACCGTAATAGGGACAGGAGCCTCTTCCTCCCTTTCAGCAGGCTCGGGAGAGGACAAAACTAGCCTCCGCTTCTTCGGAACGGGAGGAACCACTGGAGAGGAAGCCTCCCCCGTCGCCACGGACGGTGATGGCCTGGACTCCCACTGAGCCATCACATTATCAGCAATCTCCTCGACACTACCCCTGGCAGCCATTAATTTATCAGGGTTAACGATGGAAGAATGGTCCCTAATGCTGGGCTTCAAGAGCTTCTTATATTGCTTCTGAATCGAAGAAGAGAAGTCTGGTCTCTTCCACGCACTCTTGACTGCAAACAAGCACAGAAATTGATCAGTTCAACAAATTGGCAAACAAAAAGGAGTCAACGCAGCCACGAAAAAGTTGAGCCTCACCCCTTGGCCTAGTGGTTCGAGGGAATATGGAAGGTTGACCCTCGAAGTTCTTGAATTCCCATCCTCCTTTAATAAAGAAGTACCATTTCTTCCAGGTCTTGTTGGAGGAGGGCACAGAAGTAAGGGGTCTGAACCCACTATCGAAAGACATATAAAAAAGACCCTCCGCCTTTTGAAATTTTAGATCCATATTGCTACGGATCAAGTCAAGGGACACTTCAACATTATTCATATGCCCTAACACAATAAAGCTCAACAGATGTCTCCAACTGTTAAGGTTCAAGTCTGCGGGGCAAAGGTCAAACCAACAAAAGAATTGTTTTATTATATCAGGAAAGGGGAGTGTAAGACCCATTTCAAACCAGGCCAGATAGGCACAGATTTCCCCCTCTCTAACATCGCCCGGGCGATCCTGAGAATCTGGGACCCTAAAAGTTACATTTTTGGGAAGTTTGAACTTTGCCCATAACTCCTTCAACATACTTTCAGTAATTACACTCTCACCCTCCTCTCTGTGACCAGATCGACCAGAAGTCTCACCAGCCCTATTCGGGGGCTCATCAAAAGCATCAACAATCCTAACCCTCGGACTAGAGGGAGGATCTACCAGCCTATTTTCATCAATGTTCACTAATTGCATCTGAGGATCGGTCTCAGAAGGACTTCCCAAACCAGAGTGTGATTCTAAGCCAGACATGGCGAACAAGAGAAAGAAATGAAACAAATAAGAAGGAGTGTAGAAGGGGACTAAAAGTCGAACCTGAGATCAGTAAAGGATTATGAACACCGGGTAACCTCCAAACTTCAAGATATGTCAAATGACGGTCTGGTACTGTAGAAGTAAATGCAGAAGAAAGGTATGAAAGACCTTTCCCTCTCTTTATATACAAATTCGAAATATGAGCCTTCCAAGACGAGCCGACACAATGGTTGAGAGTAATGATGAATTCTCAAGTATCGGCTGCGCAATAAATGACGCGTTAAACCGGCGTCTTGAGAAATGGGAAAGAAAAACGTATGACTCTTCACAAAACCCTCAACCCTAGTTAAAACTCTAGCTTTTAACAAGGGCTCGGGGGGGGAGTAGCTGATATACCACAAACAGACACACCAATTACTTTGAGACACGTGTGCCCACTGAGTTAGCAAATCTCGATCCTACAGAGCTGACAATTTCGATCATACAGAACAGCTACAAGCCTTCAGGGCATTCTTATTTATATATCATTCAGAGCCGATAAACTCGGTCATACAGTGCAGATGAAGCCTTCAAGACATTCCCATATATACATCTTTAGACCTTCCGTTCTGGACGATATTTATTCAACACTTCATATGGATCCGATCTTATGGTTTCCTTAACAACTGTCAAGCGGGGAATAAGGAAACGATCTTCAATGCGGAAGCTACTATTTATTGTTATCTCCATCTACGACTGAAGGATCCAAAAGGTAACTGCAATCTCCGATGATCATATCCCTATATTCATGGCATCGAATCCTAATCAACTTAGGAAAGCCACGGCTTATATATTAAACCCTAGAGGTACGCTTTTACTCTCATGCTCATTCTTTGGCTTTCAATACAGTCTTTCAATTCTTTTACTTACTTAAGCATTGGAGCGGCTACCGCCGGAGCCAATCCGGTGGTCCTCTGATCATCTCTCTGAGTGTTCTACAGGTCACGGAGCCCTCACGTGTTGCGAGTCAAAAAGTGCAGCATCAGTAACGTAAGGCCATATTGGCTCGGTTTACATGGCCCGTTCGGTTACAATTTGGGTCGGGGTATTACAACCACTCTTGAGTTGGGTTATCTCCATGAGGATTATAGGATCCTCAAGCTTGTAGTGTATAACATCTTTCACCCAGTCAGCCGTACAAACACACTAACATTCTCACACGCTACACTCCTCTATTCTATCGGTGCTACTATACTGATCGATGCTTCATCCTACATTCTGAGAGTCATCGATTCATCCGTCACAGGTACCCAACGCACAACCATTCAACCATTTGGTAGCCATATCACTAGGATATGCGCTGCTTAGTAGGTACCGTTCTTCATTGTTGACACCCTCATACTCTTTCCAAGTCCATTCACTCATAGGACTCTTTCGAGGTCCCGAGCACAAGTCATCACTCCTCTTGATGAGTCTAATGATGATGAGGAGTAGAAGTCACCTCAATCACCATAGAAACAACCAGAAGAATATATCAGAGTAGAGGATTATCTTGTTAATCGCAATTCTGGTTTCCACCAAGTTCCAGATTTTATAAGTCAGAAAGGGCGTCCTCATCTACACCTTGTCAACCGATCACTGGAGCTAATTTAGAGGATAGGCTGGAGTAGTATTGTTCCAGGTTTCATGCTAATCTCGAGGAGAGATTGGAGCAACACTATACCCGGTTCTGATCTGACTTCTTCCTACCGAGGATAAAAGAGATCATTTTCCACCGATGAGCCATCTAGAGCCTATCAGATGCACTCACCCGTGCTTTTCCATGTCCACCACCACCTAGTGTAGACCAGTGATCCCGATATCTTTCCTTACATAAGTGATGAGTGATCTATGTAGCAAGGTTTACCTACACTTTTTGCACTCATCAGCTACATGTTATCTTGTGACAGTCATTTCCTTTCACTTACTTGTTATTATTATTATTATTATTTTTTTGGATTGATGATAGATACACTATTTTATTTTGCTATCATAGATATTTCTTTTTCATTATGTCTATTATCATTATTGTCGCATTTGTTATCTCATTATGTATAGTTATATATGTACTTATACTACCTTCTTTATAAACTTTTCTTGTTTAATTCCTCCATCTGTCATCGTGACAAAAGGGGGGGAGATATGTGTTTTAGCACTTAGTGAGGGGAATTACTTTGTGCACATATTGAGAGGGAGTAGTATATTTTTTTGCATATGATTGAGATAGCATGTTTCCACTTTTCTTGCTCACGAGACTTGATTACTTGGTTACTTTGTTCACTATATCTATTTTTAGTTGATACCTACCTATTCTCGTGATTTCATTAGATATATTTGTTCTATTCTCCTTGATATGATTTCACATGGTACAGTTAGATGTGATGTGCAAGAAATAGGTGTAACTACTTATGAGCAATGCTAAGTGGTTGATACAATATAGAATACTAGATAAAAATGTATAATTTCCATTTCTTTGGCTCTTTGGGGGTTATGTATCTTGATGTATTGTATTTTTATACTATTGATGTAGTCTTGTCACAGATTACCGAAGGGAGAGTTTGTTAGGACTAGGGGTCTGATATTGTGATTGGCTAATCTAGTTTGACAAAACGTGCTTTGATTGTAATCATTATATTAATCATAGGCTTAGATTGACTCAATGCCTCATTCTACTCCAAGATGGTCCAAGCTACATTGTTGTGTACATCTACCAACCGACTTAGTTCATGAAGGGTATTTTAGATATTTCAAACTTTTGTTTTGATTTGGATCTCACACATTGCATGCATTGCATATAGTTGACATCATATCATCATTATGTGCGTAATTGACTTATGTTGTGAAACAATTATTCTAAAAATGCATATTTGAGATCCGTAGGGAAATTGAGTTCACAATGCAAGAAGAAGATGACCAACCCTCTTTTGGTCATTCAGACGAACCAAGTGGCTCGTTCGAACAAACAATTGTTGTGGTCATTTTTGTTTGTTTGATCGTCGTTTGATAGACATGATCAAACGAACATCAGAAAGTCATCGTTTGATCTTCGTTTAAATAAAGGTAACTCGTTTAATGTTCGTCGAACGAAGGGTACTCGTTCGAACGAGCCATTACTTCGTTCAAACAAACACTGCACGAAAACATATTACTTTCTGTTTTAAAGCCTTATTTCAGATCCGATCTCTATACTATAAATTGACGAAAATTCATTTTTTTGATAGATTGATTAGAGAGAGTTTAGTTTTTGAGAGCTTTTATTAGAGAAAATTTATACATGATCTTCATCTATATCTCTCATCTTATCATACATTGATTTGATCATTTCACTTGATCCAAGCCAATCAAAAAAGCCTCAATCATTAATTCATTCAATTGAAGAGTTTGTGGAGTTTAACCTTATGGATTCAATTGTTGAGCAATCGAAGGAGTCTGAGGTTGCATGGAGTTTGCAATTGTGTAAGCGCCGATCCGAGGATTCTGAGATCGCATGGAGCATGCGGCTATATAAAGATTTTAACTATAGTAGAGACTTGTGGCTACAAGGGAAATTGAAGACGCTTGAGTAGGACGGAGCTTGAGAAACTAAGTCTATGTCATCATCGTGTTGTAATCAATTTCAGACATAGTAGATTCTTCCATGAGCGTGGTTGGCTTCTGAGTTTTACATCACGAATAATTTTTCGTGGTAGTCTCTCCGTCATCATGTTTGGTTTACGAACTCTCTTACTCTTCATACTGTACAATCTCTAAATTGCTCAACATAAATGCTTCTGCTTGATTTAGAATTAGGTTTTCATAAATGTTGAAAATTGGACATCAATTGAATAATTGAGAACCTTAATTCAGTAATTGGATTGTTAATTGAATTGAGAAATTGATAATTGATCACCTAATCAAATTTGTACTTAAATTGAGAAATTAGTATTTGAAATTAAGTAATTAATCAGTTAGGCTTGTGGTAAATTGGTTTATGTATTGAACACTATATTACAATTACATTGGGTGGATTGAACTTACTATTGAATTGGACACATTGATTGTTTATTGCTTGAAATTCCAATTCAAATATTGTGCTATTTTTGTTGTAGTTAGTGTTGTGGATAAAAATTTTAAAAATTAATACAAACCTATTCAACCCCTCCCCCCTTCTACGTTAATTTCACACCAAGGGACCAACCAACACAAAAACTTTGCTAAAGTATATTTACTGAATATTTACTAATTGGTTCTAAGAAAAATGAAATTCATGCAATGCTAATTTTATCATGTATTTAAATCAAATACAAACATTCAATACTGATGCATGTTTAGAACTTGAATCCCACTTTCTTATAAAAATTACATTAATAGTAACATAATATAACTCTCACCCACTTACGAAAAAAAAAAAAAACCTAACTCTCTCCTAATTCTGAAATAACTTCTAGCTCACTGTTAAGTCCTTTGCCATGTTTGGTTGCATTTGTCTTCATTGGATTTGTAGAGGCAAAAGGATTAGGAGGCATAGTCAGAGTTTCTCCATTCCCTTCCAACATTTGAACCACAATGTTCATTGAAGGCCGGTCTATTGGGTACCACTGAATGCACCAAAGTCCCACAATTGTTAGTTTCTTTGCTATTTTAGTATCATCCTCTTCGTCAATTTGGATTCCTAGTTCTTCTCCTTGATTCAAACGGTTGTAAACCCACTCTGGAAAGTATGCTTGGCTTGTATTTTGTTCTTTAACATCAATGTTTTTCTTCCCTCCAACCATTTCGAGCAACAACATTCCAAAACTATAAACATCTGATTTATATGACACATTCCCAAAGTTCCTTGAGAAGACTTCAGGCGCAATATATCCCATGGTTCCCCTAGCAGTAGTCATGGAAACAGCACTTTGCTCCTTGGAACACAACTTTGCTAGACCAAAATCAGCTATCTTTGGATTTAAGTTATTGTCCAACAAGATGTTATGAGGTTTGATGTCAAAATGGAGGATTCGTTTATCACACCCCCCGTGGAGATATTCAATCCCTTTAGCAATGCCTAGAGCAATACCTTCCAGCTCCTCCCAACCAAGGGAATGCTTCTTTTGGTTTCCCAAAGATATGAACTTTTCCAGTGAATCATTTGGTAAAAACTCATAAACAAGAGCTCGCCTAAATCCATCAGCACAATATCCAACCAAGCGAACCACATTGACATGGTGGATTCTACCTATAGTTCCCACTTCATTAATGAACTCTTCCCCATTTCCCTTCAAATTGTTATTGTCGAGGACCTTAACAGCAACATAAATTTCATTAGAAAGTTTTCCTTTGAATACAGTTCCATAACCTCCTTGACCCAACTTTTCCCTAAATTGATTGGTAATTTTCTTAATATCGGCATAAGAGTACCTTGCGGGCTTGAGAGCTATGTAGTCCTCCAAAAAATTTTCAATCCTCACTTCATCTTCTTTTTTCAATTTATTTGATCTGTGAACATGATAGAGTGCAATGACGACTAGTAGAACAAGAGAGATACATAGTATTACACCTGGATATCAAAACATAGCAAGTTAAGAACCCTTCATTTCATCAGTAACAAATGGAAATAAGGTGAACAAACTACTTCTCACCTGGAACTTTTAGTTTTTCCCAGGCCCCTGTGAATTGAAGATGGAAAAATTGTTAGCTCACCATGCTTGTTGAATTCATAAAATTATCACATATTACCATCCTGAAGTTTTCAAGATTTTAGTTCTTTCATCTGAGTTAGGATTTCAATAGATAGGGGGCGGCTACCCCTGTTGTGTAGCCCAATCATTTGGGGGTAAAAAAAAAACCAAATAATCTCCCCTCACTAATTTGATTTAGAGATCAATTCCATAAGAAAGTAAAACCTAGCTGAAAGGCTTAACAGAAAATAATTAAGTGGGAAATAGAAGAAAAATGACCTGGGTTGTGGTGTTTGTTGTTGATGTCATGGCATTCAGTTTCATAATTCCTGGTGTTATTGTTATCCTTCAATCTGCAGTAGTTGCCTTTTGATTCACAGTTTTTGCACATGGGTTTGGACCAATACAATTGAAGACCATTGTCAAATATTTGAAATCCAACTGAGAAAATGTCAAATATCTTACTGCAAGAAAATACGTCCAATTGGGAGATCGATCGGTCAGAAGAAGTAAAATAAACTGGGTAATCAGGGACGCTAAGGCAAGCAATTGGGCCGGACAGAGTCCTTCTGTCTGCGGAGGAGGAACAGTTGAATAAGGTAAAGTTGAGGATGTACTTTTCATGTAATTGGAATGGAGATGCAGATAAATGGAGATTTGAAAACTGTTGTATAAGGCAGCGACCATCCAGGTCACCTATATGTATCATCTGGGACTTGTAATCAATTTCTCAGACCGACGCCTTCACTGAAAGTGGGAGCTCGAGCACGGTATCGTTGCTTTGGGTGCAAGAAAGCTCAAAGCCGGGGTAGCCGCAGTGAACTGGCTGACGGTCTCTTAGCCGGAAGGGGAAGCGGATGGCTGGGCCACGGTCCGGGCTGCACCATGTCACCTTGCACTCATCTTGATTGCCAGCTCCAACTCCAGCTGCAGCTCCAAGCCCTGTGAAGAATACTAGGAACAGGAATTGAAAGAAGCAAATACCCATTTCTAAGGACTAATCTCTCCAACGCAGTTTGGGTTCAGGCCATCACCACTAAATTAGCATTGGTTTTGCCCACCAATGAAATCTTGCCGTATATTCCAAGACCTACCTATTTTACAGCAAATACTCACTGCAGAAAGTCAGCTAGATTGAGAATGAATTTCAACTTCTGGCAATGAGAAATCTTGAGAGGGTGGGCTATCACCTGTTTGTTGGGATGGAAATTACATGATTGTGTATATCCTTTATATTTAGAGCAATACTACTCTTTCTATTGGTTTAAAAAAAAAAAAATACTCTTTCCAAAATATTTTAGTAATATTATTTTTAAAAAATATACAATTTTAAATTATATAATAACATCTCATTTATAACCCATCACATCATGAAATATTATAAATTCAATATAATTTAATGAGTAAATTATTTTTACTACAAAAATTTTAAAGAACATGAAATTTTTTATTATTTAATGATAAATGATGAGATTTGAACTTTGAGGCCCATTCCCAGTAACATATAATGTTTTGAATTTTGTAGTTGATGTTTGTTAATGTCCCAATCTCATTAAACAAATTACTGTGTATCTCTTTTTTATTTGTACAAATGTTTCTGTTTTTCATTTTTAGTAAAAATAAACATTTTCTTAAAAATATAAAAAACAGAAAAAGAAAACTAAATGCATTTTTTTCCGTTTTAAAAAATAAAAACGCTAAATTTGGATATTGAAATACAATTTTTGTGGACTCCTCCTTTGTGGACTCCTCCTTTGGATATTCAAATACTACAATAAAAAAAACAGACCCTTTTTTTGTGGACTCCTCCTTTGTCGATCGCGGTCAAAGCAAAACCAAGCATTGTGTGTACCAAACCAGTGTTTGTTCGTCATCCCTTACGTCATCATTGAAGTGACGTTCACTGCTCAATGCCATGGTCCAAATGAAAAAGACTTCTTTTGCCCTATTTTTTTCAATTTTATCAACTGACACACCAGCTGTTCAGACCTACTTTAATCGCTCTCTCTTTCCTTAAATTTTTTTTTCATTTTTAAATATTTAAAGAACCATTTTGGTCGCTCAAACTCCTTGAGAAGATAGCTAAGGAGACCTCTGTTTAATCATGCTGAGAAGGAGTTTCTTATTAGCAGGCGGCTTTGTTCTACTTATGTTTTCTTTATTAACCTGCAAAGCCCAGCAAAACAATCACTGCAATCCTTCTTCTTGTGGGCATATCCCTAACATAAGCAACCCTTTCCGATTAAGTAGTGATCCTCCCAACTGTGGTCACTCCAACTATGAATTGGCCTGCGAAAACAACCGTACAATCATAAATTTTGGGCATGGGAGCTACTTCGTGGAGGCAATCACTTATGAAAATTTCTCCATACGGCTGGTTGATCCAGGCCTAGAGAAAGATAATTGCTCTTCTTTACCTGTTTATTCTTTGACAATATACGACCTTGCATTAAATTCTTCATATGAGCAATGGTATAATAGTAGATCCAGAACTGGATTTATCCTACCGTACAACACAGCTGTAATATTTATGACCTGTTCATCTCTTGTAAATTCTGCTCTCTACATGGATACTACTTTCTGCAGTAAAAACACTTCATCCAACACTTCTGTAGTATCTTCCTTGCAACATCATCATTCTTATGTTGTAATTGGAGACACATTGAAGACATCAGATATGGAGGACTACTGCAGAATAGACGTGGTGGCTTGGGCTTCATTGCGTGGACCATTAATCGACAGCCATTCTTTTACCACAATTCGCGATGGGCTGCTCTATGGCTTTGAGCTTTTATGGTTTCCAGTCTACTGCATAGATTGTGACGGTTATTGCTACGTCGATACCAGCTATAAAGTCATTTGCCAATCCTCCTGCTACAATTTCACCCGCCGACCTTCTCTCCGCTGTATGTAAAAAATTTCCATTCCAAAATGGCATTTCATCTAAGTTGTTGTTATTATTATTATACTTTTGGGGTTTCTAATATTTGTTTAAATGTTTTTTGTTATTATTATTATTTTATTTAAATTTATGAATTTAATTGTAATGAACTAGGTTGCAGAATTCGATGAATTTAATAGTCCGATTGGAAATATTGCCAACCAACAAATTAAAAGAAGTGAATTTGACTTCTTATAGTAGTAGGCTCAAGAGGAGCGTAGAGAACTAATCTTCCTTGTTGAGATTCATGAATTATTATGGCTTTTCTATCATGGATTTGCATCTTCTCCTTCTACAAATTGAAATTGAAGATTTATAACAGATAGAACAAAAGAATTTCTAGAGAGGAAAAAAAAAAAGGAAGAAAGAGGCCAACAGAAGTAAACTGCTTTTATAATACGGAAATGAAGAAAAAGTCTTCCTTTGTGCTATAGATATAGATATATATATATATATATAAGAGTGTTAGTAATATAACTTATATTATTGGAACAAGTAAATTAGGTACATAAATATTCATACGGCTTAATCCTAGTAGTTTTACTAGGAACAAATAATAGGTTGGAAATGCAGAGCTTGTCCTTGCAGTACGGTAAGAGTATATGAGAAATTTCTATGTATTCGATTAAGGTTAGGATTTAATTATGATACAGTATGAATATGTTATAATTTTATTTTTTAATTAGTAAAAAGATAATCGCACATATAAACATAAGTACATTATCGAACCACGTAAATTTTATGTTTCAATTTTTTTTTTTTTTACTAAATTTTGTTTGTATAGATCATTAATTTGAGGAAGAGAAGGAAACAAAGGTGACTGCTTTTACAACTTTAATGTAGTGTTGACCTGAACTTGCAGTTGTGCCATTGATAGTTGTCGGTAGAATTAGAATGAGTCACTGATTGTGTCTTAAAAAGAGTTTTTGTGAAAACTAAACAAAAGAAAACTCAGACAAAATAGTAGTATTGACATGTTGTATGGATTGATTTTCCTGTTCCTCTCTTCTATTCATAAGAATTTATTCCTGCCCTTCAATGGAGGTACCATCCTAATTAACACTAGTTATGTTTGGAAAATGTAGGTTTGTCTTGGTTCTTGCGCGGTGAGTGTTCTACCTCCTCTCTTTTATTCATAACAACCGATTGCTGCCCTTCCATGGAGTACTATGCTAACACTACTTATGTTTGGACAATGTAGGGTTGCTTATGGACTTAGTCTGTGAGTGTTCGCCCTCCTCCTCTCTCCTTATTCTTCTTACTCAAAACCCTCTTCTCCAACATTTATTTTTTATTTTTTATTTTTTTCTTCTCTCTAATTTTGTTTTCTTATGTTATTTTAATTACAACAGACTATCACAGACAAGTGGGTGCACTGATAGGTAAGACATTAGATTTTTCATTCTTGAAATTATAAGCCGATGTAATATATGGAGCTGTTTGGAAATTTTTCAAATTGGATCAGGTCAAAATCACCTCATTAAGTTATATGATTTTTAAGAAAATCAACTCTTCTCTGGTCTCTAACTTTGTTCAGGTTTTAAGTATTTTTTAGTACCAGATATGAACTTATATACTGTTAAAAGGTACTTACCAAACAACAAAAAATTTAAAATCAATTCATTTATATTTTACTGAATCGGTTCTAACCTTTCTCAAACAGGCCATATGTCTTTGTTGTTGAGAAATGTCGTTTCTAATTAATTCTTGAAAAATTAATGTCAGTGCATGTATTCTAGGACAGTAATCATGCATTTAAAGCATATTTTGTATTAAGTCTATCTTAGTAATAATCTTCATTCTGGCATTAAAATTATTGTAACAAAAATAATAAAAATGTTGGCATGTGTTGGATGACAACTAAAAGGGAAAACTATGGTCAAGGGCTCAATTTTAATGGAGATTAATCAAAAACAAGAACTAAATACAATATTCAGCTGCCCTATAGAAATGAGGATTCTTTTACTTACACCTCTCCCTCACACACACACGCAAAATACTTGAATCTGCAAGGTTTCACTTCACCAAAATGTAGATGGGCAAGAGAGCTTTTCCTCATGACTCATTTTGTGGTTTTCTTACACAGGACTGTTTCTTGTAGCAAGATTTCTATGTTGCTGTCCGTGTGTCTCTGCAATACTAGTTTATAAATTGCAAAGACGGCATTTATCAATGTATGACTCTATTGAAAACTTTCTTCAAAGTCACAATAACCTCATGCCTATAAGGTATAGTTACTCAGACATTAAGAAGATGACCAATAATTTCAAGGAGAAATTGGGTGAAGGAGGTTATGGTTCTGTCTATAAAGGGAAGCTTCGCAGCGGTAGTCTTGTAGCAATTAAGATATTGGGCAAGTCTAGAGCTAATGGGCAAGATTTCATCAACGAAGTTGCTACAATTGGAAGGATTCATCATGTCAATGTGGTTCAACTAATCGGATATTGTGCTGAGAGATCTAAGCGTGCTCTTGTATATGAATTCATGCCTAATGGGTCACTTGAGAAGTACGCCCTTTCTAAGGAAGGACACATATCCTTGAGTTGTGAAAAAATGTATGAGATTTCTCTTGGAGTGGCTCGTGGAATTGACTATTTACATCGAGGTTGTGACATGCAAATCTTACATTTTGACATTAAGCCTCACAACATTCTTCTTGATGAGAATTTCACTCCAAAAGTTTCTGACTTCGGGCTTGCAAAATTGTATTCAACAGATGATAGCATTGTGTCTCTAACTGCAGCAAGAGGAACAATCGGTTACATGGCTCCAGAATTGTTTTACAAAAACATTGGAGGTGTCTCATATAAAGCTGATGTTTATAGTTTTGGAATGCTACTAATAGAAATGACAGACAAAAGAAAAAATATGAATGCATGTATAGATCATTCAAGCGAGATTTACTTTCCTTCATGGGTTTATGACCAATTAAGTGAAAAAAATTATGTCCAAATGGCAGATGCTACTGAGGAGGAAAAAGAGGTGGTTAAGAAGATGATCATAGTAGCATTATGGTGCATACAGATGAAGCCTAGTGACCGTCCGTCGATGAACAAAGTTGTAGAGATGCTTGAAGGAAATGTTGAGCTTCTACAAATGCCTCCCAAGCCTTTCCTGTATCCACAAGAAATTCAAGTTGAAGATCCTGGAGCCAACACAAATCCTGACGAGTCAAGCGATTCTACAAATTCCATTACTTTTGATATAAATACGAATTAAGTGTTTCATAGTTTTTAGTTTAGTACACACAGAAATGTGAGGGATCCCATTCTTTTTCTCTCACTTTGATTCCATCCTCTCACATGAGTGAGAGAATATTATTCATTTAATAAATAATGGGTTCCACTCATGTAAGAGGATGGGATCAGAGTGGGATTAAAAGGATGGGATCCGTAGTATTGCTCTAGTACACATTATTAGTTCATTCTCTAATAATTAAAATTTGTGAAGTAATATGTTATAGGCTAGATTTTTTGGTATTGGGAATTGAAATGTGCTCCAAAAATTAGATATTTTTTGTGGCTACTCCTAAAACGGAGTATTCCTTTTAAAGAACTACTAAATAAGAGAGTTATCAATGTGGATGTTTATTGTGATTTATATTCGAATTAGATGGAGGATTTTAAATTATATTTTCTTGAATTGCAAGGCTGCTAAATATGTTTGTGATTTGATTGTAAAAGGTTGTCCAATGTCAAATAGGAATAATACTGACATTGTGGAGTGGCTCAGAAAAGTTCAACAATTGGGTAAGAAAAATGTGGATATTGAGGAAAAGATTGTTAATATTCTTTGACAAATTTAATATCATCGTAATGATAGAATTTTTAGAAAAGAAAATTATAACCCTTTCAAAATCATTGAAAGAGCAACTAATAACTTTCAGTATTATTGTAAGACCATGAGTTGGTTTAATATTAACGAAAGTACCAGAAGTAGGAGTAAGTCGATAAGATTTGTTAGATGGATTCTACCTATTGGTAGAAAGAAATTGAATTTTGATAGATAAAAAATGAGACATCTTAACTCAAGTGGTATAGATGCTATTGTTAGGAATGAGGATGGTAATATTTGTTGGACATTGTCTAACTGGTATGATGGAGATTTATCAGTTATTGAAGGTGATTCAAAGGCTATTATAAATAGTTTGATGGGTAGACAGGGACGTCATTGAAAAAGTTATAGCATTTTAAGTGATTGTATCAATATTATTAAGGAAAACAGCTTGAGAGTTATAGTGAAACGTATTTATCGGGAAGCTAATATTGCGACAGATTAGTTGGCAAAGAAAACTCACGAGTGAAAAAATAAAGTGGTGTGGTTGTATAATTTTTCGAAAAAATTATGGTCTATTGTGATAGATAACATTAGGGGGTAGAGCCATGGAGAGGATGACTTAATTTTAAATCAAAAAAAAAAACATGATATCAGACTTGATTATTTTGGTTTTCTTTTTCTTCCTTTTTTTCGTACTTCAAAGTTTTCTTATTATTTAATGATAGCTTGATTGGAGTTTTTGTGATCTTAATTTGTGGTGCATAATGATTTTTCTTTTTTTACTTTTAAACTTTGGTATTATAGGTTCTTACTTTGGCAGTGCCGGACCATAGACTTAGGAATAAAAATATATATAACATTAAAATTTAGTAGGGGATCTATAAAAATATGAGAAATTTTTGGGGAAGTAACGCCTAATTTTTTTTTTAAAAAAAATCAATAGAATATATTGATAAAATATTAACCAATGAGTTCTAATTCAATTGGCATCACCTGACCATCACTAGTAGAGAAGTGTTAGGAGAATTAATTAGATAATTTATGTTGGTAATTCTTTTTAAAATGTTGTATTTCTCTTGATAATATTTGTTAGGTCAGTATTAAGTCAAGTGATTAATTGTTAGTCTATGAATGAAGATGCAAGACATCTACAACAACATCAATGTCTGAAAAGGTGTACAAATCAAGATATATATTCATGCATATCATGTATATATTGTATTAGGCACACACCTTGAGTTGTAATTCAAATTTAGAAGAAGATTTAACATGGTTAATTTGATCCTGAGTGACTTAGTTTTGACTATAGGCGAATACACTTATAGACAATGGGTTGGGTTTTTAAAATATTCTAAATTTATTTTATTTCCTAAAAAATAGTATTTTCAGTAAATTAATGTTTATTAAAATATTAAAAAAATATTTTTTAGTTGTCCCGTCTGAACGGAGGAGACAATCCTGTTTGATCAGAAGAGCGTTTCCCGTCCAAACGCGGGTGGACATTCCAGTGCAATTTCGTTTAAGAAATTTTCAAATTCGTGAAACAATTTTATAGTACAAATAGCGTGCTAAGGTTATCTTGTTGGAGAACCTTAACCTCTTGAAGCATTGAGTGATATAGATTATCTTTAAATTCATATTTTATTATATAGTCAGGGTTCGTAGTAAGGTCGTTTTCCTTGTATTTGCTATATACCTAATGTATGAGAGTGCACGTAAGATTATATATTGGTTAAGTATTACAATCATTGCATGGAGCTTGCACACTATGGAGAGTAGATCTAAGGATCGTGATGGGTGCTAGGGTATGCAGAAACTATTCAAACTGAGGAGTACAATGAGAAGTTGTAGATAGATTACAGGAGATCGTGGCTGGTAAGGCTGTAACTCGGTTGACTGGGCCAAGCTTGAGCCTTGATCGGGCCCAGCCAACAATACAAGTTATCGAACCCGTGTCTGACAAAAAATGCCTAATATTGGGTTTTTCTTGGGTACCTGAACATTTGGATTTTTTTTTTTACTCAACCGGGTTTTGAGTTTCATGCATATTCTAAAAACAAAAAGGCAAATAATTGCAATGAACATAGATTTAAAAAGGTCAATACAATTAGATAATAAAATAAATATTACATGTTTAAAATATTAATAAAATGAACGGTCAAGATCATTTACATGTTTGAAATCTAACAATTCATATTAATTAAGATATAAAATATATGATTTTAAGTGGTGAAAATTCGGGCTCAGGTATCTGACATCCCTGCCCAGGCCCATCCCGATTTAAATTCGGGCTCAAAAATTCAGACTCATGCCGAGCTTGGGTATCATATATTTTTGTCCAAGCCCATAACATCTTGGGTTGGGCTCGGGTTTACCCGCCCAACTTGCACCCCTAGTGGGTGGTGATAGGTTAGTTATTTGTGGAGAGAATTTTGTGGACTTGTATTGCATTTTTTTGGATTAGTGAGTTTTTGCAACTTGAAGTGGGTTTTCTTTTCCATGAGAGTTTCTCATGTATGATTCGGTGTCACTCTTATATTTTTTTTTTTTTGTGGATACATGATATTTATTTTGTTTTGATACTAATGATGACTATATAAACTTAAGATCTTAAATATTTAACAAAAGAATATTTTTGGATAATAACTCATCTTGATTTGTAAGAGGATTTATAAATTTTCGTTCCTAATTAGTTAAATTAATTTCGTTAATTAAAAAGTGATATACAAATTTTTGCACTTTTTATACACATTTATTATCACTAATTTTTTATTGCATTAAAAGTTTTGGAACAATTTTTGGAAGTATGATATTTGTTTCCAAAATAAGCCTCAATTGGTATCAAAACAGGTTTTCTCGTATATTTGATTGTTGCTATATCTGTTTCAGAGATCTTTAAATTTCTTATTATTATGTCAAACATGGATTCTTTAAGTTCATCTTCTAATACTCATGATAGTAATATTGATATAATTGTTGATAAGTAAGATGGTGAGTTTTATTGAAGTAAATGATTTAAAAAAATGGTAATTACTCCCTTGAGTGTACTATTTAAGAAGCAAAAGAGTTTAATACTTAATCAAAATTCAAATCTAAAGGACATATATAAAATTTTAGAGAAAAAGTTTCAAGAAGGTATGAAAGAAAAAAAAATTAATAGAGAAAAAAATGAAAAATACTCAAATTGATTTGCAAGAATTTCAAGAAACTATTCTAAAATTTATTAATAGAATCATAAAGTTAGATAAGATTCTTGAAAATTCTAGGCTACTAATGATAGAACAAATCTAGGGTATGTTGATAAAGAAAGTACATTTAAACAAAATAACCATATTAAACTTTAGACTATTAAGAATAATAATAGTTATAAGAAAGTTGAGATTAGCCTAAAAAATTCAAACAATCATACTTGTGATAAAAAAATTATTTTAACTTGTCATCGTTGTAGTATTAAAGGTATTTTCAATGGTAAAAATTACAAAGAAAGTTCATTTCTATTTTCATTATTGTAAATAGAAGGACATATTAAGACTAAGTTGTTATAAACTTAGAAGTTCTAAATTCTACAAGAAAAGCAAGAAATCAAAGTTTCGAAAAGAATATCTTTTTACATCTAATGACAAAATCAAAACCTTAGATCTTGATAGGAATGTAACTGATGTTGTTTTTTTCTGGTCTGAAGGGCCTCCCATCCTTCGCTATCTGTCAAGAATGTGAGGTTAGAGGGTCATCAAGAAGGCTCCGATAGTAGCTGTTCTGATGATAAAGCTAGTAAAGAAATAAATACCGTAATTTAAAAGAAAAATTGAACATAAATTGAAAGCGTACCTTATAGTTTTATTTATAAATTATAGATCTCGCAAGTTGAGTAGGATTAGGAGTTGTAAAGATAGGGATTTGAAGATATCCTGAAAATAGTAGTTGCCATATCGAACTCTACTTACTTATCCTAAGGTTGGTAGGATATGGAAGGTGGTATTAGACTCTGGACCATATGCCTTTGAACCCCCGTACCTAGTTGACCTCAGAGTTGAGGTTAGGGTTTCTAAGACGTTACACGCATGGTAGTCATAAATATGCCACTTCGTATTCCGAGGAGACAGCCGTTGATGCAGCATTTATTGTGTCAATTGTTGATTGTAATTATGAGGCCATCATTGCTCTAACCATCACGGCGGTTTAAAAGCGTAAGCCTCTCACGTCGACACTTGTTGGATCCTTATAAATGGGGGATGAGCACATCACTGTTCCCCCTTTCAACATTTTGTCATTCTGAGAACTTCAAACATCAAGAGAGGGAGAGCTCAATACTTTGACCTTTCCAAACAACAAAAGAGATTTCTGTGAGAGGCGAATTCCAATGTGCTAGGAAGATCAACTGCAATCTAAGTAATGGTCAGGTTCGGTTCATAAACACTTCTTCTGAATCTCTTCACCTTTTCCCTTCTTCCTTCTTCATCATTTTTTTATATTTTGGACAATGTCTACCTCCGACGCCCAGTTGAGCACTGCTCATGAGATCGTAGAGTCCTTGGAGATATATGATCAGATAGAAGTGAATCTTGTAACTAATAACCCATTAGAAAACATAGAAAATAGGATTGTCGGTAACCCAACCCTGAGTTCTGAAGTTAGGATAGTAAAGGCTTTCGTAAAGCCTAGGAACATTGGCAGGGAAACCTCGGGTAAATCCCGTAAAAGAGATGAGGGAGAAAGCGCTATGACTTAGAATATGATAGATGCTCTGAGGGCTGCTTTTGACTTCCCTACAAAAGTGTCCTATAGGGTACCAGGACATATAGACCGTCCTTCTAGCATCCAGCAAGGCGAAATATATACTTACCTTGAATAGTTTGAGATAGGGGTTATATTTCTTTTTTCATTAGGGACTTTTTTAGCTGATTTAAGATTTTCTCAACCGACCTGAACATAAACAGTTGGAGGCAATTGCTAGGCTTATAGTTTTGGGTCATCTGAACGGCATTGAGGTAGATTTTCCTTTAATTAGGAGTAACATGGATCTGAGGTACCTTAGGTCGGAAGGCATGTTTTAAATGTCTTTTGATAAGGCATTCAGACCTCTTTCCTTTGTACCCACTTCTAATAAGACTTTGAAGAAATGGTACTTCTATTTTAAGGGAGGTTGGGAGTTCAAAAATTTTGAGAACCAAGTTTCAACCTTCCCATGTAGGACTGGCATCAAAGGTGAGACCCCTACCCCCATTTTTTTTTTTTTTTAATTTTGTGTTACCTTCTCCCGATCTTTTATTTTTATGTATTTTGATTTAACTCATTCTGTTCATGCAGATGAGTCGGCGTGGAAGAGGTTAGTCTTTACTTTTGACTTTTACAAGAAGTATAAGAAACTTCTTCAGACCAACGACCGTTTACACGAAGCTATCATCACCCTAGAAAACCTAATGGACGCTGGGCTGGTGCAAGATCGTACTGCAAGTTTGAAGAAATCCCTGGTTACCGGGTGGGTGCCAGGTAAGAAGAAGAAGAAGAAGAAGAAGATTGGGGAGAATTCGTCCCCTGTTGAGCCTCTCTCTCTAGAGAAGATGAGGCTAATATCCAACTAATGTTACTCTTTTCTGGTCTGAAGGGCCTCCCGTCCTTCGCTATCTGTCAAGAATGTGAGGTCAGAGGGTCACCAGGAAGGCTTTGGTGGTAGCTGCTCTGATGATAAAGTTAGTGAAGAAATAAATGTCATAATTTATAAGAAGAATTGAACATAAATTGAAAGCATACCTTATAGTCTTATTTGTAGACTGTAAATCTCTCAAGTTGAGTAGGATTAAGAGTTGTAAAGATAGGGATTTGAAGATATCCTAAAAATAGTAGTTGCCATATTGAACTCTGGTTAATTATTCTGAGGTCGGTAGGATATGGAATGCGGTGTTAGACTCTGGATCATATATCTCTGAACCCCTCGTGCCTGGTTGACCTGAATAAAATAATCTTTCTTAATTTGTACCATGAAAAGCTCTGTACAGACACGTGTCATAATTCGAATATGTTCGTTATTTTATGGTATATCAGTAACTAAACAAGAAAGTATACGAAATAAAAAATTTAAATCTAGTTGGAAGAATGCAAAAATAGAGTAAGAAGACTAAGAAAATAAGATAGCAAGGACAAGAAGAAAAGCACCGTGAGATGGGACTGTGGCGCTGGTTGTCGGAAAGAATATGGTGGTCCTTTCAATCTCATTCTCTCCATTGACGGAGGCGGTGATAACTGCTGTGAATTGTGAGATTATTTTAATGTTAGAGAGAGTTGATGAAATGTCATTCATGTTAGCATGCATTTTTGGTCTTTTTATCACCCATTAAGTTAATTATAATAATTTTAGCAGCAAAGTAAATAATTTTTTAAAGCATTTGGCGAAGAGGACTTCCCCAAACTTGGTTACATGGTTATAAATATGGGTGGGAGTTTACCTTATTTTAAAAAATATTTAGTTTACATGATGCAAAAAAAAAAAGAAAAAAACTGTTTCACAAGCTCTGCTCAACAAGGGTTAGGTCCAATGGGATGCATACATAAAAGCCTTCTAAGGAAAAAATCAAACTACTTTCAAGCTAATATTATGCTTGGATTTAGGTAATTGGAAGGAAAAAAGAAAAAAGAAAGAAAGGAAAATCTTAAACTTTGGTTGGCCAAAATAGTAATATTAATCTTATACTAATTTTTTTTAATAATTATACTAATTTCTCTTGAAATTTATGAAATTAAACTAATAGCTCTTACTTGTACTAAAAAGTTACAAACACCCCTCTCCAGTTATTTTCCTCCTTTGTAATGACAAAATTGTCCCTTTTATATTATTATTCTTTTGCATATTTTCAATTTTGACCACTTTTTTAACTTTTTTTAAAGAATTATTTTATTTTATATAAAAATAAATTTAAGGTTTTAATCAATATTTATTTAAAAACTAAAAACAATTTGGTCTAAATTGAGAATATGTAAAACAAAAAACCATGAAAAAGACATTGAATTGTGCTTGATGACTTTTCATATGAAGTGAAACGCCACAATATTTTCTACTTCTACAAATGGGCTTCTCGTACTAGTCTTAGAAGTCCTTTCAAATAAAACTTACTAGCATAAATTACATTTACCATTATGAGAATTTTAAAAATATCAAAAACTTTTTTTGAAATTTCTAAAATTATAATGACATTTTCTACTTTTATTAACAAACTACGAATACTCTCTCTTTTGTCTATTTTTTTTTTTTCAAAATGACAAAAATTCTCCTTTCATTTTTTAATACATTTTTTTTCAGTTTTGACTAAATTATTTTAACTTTTTTTAAGAATTTTTTACAATTTTTTATAACTAAATTATTTATAGGTTGTAGATCTCCTAAGTTAAGCAGGATTAGGAGCTATAAAAGTAAGGATTTGAAGATATCCGAAGATAGTAGTTACCATATTGAACTCTATTTTCTTATTCTGAGATCGGTAAGATATGGAAGGCGGTGCTATGTTCTGAAACATATATCTTTGAACCCTCCGTGCCTTGTTGATATGGATAAAACGATCTTTCTTAATCTTTACCCTGAAGAGCTCTGTACAAACACATGTCATGCTTCGGATATGTTCGTCACTTTATGATATATCAGTTGCTCTTCTCCCGAGCCTCTGTTCTGGGACATGCTTAGAGTTGCGCTTAGGGTTTCTGAGACGTTACACACGTGGTTGTCATAACTGTGTCGCTCTATATTCCGAGGACACAGCCGTTGATGTAACATTTATTACATTAGTTGTCGGTTGAAATTACGAGGTGATCGTTACCTCAACCGCCGCAGCGGTTTAGAAGCGACGTCCCCCAAAGTGGGCACCCATTGGGCTTTTATAAAAAGGGGGGCAACGCACCACCATTTCCCCCTTTCAATATTTGGAATTCTGTTTTGAGAATACTCAACCTCCCAAGAAATTTTTTTGAAGTGATCTCCGATGTATCAGAGAGTTCCCTCCGATCAAGACCTCGGATAGGTTTGGTTTACAAACGTTCCTTAAATTTCTTCATTTGTTTTTTCTTTCCTTTCTACCTTTCATTTACATACTTCTCTTATGTTTGTCTTTTGAACAATGTCTATCTCTGACGCTCAGTCAAGCACTGGTCATAAAATCGTAGATCTTCAAGGAGTAGATGACCGAGTATAAGTAAATTTAGTAATTAGTAGCCCTTCGGAAGACGTAGAAAATAGATCTGTAGATAATCCAATTCTGAGTTCTGAGGTTAGGATAGTTGAGGCTTTCATGGAGCTTAGAAACATTGTTGGGGAAACCTCGGATAAATCCCACAAAAGGGAGGAGGGAGAAAATGGCACAACTCAGAGTATGATAGATGCTATGAGGGCTGCTTTTGACTTCCCTACAAATGTGTCCTGTAGGGTGCCAAGATATATGGACCGTCCCTCTAGTATCTAGCAAGATGAGATCTATGCTTACCTTGAATGGTTTGAGATAGGGGTTCGATTTCCCTTCCACCCTTTCATTAGGGAATGTTTCAGCTGGTTTAAGATTTTCCCAGCCGACCTGAAGATAAATAGTAGGAGGTAATTGCTAGGTTTCACAATTTTGGGTCATCTGAACAGTTGATTAGGAGTAATATGGATCTGAAATACCTGAAGTCGGAAGGCATGGTCTATATGTCCTTTGATAAGGCATTCATGCCCATTTCCTCTATACCCTCTTCCAATAAGACTTGGAAAAAATGGTACTTCTATGTTAAGGGAGGTTGGGAGTTCGAGGATTTTGAGAACCAAGTTTGAACCTTCCCATGTAGGACTGGTATCAAGGGTGAGCCCCCTCTCCCACCCCCTATTTTTTTCATTTTTTTTGTGTTACCTTCCCCCGATCTTTTATTTTTATGTATTTTGATTTAACTTATTATGTCTTTGCAGATAAGTCAGTATGGAAGAGGTCGATCTTTACTTTTGACCTCTAGAAGAAGTACGAGAAACTTCTTCAGACCAACAACTATTCGCACAAGGCCATCCTCACCCCAGAAAACCTGATGGATGTTGGGCTAATGTAGGATCGCACTGCAAGTTTGAAGAAGTCCCTGGTCACTGGGTTGGTGGCAGGGAAGAAGAAGAAGAAGATTGGGGAGAGTTTGTCCCTTGCCGAGCCTCCTCCTCTAAAGAAGAGAAGGAGGCTAATCTCCAACTACTCCGAAAGAACGATCTCAGAGGATTTCGGGATGTCCCTTGCTCGGGAGGCCCTTTTGCCCCCAGTACCTTTCGCACTGAAGAAGCGAAGGAGGAAGGGCAAATCAATCGCTGCATCTTCAGGGCCTGATGACTCCAGTATGACAGTAGTGAAGAAGGCCTATGAAGACTCTTGGGAAGAAGAAGAAGAAGATTGGGGAGAGTTCGTCCCTTGCCGAGCCTCCCCCTCTAAAAGAGAGAAGGAGGCTAATCTCCAACTCCTCCAAAAGAACAATCTCGGAGGATTTAGGGATGTCCCTTGCTCGGGAGGCCCTTCTGCCCCCAGTACCTTCCATACTGAAGAAGCGAAGAGGGAAGGGCAAATCAATCGCTGCATCTTCAGGGCCTGATGACTCCGGCGTGACAGTAGTGAAGAAGGCCTATGAAGACTCTTGGGCAACATGCCCAAGTAAATTCACAAAGTTGAAGCCCCAAAAGATAGCCAAAGACATGATGGCTATTCACATGAGGATGAGTCTTCTATTATTCCTCTTATTTTACGTTTCCTACTTCTGTATTCTGTATATATTCAATTCTGACTTGATTGTCTTTGTTCTATGTTATAGGCCATCCATGGTTCGGCAACTATTATGGACTGCCCTGAGAATTCCGAGTAGGTTGACACCCTCCAATTTGAGCTCGATGAGGCCAGACTTCAGTTGGGGACGGCGCAGCCTTCGGTGGTAGATGTCGAAGAGAAACTGAAGGAGGCTGCCAATTCCCATTCCATCCTGGACTCCGAGAGGGATACCCTCGCTATCAAATTGGAAGACCACAAAAGGAGTTTTGTAGACTTCCAAGCTGCTTCTATCCAGAAGTTTGAGGACACCGTTGAAGCCGTTAGAGCCCAAACTGAGGTGGATCTGAAGGCTGAAGTCCTAGATCTAGGTGGCGAACTGATTGAGTATGGATATCGAACCTTCAGGGCGAAGCTTCATAAGAAGTATCCCAACTTGGATCTGACTGGAATAAATGATATTGAAGTCTCCCAAGTTGAGATTGATACACCGAACGTTGATGACGAGGAAGAGGAAGTGGATCCAAAACTCCCTCAAGTCACTCCATCAGAGGCTGTCGAGCCAACAGTAGCGTAGACTTGGGCTTTTTGTATTTACCCCTTTTTTATCTTGTAATCTTTCCCTTTTTGGGTTATTATATGAAATTTCAGTCATTCCAGAACTCGTGTGTAGCTTGATACCTTTGTGGTGTGTTTGACCTCGAGATAATTTCTTTAATAACCAGACCAGTAAAAAATATAAGTTCTTTTAGAGACTCTAAAGCACTCATAAGGCATTTTAGAGGTCTAAATAATAGGATATACAGAACCACGACACTTATAAATAAATAAGGTGTCTCTAGCGTCTGCATACTAATAATTCATGATATACAAACCTATAACACTTGTAAATAAAACAAGGCTTTTCTAGAGGTCTGTAAAATGAGAATAATGGACCAGACCCATAACACTCGTAATGAATACAAGATCTTGAGAGGTCTGTACATTGATAAAATGGATCAGACCTATAATACTTGTATTGAATGCAAGACCTTTAGAGATCTGTACATTAAGTGAAATGGACCAGACATGTAGCACTTATAATGGATACAATGCTTTTAGGGGTCTATGCATTGAGTGAAATGGACCAGACCTATAGCACTTGTAAGGGATATAAGGCTTTTAGGGGTTTGTACATTGAGTGAAATAAACTAGACCTGTAGCACTTGTAACGGATACAAGGCTTTTAGGGGTCTGTGCATTGAGTGAAATTGACCAGACCTGTAGCACTTGTAATGGGTATAAGGCATTTAGGGGTCTGTGAAATGGACTAGACTTGTAACACTTATAATAGGTACAAGGCTTTTAAGTGTGTATTGAGTGAAATGGACCAAACCTGTAGCACTTGTAACAGATATAAGGCTTTTAAGAGTCTGTGCATTGAGTGAAATGAACCACACCTGTAGCACTTGTAACGGATACAAGGCTTCTAGGGGTTTGTGTATTAAGTGAAATGGACCTATAACACTTGTAACGGATACAAGGCTTTTAGGGGTTTGTGTATTAAGTGAAATGGACCTATAACACTTGTAACGGATACAAGGCTTTTAAGGGTCTGTCCATTGAGTGAAATGGATTAGACCTGTAACACTTGTAACGAATACAAGGCTTTTAGGGATCTATTCATTGAGTGAAATGGACCAAACTTGTAGTACTTGTAATGGGTACAAGGCTTTTAGGGGTTTGTGCATTGATAACAAACTCTGAAGTGAATCAAAAGTAATTTTTTTTATTTATAATACTTGCGTAAATGTTCGATGTTCCAAGGTTTGGGTACAGGCTTCCCAGTTGAATATTTCAGCCAATAAGTTGTAGGTCTAGCGATCTTGGTTACTTTGTAAGGTCCTTCCCAATTAAGGGAGAGCTTTCCCATGGTGGAATCTTTAGTGTTTAGAAACATCTTTCTCAAAACGAGATCTCTGAGTAGGAAATTTATGGGTTTTAACCCCTAGTTGAAACATTTAGCCATTCTTTGTTGGTAGGCTTCAGTCCTAATCCGAGCTTGCTCACGTCTTTCTTCTAATAGGTCCAGATTTTTTGCAAGCTGTTGATTATTGGCCTCTTGGTCAAAGTAGTCTGTTTTAAGGGTTGGCATGCCAATTTCAACAAGAATGATTGCCTCAGTGCCATAGGTGAGTGAGAATGGTGTTTTTGCAATTGGGGTTCTTTCAGTAGTTTGGTAGGCCTAGAGTACTCTAGGAAGCTCTTCGACCCATCTTCCCTTCGCTTCCTCCAACCTTCTCTTTATTGCTTCGAGGATAGTATAGTTGGTAACCTCATCTTACCCATTAGCTTGAGGATGCCTTAGAGAGGAGAAGTGGTGACTGATACGCAGGTTTTTACAGAACTTCCAAAATACCTTTCTAGAAAACTGCATCTCATTGTCTGAAATAATGACGCGGGGTATACCGAACCTGCACACAACATTTTTCCAAGTGAAATTCTTTACTTCTACTTCTATGATGCGGGTCAGTGGTTCATCTTCTGCCCATTCAGAGAAATAGTCAATGGTGACCAGCAAGAATCTCCTGTCTGAGGGGCTTTTGGCAATGACCCTACAATATCCATTCCCTATTGGGCGAAATGCTAGGGACTCATGATAGGGATGAGTTCATGATGAGGTTGATGTTGGTATGAGGCGAAACATTGACATTTATCACACTTTCGAACATATTCCTTAGTCTGCTTTAGTATATCGGGCAAGTAGTAGCCCTAAGTTAGTGCTTGGTGAGCTATGGTCCTACCGTCGTTATGGTTGCCACAGATCCCTTCATGTATCTCAGCTATGACATAGTGGGCCTCTTCTAAAGTTAAGCACCGTAGGAGGGGCTATATGTAGGACCTTCGGTAAAGCTTTTCTTTAAGAATTAAATATCGAGTTTCCCTAATTCGAATTCTCCTGGCATGATTCTTATCCTCTAGACGCAACCCTTCCTTTAGATATTGGATAATGGGAGTCATTCAATTCTGAGGTTGTTCTGAAATTCTGAAATTTGAAGGGATTGTATTACCTTAGTACTAGGTTTTGACTGGCAGGAGATTTTTACCATTGAGTTCCTTTCTGGCTTGAGATGGGAGGCCATATTTGCTAAATCATCGACCTTGGAGTTTTGGTTCATTCCAATCTTCTGAATAGTGAACTTGCAAAAAGACCGCTTTAGCGATTTCACTAGCTCTGAATATCTGGTTATTCTGTTATCCTTAGTGGAAAATTGTCCCAAAACTTGCCTCACCACAAGCTTAGAGTTAGAGAATGCGTCAAGATCCAGAGCTTCGCATTCTAGAGCCAATTTCATCCCAAGAATAAGTGCTTCATATTCGGCTTCATTGTTAAAGGCTTTGAATCCCAAGCTGATGGCTTTTTTAGTTACGATCCCTTTAGAGGACTGAAGTATTATACCTACTCTAGAGCTTTTGTCCATAAATGAACCATTGGTGTAAAGTAACCATACCAAAGTGTCTGTAATGGTTTGATCTTTCGAATGTTGCGTTTCCGTGAATTCTGCTATAAAGTCTACTAATACTTGACCTTTGATAGCAGTTCGTGGTACATAGGATATGTCAAATTCTCCTGGTTCTATTGACCATTTGACCAGTCACCCCGAAACTTCGAGTTTATATAGGACTGATTTTAAAGGATAGGATGTAGGGATTATGATAAAATGGGCTTGAAAGTATGGTCTAAGCTTCAGAGCGAATATTACCAATACTAAGGCCAGTTGTTCAATTTCAGATTATCTCATCTTGATGTCCAGAAGTGCTTTGCTGACGTAGAAAATAGGCCTTTGAATTTCTCTATCTTCTTCCCTAACTAATGCAGAACTGATGGCACTTTTTGATATAGCTAAGTACAGGAGTATTTTTTCTCCTAACACTGGTTTTGAAAAGCGTTCGGGGGAGGCTAAGTACTACTTGAGTTGTTGGAAGGCCTCTTCACATTCAGAGGTCCATTTTAGGACCTTACTCCCTTTCAAGGCTTTCAGGAACGGGAGGTACCGATTCGTAGATTTAGAGATAAACCTATTTAGAGCTGTTATCCTTCCATTCAGCCTTTGGATATCTTTCTTGCTTTTGGGTGATTCTAGTTCAATCAGAGCTTTGATCTGTGAGGGGTCTGCCTCAATTCCTCTTTGGGAAACTAGAAAACCCAAGAATTTTTCTTCTGTGATCCCGAATGTACATTTTAATGGGTTAAGTTTCATTTTGTGTTTCTTCAGGATGTCGAACGTTTGGCTCAAGTGCTGGATGTGGTCACCCTTCCGAATATTTTTTACTAGCATATCGTCGATGTAGACTTCCATTGTATCCCCAATTTGGGGGCCAAACATTCTATTTACAAGCCTCTAGTACGCAGCTCCAGCGTTTTTCAAACCGAATGACATCACTCTATAACAATAGAGACCTCGTTCTGATATGAAGGTTGTTTTTTCCCTGGTCTGGAGGATACGTTTGAATTTGATTCTATCCAGAGTAAGCATCCATAAAACTCGTGAGTTCGTGACTTGTCGTGGCATCAACAAGTTGACCAATTCTGGAAAGAGGAAAGTTGTCTTTAAGATAAGCTTTATTTAGGTCGGTATAATCAACGCAGACCCTTTACTTGTCGATCTTATTTTTTGAAAGAACTGTATTGGCAAGCCACTTTGGGTAGAACACTTCTCTTATCATTCTGGCATTAAGCAACCTCTGGACCTCTTCATTGATGATTTTGTGACGTTCAGGAGCGAATGTCCTCCTTTTTTGTCTTACTAAGAGATGGCATGGATTTTTCATCAGCTTGTGAGAGATGAAATCAGGATCTATTCCTTCTATATATCTAGTTTCCCAACCCAATACCGAAAGGTTATCTTTTAGGAATTTAACAATATCCTCTTGCTCGGAATGAGACAGGGCTGAACCAATTTGTACGTAATTTCCCTCTCCTTCAGTGCTGATGAGTACTTTGATGGGCTCCTCCATTAGTTTGACTGCATTGTCCCTTCTTCTGTGACTTAATGGTTCGTCAATCTCGAAAGGACATTCTTCTTCTTTATGAAGGTTGGAAGATGAGAAACTTCCCCTTTCATGAGGGTACTATAAGTGCTATTTGGAGGGTTTTTCTTTTAGTGCGAGGGCATGATATTCCCAAGCAGTGGGCTGACAGCCTTTGATGGTAAGAACTTTGTTGTTATAGACATATTTCAAGTATTAATGAAGTGTTGAAGTAATTGCTCCCATCTAGTGGATCCAAGGCCTCCTAATAATGATATTATAGGGAGATTTACTGTGTAGGACCATGTACTCAGAGATCAGTGTCTTCTGTGCGTCCCTTTCTCCTATCGTGGTCGGTAGATCAATTCTGTCTATTGGGATGCTGAAATTCCTGTCAAATCCTGCCATGACAGCGGTGGTAGCTCTAATGTCATTAGAGTTGAGCTTCATGTGTTTGAAGGGTTCGTAGAATAATACGTTGGTAGAACTTCCAATATCCACGAAAACCATTATGATCTCAAAATTAGCGATTCTGAGTGAGATGACAAGAGCATTGCTTTAGGGACAATGTATCCTAATGAGGTCTAATTCAGAGAACTAGATCTGAGGTTATGACTTCACATTTTTCTCAACGGCCGAGATCTGGATGATACTAGGTTCTGTCCTTGCCTCCTGAGTATATCTTTTCCTGACTCCGATTAGACATTCTTGTTATCGCATTGTCAGTGTGAAGCATGAAGATGACCTAATTATTTTATCGTTGCTGATCATTCTAAATTTCCCTGTGTTCAGGCCTTTGCTCTTGCCTTCTTTGAGGTGGTTTTTCGTCATGGGGGTTTTGCCTCCTGTCTTGAAGGACAAACTCTCTTAGTCGTCCTCGCCTGATGAGATGCTCTATCTCCTACTTCAGAGCCCTGCACTCCTCAGTCGTGTGCCCCTACTTTTTATAGAAATCAAATACTTATTTTGATTTCTTGAGTCAAGGTGGCTTTTTAATGGCTCTGGTCACCTCAGGTTTTCACGAGTCTGGATCTGTTGGAGTATGTGGGTTAGAGAAGCATTCAGAGGGGTGTAAGTCCCATACCTCCTGGAGTCAGAGTTGTTCTAGGCTCTGGGTGCTGTTTTCTTGTCGGGACTCCTGATCCTCTTCTTGTTAGCACTCTTATCCCTCTTCTGAACTTGTTCATCCTTCTCAGCTTGTTCTTTAGATTTTTGGAAGGAGCTTTTTGTATATTCGAGGTTAATATACTTCCATGCTCTATCCATGAGTATTGTCATATCGGTACGAGAATTCTAGGTCAAAAAATCCTAGAAGCGTCCAGGTCCAAGGCCTGAAATGAGGCCAACCACTAGGAAACTTGGGCTACAATCTCCGTAAGCTCGGTGTTAAAACAAGCTATATACTCCCGAAGTGATTCTCCATTTGCTTGTTTCAGAGTTAGCAAGAATTCTAATCATTTTCTCAACTTCGTGCTTGTTAAGAATCGGTCAAGAAATAGCCTACTGAGCTCATAAAAATTGTTGATCAATTTTTGGGGGAGGTTATGGAACCACTTAAAAGCGGTACCCTTGAGGCTCATCACGAAAGTTCAACACATAAAGGCACCAGTAGCTCCATGCATAGTCATTATGTGTTGATAGTGAGATAGGTGGTCCCCAATGTCCTCAGACCCGTCGTAGAGGGTGAATTTTGGGACAACAAACTTCTTGGATCGCTCTTCTATCATTATGTCAGAGGTAAATGGCGTGGAGAACCTATCGAAAAATTTACTTAACTCGTATTGCTTTAGAGAAGCATAGAACCCTTTGGTTGAGATCTTCTAATCCTGGGAGTATGCTATCTACTCTACCCTCTGAGGGGCTTTATGAAAGACTTGTTGTGTGATCAATACCCATTGTTGATCTTGTCCTGTGCCTCCAGATCCTCGACTCAAAGGAGGAATTTGTCCAGTGTTAGCAGGAGGATGTTGCTCTCCCAAGACTGGGGGGACTGGAGTCTCAGGAGGTTGGAATTCCTACAACGCTGGATTGGCCCCAGAGGCCATTAGAATTGGTATCCTCGTTCTACTATGGTAATAGATTACTAGATCAAATGTGGGCATTCCTCTCCCCACAACTATTGACAACTGGGGATCAATCCCCCATATGAACGGTACCATAAGGGTGTACCGGTTGCATGTTAGGCAACTCCTCGTTGGGAGATCCTCTGCCCATGGTGGTGGCGGGAGGCTGAGGTCCTTTGTGAAAACGTTAGTAGGAAGAGGAGGAGGGTTACTCCGTTGGTTCTGAGCCAGTGAAGCCAGAGCTTGTGACATGGTAGTGAGTTGTTCCTACATCTGATCAGACTGTCATTGAATCCGATCAAGCTGTTGTTATAAACGAATGAGTATTTGTACCCTTCCTCTTCTAGCAGGAGGCTGATTCTAAGGGTTTTGAAAATTCTTTCTAGGACGAAAGCCGGGAACATAAATTGAAAGTATACCTTATGACCTTATTTATAGGTTGTAGATCTCCTAAGTTGAGCAGGATTAGGAGCCATAAAAGTAGGAATTTGAGGATATCCGAAGATAAACTCTGTTTCCTTATTCTGAGTTTGGTAAGATATGGAAGACAGTACTATGTTATGAACCATATACCTCTGAACCCTCCATGTTTGGTTGATCTAGATAAAGCGATCTTTTTTTATCTGCATCCTGAAGAGCTCTGTACAGACACGTGTTATGCTTTGAATATGTTTATCACTTTATGGTATATCAATATATATAATTTTTTTAAAAGTCAATTTGGTATCACAATATGTATTATTTTTTTCTAAATCATTGGGGTCAACTGAACCTAGTCCATTATATGTGACTCCACCTATGGGTGTACCTTAATCCCTCTAAACACTAATTTTTTTCTCACAAAAATGAGTAAAAAGGGAAGAAAAATGATAAATACTTTGTGACAATTATTTTGCCCTTATTATTATTATTATTTGTAACAAATAAATTTTTACTCCAAAAAAAAATTTATCTTGTCAATCTTTTTCAAGATGAGATATTATTTTTCTCCTCTTTTTACCTAATTATCCAAGCCAACCGAAAACAAAGTCTAAATTAATATATTTCTTGTTTTCTTCTACTACGGCTGACTTGTGTATTAGTAATTTGATTTGGACGGGCTTTACTATGTCCACACATTAATTCTAAATCCACTTTTTAAATTGTTTTCTAAAGAAGAGTATCAATAAGAGTATTTGCTTCTATCATTCTTATTTATATAATTTAAAACATTCATTTTCTACAACTTCAAGTAATATTCAATCTAAATGAGACCTTTCTTTTCTTATTTTATTCTTTTTCTAATAAGATACAAATCATAAATCCTATTGACAAAAACATTTTATTTTCGAAATGTCAGATTCCCCTGAAAAGTGTAATTTGAAAGAAATCGCTTCCCAAGACGATTAAAATAGTAGAAAATCGAGACACACACTATCTCTCGGCCGACACTTTCTGAGAGTTCTTGGCCACTTGAACGATAGTTGACTTGGTCTAAATATAACTATGATATATATGTGTGTGTGTGTGTGTGTGTGTGTGTGTGTGTGAAGGACTTTTCCACCATAGGCTTGGTGGCTGAGAAGCTATGAACCACATTTCTTCCGTGGTTGGTAGTTCAGCGTGCATTATTGTTGAAAGACTTCCATCTTTTCCGCTCAAGATTATATAAAATCATTTTAGTTGTAATATAATTTATTTACAAGATTAAAAGGCTCATTATGTATTTTTTTTTTTATATATTTCAAAAACAAAATAACCACAACTAAACTATGGCACCAATTTAAAAATTGCTCAAGCCATTTCAATTGGATATAGAGATGCCAGAATTATTGAGAAAATTGGAGCAAAACTAATTTTGAAGAGAATTCTGATGCAAGTGAGTAAGAGAGTCTTAATTCAAAGCCATATCTGCCCACGACTTAGAGCACTAGTCTTTTCCAGCATGCTAAACAAAGAGCACCTTAAGATAATAGTGAATGATCTGGGCAACACAGAAAAGCAAAAGCTAAAACTTAAGACTCCTTTTAGTACCCAAATTTCACTGAGACAAGAGAAAAGCAATGCAAAATAATAATAATATTAATAATAAAAGAAAAAATCATTTTCCCATGTTTAAATAACATGAAAAACAAGGAGCAAAAATAAAATATGCTAAACTCATTTCTACTATTCCTGATTCCTATCTGTTTTTAGAGATTCTTAATTTTAATTTTATTGGGGGAGAGGAAATGCAAGGAAAAAATTTTCCCTTCACTTTTCCTTTTCCTCCCTAAATCCATGAACCTAATAGACTCTTAATGTGTCGAACAACCATAACCAATGAGCAACAGTGAGCAACAGATCCTACTCAGCCACACTGATCCAGTGAACTCTTTTGGAAACTTACTAATACTACATAAAACATAAATCAAATAAATAAATACATTTAAACAACATAAAAATAAATACGCTAGCAATATGCCGTACACAGCAACATAACGAGTATGTTGAACCATTTTGGACCAAAACCAGTCAAGTTCTCAAGAATTAATGATACAGCAAAGAACAAAAGGGTCAAAAGTTGCCTTTCAGTGGAGCCAAAAATACGTAAAAAAAAAATTAATAATTATATAGAATAGCTTCGACATTCATAATCCATAGAAGATCTCCCTAGTGACTGATTTCTATTGGTAATTTCACAAAGGCATTAGAATTTGAAGCTTAAAACATACAACCCCTCTGCGTTCCTAATTCTTCTGCACGCGCACACAATCAAAAACAACAAAGTAAATACTACATGTCTATGGATAAAAAAAAAAAAACTCAACCATGCCCAAGGGTTCAATACAAGTGTACTTGCAAATTTCAATGACCAGCAAGGTCACCTTTGGCAGTAGACGAATTAAGCATCAATTCTGGTAATCATCATGAAGATTACAATGTACAGAGATGATAGTATTTAAATTCATAAATATTCAAAGGGAAGAGAAAATTGGTTTCAACAAGCATAAGCTCTATGCTTTTTTTCTTCTTCTTTTTACTTTTTACCGAGGCATGAAGATTGTATTCATTACACTTCGCTTGGATTGAGTGATTTGAAAAGAAAGGAGAGGAAAGGAAATGGAAAGAAAGGTTATTTCTTGTTTGGTTTAAAATTAGAGAATGAAAAGGGATGGAGGGAAAGAGAAGGGTTTTTTAATTCTTATTTTATTCAATTTGTTCTCCTCACAAAAGTAGACGGATACGGAGAAAATGAGAGAGCCTTTTAATGAATTTTTTAAGTACCGATTATAACATTAAAATTATAAAAAAAATACTCTTCTATCTTAGAACATAATAGTAAAAAATATATAATTCTTTCATTTCCTTTCTTTCTACTTTTGTTCCCAAGCAAGATAACAAGATTACACTACGTCAAAAAAGGAGTCTATTTTTTCATATCTCTTTTCAGGAATGAATACAATTATATATATGAACAAAGAGAAAGTTTAGGAAGCTATATTAGGTTGTACACTTTCTAAGGCTAATATCGTGGGCTATATTAGGTTGTACACTTTCTAAGGCTAATATCGTGGTTGACCCTTGAAAGAAGGGATTTCAAATCCAAACTAATCCTATAATTTCTCCAATCGGTTCTTCATTGACAACTCACGCCAACACTCCCCCTCAAGTTGGTGCATACATATCTCTCATGCGCAACTTGTCAAGTGAGTTGTAGAAGACTTTGTTGGAAACAACCTTTGTAAATATGTTTGCGAGTTGGTCTTCAGATTTAATAAATGGAAATTGAATTATCTTGGCTTTGAGATTCTGTTTGATGAAATGTCAATCCACCTCAACGTGTTTAGTACGATCATGTTGGACTAGATTATAAGAAATATCAATAGTCGTCTTGTTGTCACAGAACAAGTTCATTTCGGAGCTAGGAGCAAAACCAATCTCGGTTAGAAACCTTTTAAGCCAAAGAAGTTCACAAAGACCTTTGGCCATTCCTCTAAACTCAGCTTCAACACTAGATAATTTCACTACCTTTTACTTCTTGCTCCTCCATGTAACCAGATTGCCTCTTATGAAGGTAAAGTAGCCTGATGTGGACGCCCTGTCAGAAATATTCCCCGCCCAATCTACATCTGTATAACCATTAATATTTAGATAATTATTCTTAGAGAACATAAGCCATTTTCCAAGAGAGGACTTTAAATAGCGAAGAATCCGAATTACTGCATCCATATTATCTTCATTAGGACAGAGCATAAATTGACTCACTATGCTTACAGCATAAGTGATATCTGGGTGAGTATGAGATAAATAGATTAGTTTACCAACTAATATTTGATACCTTTCTTTATTAGTTGGCACCGGATCTGAACCCTCTCCAAGTTTATGATTCTGAACAATTGGAGTATCAGCTAGCTTACAGTATAGTAATCCCACTTCCAATAACAAATCTAGCACATATTTCCCTTGAGAAAGAAATATCCTTTGTCTTGATCTAACTACCTCAATTCCCAAAAAATATTTGAGTCTTCCAAGATTCTTCATTTCAAATTCGGTTGCCAATTGCTTTTGAAATCTAGAGATCTCTTCTATGTCATCCCTTGTAATAATCATGTCATCTACATAGATTATTAGAGCTATTACTTTTCCCAGTCGGTGTTTCAAGAATAGAGTATGATTCGAGCAACTTTGTTGGAAGCCATTTTTTCTCATAGCCAAGCTAAATTGATTGAACCATGCACGGGGTGATTGTTTTAGCCCATACAATGCTTGCTGTAACTTACACACAACCTCGGTCTTTGAAGATGCAGTGTATCCCGATGGAATATCCATGTAAACCTCTTGCTTGAGATCTCCATAAAAAGAGGCATTCTTTACATCAAACTGATGCAATGACCAGTCTAAATTTTGTTACAAAAGACAACAAGACTCTGACAATATTCAGTTTTTCCATTGGTGAGAAAGTTTCTTGATAGTCTATGCCATATGTTTGTATATATCCTTTTGCCACAAGCCTCGCTTTGTATCGTTTGATGGATCCATCTGCCTTGTGTTTAATGGAGAAAACCCATTTTCACCCTACTGTCTTATTTCCTTTCAGTAATGAAACAAGAGCCCATGTTTTATTCTTTTGTAGAGCCTCCATTTCTTCTTTTACAGCTTGAATCCACTTTGGATCTGTTCAGGCTTCTTGTATTCCACTGGGAACATGGCATGAGGGTAACTTATGCACAAACGCCTTGAGAGGTTTTGATAATCTCTGAGTGGACACATAATTGGCAATCGGGTATCTTGATCTTCTTTCCTCAAAATCTAGAGAGTATCGATTTGGTGATTTGCCACGATTAAGTCTAAAAGGTAAATTATAACTAGCAGAAGCATCCAAGTCATTAATAGGTGAAGGTGTACTAGTGGGAGAGCTTACCTGAAGAATATTCTCAAGAGAAGGGTTTTCGGGTACTGAGGAAAGGGGAAATTTAGTTTCAGATTTAGATGATTCGGATTTAGCTCCCTGAATAATATCAGCATCAGCTCTCTTTTCCTCGCTAACCACCGTCTTATTTTCTTCACTTATTTGTACTAGATTGTCTTCAAATCCAGGCCAATTCTGCTAATTCTGCTCTTCATCTCGTAACTCCCCTTGAAGAGATGAATTGGATACCGATGAAGGGAAAAGTTTTCGATTCTAAGAAAGTGGCATCCATAGTGACATAGGTGCACTTGGTGGCCGAGTTATAACAACGATATCCTTTTTTATGTGTGGCATACCCCAAAAAAATACAACAAACTATGCACGGATCAAGCTTAGTACGTTGATTTTTATGAAGATCAACGAAGGCAACACATCCTAAGATTCGTGAAGAAATCAACAAAATAGTGGGCATGGAAACATGGTTAGAAAGGACTTGTAATGGGTCGTAAAATTCAAGACTTTCGAAGGCATACGATTAAATAAATGTACTATCGTGACAACAACATCATCCCAGTACCTACTAGGTATATGCGCTCCAATTAATAGAGCATGGACTGTTTCTAAGATATGTCCGTTCTTCCGTTCGGCAACCCCATTTTTTGTGGTGTTTGAGTACACGAAGTTTCATGTAGAAGGCCATGAATCTCGAAGTAAGCTTAGAATTGCTTATTTACATATTCACTATCATTGTCAGAACGGAGAATTTGAATTTTAGCTGAGAATTGAGTCTAAATCATTGCATGAAAAGATCGAAAAACACCAAGCACGTCATCTTTATGTTTCAACAAGTACAACCAAGTCATTTGAGTGCAATCATCTACAAATGTCACAAACCAACGAAGGCTAGTAGAAGTGGTAATTGAAGAAGGTCCCCAAACATCAGAATGAATTAAGGCGAAAGGAATATCACTTTTATTCAAGCTTACTGGATAAGGAACACGACTTTTGGCTAAAATGTAAGTATCACATTTATAGTCTGAATCATCTAAATTGGAAAATAAATCTGGGAACAAGTATTTCATATAACTAAATGACAGATGTCCCAAACGATGATACCATAGCCAAATCTGCCTCTCCTTGACACTAGTCATGTGTTGTATATTATTAGCTTTACTAGGACTGAAATCATCTATGTAATACAATCCCCCTCTTAATACCATGCCCAATGATTTCCTTGGTGAGAATATCCTAAAGAAGACAAAAGGTAGGTTAGATTAATACAACCTATAGACATCAATTTATTTGAGAGAGATAGAACTAGTAAAGTATTAGATAAAAAGAGTGAGGGTAATAAAGCAACAGTTCCAGCCCCTGCAACTGGATATGTGACCCCATTAACATTAGTAATACTTGTTCTCCTTGGTTGAGTGATTTGGATATAATCATTTGAATTGAATATCATGTGGTCAGTTGCCCCTAAGTCAATTATCCAACCACTGTAATCGCTCTGGCTAGAACTAATTAATGTGTAACCATGGTTACCTTGATCATTAAGAGCAGTCAGATCGTTTGAAGGTTCTACTTGTGAAATGAAAGACAACTGAGTTTTTGTAGTTACCAAAGAAGCTCGACCCGAGCCTTCATTGGAGGCAGCTTCACAGTGTTTCCGTGCCTTGAGTTCGTTCCACCATTCTGGGTACCCATGTAACTTAAAACAAGTTTCACGAGTATGTTTCATGTTCCCACAATGAGTACATCCCCCTCCTTTGGATTGTGCCTTAGCCTTGAATATTGTATTCGACTTTTCACTACCCATAGAGAGAGACTCATTTTTGGACATTTGGAGTGAAGGTGACTGTTGTTACCCCATCTTGACTCCTTTAGAAGCCATAATAGCGCCAGTTGTAGTTTCCATGCCTGTTATCATCATCGCTTGCCTAATATCCTCCCTTCGAACGTGAGCATAGGCTTGTTCTACCGTAAGGAACGATCGTAACTGTAGCTCTACCGTAAGGAACGGTCGTAACTGTAGCACATCATTCCGAATCTTATCCAACCGATCATCCAATCCATTAAGAAAAATATAGACTCTATCTTCTTGTAGGATTGAATTGTATTTCTGTATATCAACAACACATTCTATCGGGTTAGGATGGCAGAAATTGATTTCTCTCCATAAGCCTTGAAGATCGTTGTAATATTTTTCAATGGACCCTCCGGCTTGTCTCATTCTAGTCACTTGTTTTTTTAGATCATACATTTGGGAGGTGTCAGTTCTATCGAAATAAGTCGTAGCAATAGAATCTCATACCATTTTTGTAGTTGGAAAATGAATGAAATTGCTGATCAAGGGCGAGTCCATAGAGTTGCTCAGCCACCCCTTTACAATTGCATTTTCAGTTCTCCATTTTCAAAAAGTCGAGTCTATCAGTTGAGGCTGTGGAAAGTCTCTATTGATATACCCCAATTTGTCTTTGCCAGAGATATAGATCTCAACAATTTGGGACCATAAGGCATAGTTGGTACCATCTAACTTAACGCCGATCTGTGCAATGGAAGAGTCGTAGTTTGGCGTGTGAATTTGGGTTTGATTTTTTGTCAAGACTTCCGGCATTCTTGCCGTCAAATTTTCTAATATAGAGTCAGTAGAGTGTCCGCCATGTTGCACTACATTGGTTGGTTCCACCATAGTTTTTGATCAGTTCTGAGTTTTTTCTGGTCAAGGTTTGGTTGTAGTAGAAATCCTAGGATCTTGCTCTGATACCATGTCAAAAAATGAGTCTATTTTTTCATATCTCTTTTCAGGAATGAATACAATTATATATATGAACAAAGAGAAAGTTTAGGAAGCTATATTAGGCTGTACACTTTCTAAGGCTAATATTGTGGGCTATATTAGGCTGTACACTTTCTAAGGCTAATATCGTGGTTGACCCTTGAAAGAAGGGATTTTAAATTCAAACTGATCCTACAATTTCTCCAATTGGTTCTTCATTGACAACTCACGCCAACACACTATTCTTTCTCTCATTTGTTATCCAAGTATGAAAAAGGAATTACATTCCCACTTCCTCTCCTCTGCTCTCATAACTAATATTATCTTATCCTCTTTTTTTCCTCCTACTTATTCAAGCATAGTGTTATTGTATCTATATTATGCATTACAATAAGAATCTTCTCTTTTTTCTATTTTTTTGGATCGGTGCATTACAATAAGAATTTACATGACTTGTTCTTATAGCTTTAATACTAGTGTTGATGCATTGCAATAAGAATCTACATGACTTGTTCTTATATCTTCAATATTAGTGTCCTATAATTTAGGGGAAGATGGATGCAATTTAATATTTAGCTAATGCTATCATTGTGGGACTTAATTTCTTCATGGGAGATTCTTGACATTATTATAGGAAGGATCCACTACTGATACAGTGCGTAGTGGGAAAACCAATCATGACCCACTCTTGAACTTGTTGATCTTCTCACAGAAAGATATCAAGAACAAAAGGCATCCAACACTCGTTGATTCTCATGAATACCAAGAGTTAAGCAAGAGAAAATAATTGTTAAGAGAATTTTATTATCACCAAAAAGCTACCACTATCATTACATATCATCATATTTATAAGGCTAAAACCCTAATGGCAAAAAAGGCATAAAAAAAAAAAAAAGAAAAGATACGAATTTGACCAAAAGTATGGCAAAATCCAAAACCTTCTAAAAACTGAAATACAACAAAAAATAAGACGTTCATGAAAACAGAAAGAAGATCTGAGCTTATTTGACCCATATTCGGCTAGAATAAAAAATTACTAAAAATGATAAAATTAGTAAAAACTAATGTTTTACTCTTGTGCACAAAGTTATAGCTGTTTAGAGATGGAAGGTCAATTCTTATTATTTTGCTCCACGACGATGCTCTAATGTCACCGAGTATGCGTCTGCAATGTGTACTGCATCATCCTTCCTTGGTTAGAGAGAATTCGCCCTTGAATTCAAAGAGTTATCATCTGAGTTGTCGCCTCGATATGGAATAAGATGTTTGACATTAAACACGTCGGATGTACGGATATGACTTTGTAGTTTCAGACGATAGGCATTGGGGTTAATTTTCTCTTGCACTTCCAAAGGGCCAATTTTTTGTGTTACCAGCTTGTTATATTCCCTCATCGAAAAACGGTCCTTTACCAAAATAGCCCACACAAAGTCCCCAACATCAAACTCAACGAAACGACATTTTTTATTAGCAACACTTTTATATTTAGTAGTTGCCTCTGAATTTGATCAATCAAATCCTTTGCCTTGTCATTGACTCGCTTCAAATCAAGAACATGAGCCAAATCAATCTGATGTTGGACATCCCATAAGGGTGGAAGTTCTACTATTAATTTATTAGAAACCACATCATCATTCTCATCAATCAACCCCCTCACCGATTCAAGAATTTACCTCTCTTCAATGCTCTCTTTTGCTATCAACATATATACTATTCCAATATTAGACATCACCTTAATGAATTGACTTTTGGACAAAAGGAAAGACCCATCTCCTACTATCGACTTTGGCGACTTCTCTCTTTTGGGTGTAAATGTGATCTTACGATTGTTAAACATGAAACTATAAGTGTTCTTCCTCCCATCATGAGATACGCACCTATCAAATTGCCACGGTCTCCCCAATAAAACATAACAAGCATCCATGTGTACCACATCACACCAAATTTGATCCTTATAGTTTGAACCAATGGAAATAGGCACTAAACAATGCGTGGAGACAATTACCTCATTACCCTTCTTGAGCCATGATAGCTTATAGGGGATGGGATGTTGTTTAGTTGTTAACCCTAACTTTTTGACAGCTTCCTTTGCGATCACATTCTCACAACTTCCGACATCAATAATGAATCAGCACACCTTTCCCCCTATCGTACAAGTGGACTGGAAGATGTTATTGCACCACCATCTATCCTCTTCCTCCTTATGTGGTACAAGACAGACCCGTCTAACCACCAACAAAGAACCCCTCGTCGCCGCCAACTACTTCATCTCGTGGACTATCATTGTCAACGGTATCAAAAATGGGATATTGCTCATCTTGTGGACTATCATTCTCAACGGTATCAAAAATGGGATCTTGCTCAAATTCATTGATCTGTTTTGGCAAAATCTCTTCACTATCCACAAATAGACCATTCCCATATCGGTTGCCCTTTTTGCAGTCTGCCATACAATGCCCAGGTTCTCATAGCAGAAGCTCTAGCAGGCTGACCTCCAGTTCCCTGTTGTCCCGTAACCCTTGAGTTGGGGTGCGTAATATGTGGATTACGATTACTACCACCCACTCCTATATTACCACCAACCCCAGCGTTCTACGTGGAACTACTCAATCTCCGGCTAGTCTGTTTCTTTAACACAAGGGCTCGTTAGTGTACATAAAAAATAATAAAAAGGTTAAATAGATTAAGGGTATCTTGAAATTGTGGTCGCAAACCCCCAATATACCATGATGTTAGTTGCTCTTTTGTCTCTGCCAGATCATTGTATGCTATTAATTGGTAAAACTCGGACGTATAATCATCAATAGTCCTTGCTCCCTGTTACAAATTCTGCAATCACTAGTATAATGTCCTTGCATAGTTAAGGGGTAAGAACGCCCTCGCATGTGCTTCTTCAGCTTCTTCCATTAATTAATCTTGTTTTTCCCTTATCGTTGTCGAGCCATTTTTGTATGCTGCCACCAAGTTGTTTCCCTACCTCAGAACCTAGTAGCAACTAAAAACACCCGTTTATTTGCAGGCACCTCTTTAAAGTCCAGAACTTCCTCCACAGCAATAACCCAATCAAAAAATTCCTCAGGCTATAAACTCCCTTGGAATTCTGGAATATCAATTCTTAATCTAGCCTCCCAATGTCGCAAGTCGAGATCCATCCTATTTTGTTCTGTCATAGGCCTCCTATCCCTAAGAATGGGTTTAACAAAAGCATATGGATTGTCAAACTCATCCTCCAAGTCCTCCTCATCCCCCATCGAAGGTACGGATGAGGAACGGTTTCCACGCCAATGCCCAGCCGTCAACGCTGCTATCTTGGCAGTCATAGCTTTCATCTATTGCCTCTGTGCTTCAACTTTTGTCATAATTGGGTTACATCATCTCGTTCCAACACCTCATTGAGAGACGTGTTTCGAACATCGACACGTCTTCGTGGTGGCATGGTCTCGAACGAAAGCGACTCTGATACCAATTGATGTTATGCGTAGTGGGAAAATCAATCACGACCCTCTCTTGAACTTGTTGATCTTCTTACAGAAAGATGCTAGGAACAAAATACATCCAACACTTATTAATTCTCACGAACACCAAAAATTAGGCAAGCGAAAATAATTCTCAAAAGAATTTTATTATCACCAAAAAGCTATCACAATCATTACATATCATCATATTTATAAGGCTAAAATCCTAATAGCCAAAAAGGCATAAAATAAAAGAAAAGATATGAATTTGACAAAAAAATAGCAAAATTCAAAACCTTCTAAAAACTAAAATACAACAAAAAATAAGATGCTCGTGAAAACATAAAGAAGATCCAAGCTTATTTGACCCATATTAAGCTAGAATCAAAAGTTACTAAAAATGATAAAATTACTAAAAACTAATGTTTGACCATTGTGCACAAAATTCTAGTTGTTTAAAGATGGAAGGTCAATTCTTTCTATTTTGCTCCACGAAGATACTCCAATACTACCAAGTATGCATTTGCAATGCGTATTGCATCAACTACCTGCATGATGCATCTCACAAAGTGAGAAACTACCAATTTTGTCCCAGAAAGAATAACTTATATTGGTGTTAAATTTTTTAACATTACAAAATATATTGATCCATAACGAAAAGATGGATTTCTTTTTATATTTTGGGAGCTCTTACAATTGGCCTCTATGAATTTTTTGGACTACATTCATTAACACAATGGGATACATATAAATTAATCTAGACTTGTTTTAGAAAAATAAATACCTCCTGAAAATACTAACAGTCACTTAGTAAAACTAAAAGCCACCTTGATTAATTGATATATCAAAATTTTAAAAGTTTTCAAATTAATTCCAACACTCATAATTTGGAATTTTTGTTGTTGCAATTCCTCATTTCTTTATGAAATGTGAAGTCCCATATTTTCTTGCAAAATGCTCCTTCTTGCTTTGGCCATTTCTCACTTATGATGGTTTCTTTGAATTGAGCTTTTGATACGCTTTTCTGTTCTTTTCTCTTGTCCCATTGATTTTCAACTTAAATGCAAAAAATAGTACTTCATAAGTGTCAACAATCTTGCTTGCATTTCTTGATGGTGCTTTCAAATATAACATTGCTTAATTAGAAGATCATTCGCTTTGACTTGAAAATTTTGTCCTTTCCTAAAAAATATTTTTTCTTCAAACAACTCTAGTTCATCAAGAGGAAACTCGAGAGAAAATGCTTTATTTGCTGTCATTTTAATTTTTTCCACCATTGTCTTCTTTTTCTTATCAATAATAACACATTTTCTACCAACTAGCTAGCACTAAGAAAATTTTGAATTTTTTTTATAGCCACAAGCAAGAAACAGAGAAAAAACAACAGCCAAAAAAGAAGCATCAACCACTAACTAGCCCTTCCAGCACAGGAATTCAAGTCCAGCCCTTGGGCGAAGCACTCCGACAACTCTTCCAACTAGAAATGGTCTTTAAGGAGATCCCTAGCCCTCACAACAATTGCATGAGCAACTCCATTAGCGTTGCGGCGAACATGGGAACACGAGAACCTATGGAATCCCTGAACCTCGAAATGAATCTCCTCAACAATATTTCCAAAGCTAGAAAGTTCCATAGAAGAAGAAGAAATAGCTTAAACAAGTGTTAGGTAGTCACTCTCAATCATAATGTCTAGAATGCCAATATCTTTTGCAAAACGGAGACCCAACATCATAGCCAGAGCTTCTGTATGAGCAGTGGAGCAACAAGAATCAAGAGCTCTAGCAAAACCACCAATGACTTCACCATTGCAGTCGCGGATAACACCCTTCACACTACCGTTATGCTCCTTCTCCAACTAGCTTCCATCAATATTAACCTTGAACAGACCTTCCAGGGGAGCTTTCCACTTTGACACCCCCACCACAGATGATGTTAGGCTGGGGAAACTCGTCCTGTCCTGGGCATTACAAAACTCTAATAAGAATTCTGTAGTAGAAGCCACCAATGACCAAGGATCCCACCCAGATTTTCCATGGATTATTGCATTACGATGGTTCCAAATCTTTCATATAATAACACACCACAACTCCAGTTGTTCCTGGCATAACACACTAGCCACCAAATCAAAAAGGTGCCTAAAACTCAAGAAATGTATATGCCAATCAAAATAGAGAGCAAACACCTCCCATACTGAACTCGCCTAGTCACAGATAATAATGACATGCAATATCATTTCCACATTATTACTGCAAAGGCTACAATCCACCTCAACTAAAATTTTACGATCCGACAGTCTAGTCCGAGTGGGGAGAGTATCCATTGAAGCACGCCACAACAAGTTTTTAATCTTATTAGGAAGGCTCAGATTCCACATCACTTTCCATGATTTTGTCGCTATTTGTGTCACGACGCAAAACCCATCCTGTGCGGATTTGGCATCGTGACCTCGACCCAACAATTGCCGAACCGGATCTTTTTCTTTTTGTTTTAACTTAACATTTATATGTGAGTGTTATTAACATGCAATCAATAATTAAACATACAGTGGAAGACTTAATAAAATTTTCGTATTTATAACATTAGAGTTCTTTAAATATACAGACCCAAAAACTCAAAATACAACTATCCCCACGACGTGGGGTGATGGAAGAACACAAGACAAGTACTATACTTCACTGTCAAAATATCCTTGTAGTATATCTATCTGCAACAACTCTACGCCTGTTCGGGATCTCAATCCCTACTTTCAAACTGTGGCATCCTTACTTGAAATAGTTAGAATAAATCTGTAATGAGCTAACTTAGCCCAGTAAGTAAATCCCTTTGTTCTGCCATGGGTCAAATTCAATATAAGAAAGTTTATAAACCAAGATAAACAAGGTTATGCCAATATGATAGCTAATCAAGAAAATGAAATGTCACAATAACAAGTTACAAAATATGAATAAACTGAACTGACCCCTCGGGTCTAAGGCACATCCCATGATAGCAAAGACAATGAATATTCAACGATATCAAGTATATATATAAATCATCAACAGGAATTTGGCCTATCCAATAAATGTACTGCCACAATAATAGATAACTGCTCAATATAAAAATGTTCTGGCAAACATATGATCATTGACTGAAATGTAATATGATCACCCAAATGAATGCAATAATAGATTTGAACCTCAAATTTGTAGTGGATGGAATGCGATAGGGCTCGGCATACCCTAGCATTATACCTATTCAACACTCATTTTCAAGTGCATGTCCCCGCAGGTACACCAACTTACGGACAAATGAATAGCATTAGGAGCTCAATTTTATATATCATCCCCCTGGAATGCTTCATCCTGAATATGATGGACATTGTGACTTGATCACAACTCCACGTATGGATAATTTATCAAGATCATAATTTCTATCCAGAATATAAAAATGTGGAATATTCCCAATCTCCCATAAAGAACCATTGCCTCTTTAGAACTAATATAAAGATATATAATAATCACATGATCAAGATATAGAATTCAATTCAACAATATTCACAACCAGAATAAACATCAAAATGTGAATCAATAATATCTGAATGTATAAAGGAATACAAGCTTTGGTAGTAACAAGAAATAATTGTGTGACATGGCTAGAACTTTACCACACGCAGAGATCGGATTTTACTTACCCTTATTGTATAGCTGAGAAAGTTACACTTCCTTTTCTTTCCTTTTTGACATTCCTATTATTCAAGAAATACATCTCAGTCTATTTTATACATAGTCTATGCTATTCAACAAATTTTATACATCATTGCTATAAGTATCTCATTTGCTAAAATGAACTCTACTATTGAGTCTAAAATGTCAAAGAAAGTCAGTTTAGGCTTTTACGGACTTTAATTTGGACTTCTATATTGAAAAGGGCAAAATGGTCATTTTACATTTTTACGTGTCTTTATTTCTCGGGACCTATTTTCACAAATTAGACTCCACCGTTGAGTCTGGAATGCCCGAAATAATAAAAATTCACTATTCATTCATTTTAATCGGAGTTTGTTTGACTCCTTTTTTACTTAAGGGCATTATGGTAATTTCTATTTATTTAAATATTTAATTAATTATTTTAATTTAATTACTTTGGGTCACATCATAATTATATATACGTTTTGGGCCCCTTTTTAAATTCTAAAACATTTGGGTCAAATCTGTAAAATCAAGAATTACTATTCCAAATTGGAATAGCATAACAGTGGATAAGTCCACCAAATTGGGATAAGCTATCCCTATTCCTGTTTGGTTTTAAACTCAATTTTTAACATCAGTAGCCAAACACCCCCCAATCCCATTTAATTCATAACACAAAATGGCACAGTTTTTATATGTTCACATGTGCGGGTGGGTCGGGTCTGACCCGAACCCAAACGAAACCCTAACCTAAGACCCATTACTGTGCTCCTTCTCTAGTGGGTCTCCAACGTCTTCTTCGGTGCCGGTGACATTTTTTGATCACTTTTTTACACCAAACTCAATGTAGTTCTCTCCTATTTTTCACAAACATTACAACCCTAGGTTCAGTTTTTCAATTTAAGTTACACACCTTCACGAATAGGGGGAAATCAGTGGGTCTCTAGTGAGACCCGATTTTCTAGTGATTCCATTTTTTTTCTGTTTTGTGCTATTTTACTTACGGTTTTTGCCCAATTCTTTCCCCATTCCCTTTCTGCGCCAAAGAGGATCAATTCCTCATTGTTTAATTCTCACAAACCCCCAAAATGTTTCACCCATTAAAACCTGCAACTCCCTGGTTCTTGCGTATTTTGCCTCATTTCAATTGTAGTAAGTTCCTTTTTGAGTATATTACCTAACCCTATAGTTTTTAGCGTGCATATTACTTTAAAATCTAAAAACAACAAAAATGATAACTTGAAATTGCACTCACTTTTTTTGTTGTAGAATCCCATTCTTCCTTTTCTGTTTTCACTTTTATATCCTCCAAGCACTTCTTCTATACCTTTAGCTTCTCTTATTTGCTCTCAGTTCTTGCTTTCTTTTTTGTTTTTCTCTACATCTCACCACCCCTTTTTATAACCCATTTCCACCGCCACCTTTTCTCTCTCCTCCTTCTTTCCCTCCTTCCTCTCTCTTTCCTTTTTCTTTTCTTTCTTTTCTGTTTTTTATTTCTTAACCTTAAGCATTTAATTGCTTGGTGCATATTTTGTAAAGTATATATATAATATACAAAACACACACTACTCACCTCCATTTCACACACACCACTACCAACTTCCCTTCTTATACCCTTTCTCTTTCTCTCTCTCTCTCTCTCTCTCTCTATATATATATATATATATATATATATATATATATGTATTTATAACATATAAATTATATACATATATATATATACTTATATATATATATACTCACATACACACACTATTTCACACACACACACACACATATATATATTATTATATATATATGACTATATATATCTATTATATACATATATATATATATACATAAGTATACCCATATATACATATGTATACACATGCATATAGATATATTAACACATGTACATGTCTGCACATACGTTTTTTCGTGCTACTTGGTTTCTCGTACGGGTGTTCCTCGGGTACTCGGGATTGCCTAAAAATGACTATCGGGTATTTGATAGTGTTTTATTCTTAGAACTGTACATATATCTCATCACAATATGTGTTCGGGTTACAAATCGATTTTACACTGATTGACCCGGTCTACCTCGGGTTGAGTGCTATATTTTGGGTCGGGATGTTACATTCTCCCCCTCTTAAAATAAGTGTGTCCCCAAACTTAGTACGTCCTAGGGTGAAAATAACTGAGGACACTTGCCACGCATATCATCTTCTCGCTCCCAAGTAGCTTCCTTAATCTAATGATTTTTCCACAGCACTTTGACTATAGGGATAGTCTTGTTCCGTAGAAATTTCTCTCGATGATCCAAGATCTGTACTGGATGCTCAATGTGGCTCAAGTTCTCTTGGACGTCTAGAGGTTCGTGCTCTATCACCTGGTCTGCACTGGGTACACACTTTCTCAACATCGAGACGTGAAAAACATCGTGTACATGTGCCAACTTTGAAGGCAAGGCAAGCTGGTAGGCTACTGGTCCAACTCTCCCAATGATTTTAAATGGTCCAATGCATCTTGGCCCTAACTTCCCTCTCTTGCCAAACCGCACTACACCCTTCACTGGTGACACCTTCAAAAATACATAATCACCTATAGCAAACTCCAATTCTCGCCTTCAAGTACTAGCATAACTCTTTTGTCTCCTCTGAGTTGCTAATAAGCATTGCCTGATCAGCTAGACCTTCTCAGTGGTCTGCTCCACTATCTCTGGCCCGTAAAGCTTTCTCTCACCCATCTCTGCCCAGTACAGAGGTGATCGGCATTTCTTGCTATATAATGCTTCATATGGTGCCATACCAATACTAGATTGGTAGCTATTGTTGAACGTGAATTCCACCAGAGGAAACTGATCTTCCCAACTCCCTTTGAAGTCTATGACACAGAACCGCAACAGGTCCTCTAGAGTTTGTATAGTCCTCTCATATTGTCCGTCAATCTCTAGGTGATATGCAGTACTGAGGCTCAGTCCTGTGCCTATAGCTTGTTGTAAACTCCTCCAAAATTGATTCACAAATCGTGGATCCCGGTCAAATATAATCGACACTAGGACTCCATGAAGTCAAACTATCTCCCTGATATAGAGCTCGACCAATTTCTCTAATGTCTGTGTTGTCTTAGTCGCAAGGAAGTGAGTTGTCTTAGTCAACCTGTCCACAATAACCAATATAGAGTCACTCCTTTTTTACGTCTTTGGCAATCCTGACACAAAGTCCATGGTGATGTGCTCCCATTTCCATTCAGGTATTGGTAGCGACTGTAGAATTCCTCTAGGATTCTGATGCTCGACCTTGATCTGCTGGCACTTGGCACAACGTGCAACGTACTCAGCTATGTCTCGTTTCATCCCGGACCACCAATAAGTGCTTTTAACATTGTGGTACATCTTGGTGTTCCCTGGATGTAAGGCAAGTCTCGAACTATGTGCCTCCTCAAGTGTTTCTCTTCTAATTTTTGGCACATCTGGTACGCAAATTCTGCCTTGATAACATAACATCCCGTCTTAGATGACAAACTCTGAATCCCCTTCTGATTCAGCCTCCTGACGGAGCTTGGCTAGCTTTACATCTTGGGTCTGCTGCTCTCTGATCTTGTCCACAATCGATAAACCGATTGTGACATTTACACATATTTCCTTAGAGCTTGGCAGAACCACTTCTATTTCTATGTTCTTCAACTCCTTCAGTAACTCTACTTGTGTCGTCAATAGACAAGCTAGGCTTCTTGATGATTTCCTGTTAAGAGTGTCAGCTACCACATTTGCCTTTCCTAGGTGGTACTATATACTGACCTCGTAGTCCTTAATTAGCTCTAACCAACGACGTTGCCTCATGTTGAGCTCTTTCTGTGTAAACAGATACTTAAGGCTCTTATGATCAGTGAAAATCTCACACGTTGTTCTGTACAGATAATGCCTCCATATTTTCAATGCAAAAACAATAGCAACTAACTCGAGGTCATGAGTCGGGTAGTTCTTCTCATGTGGCCTTAACTGCTATGAAGCACAAGCCACTACCCTTCCATTCTGCATTAGCAGGCACCCCAAGCCTTTATACGAGGCATCACTATAAATCACAAAACCCTTTGTTCTGTCTGGTACTGTCAAGATCGGAGCTGTAACCAACCGGTCTTTCAGCTCTTAGAAACTCTTCTCTCGTTCCTCAGTCTAGATAATGGAACATCTTTCCTTGTCAATTGGGTGATTGGCATAGCTATCCTGGAGAAGTCTTTGACAAACCTTCTATAATAACCAACCAAACCTATAAAACTACACATTTTTGTGACACTAGTTGGCCGGAGCCAATTGACAATAGCCTCGATCTTTTGGGAATCTATAGAGATCCCCGCTTTGCTGATCATGTGTCCTAGAAATGCAATGCTAGGGAGCCAGAACTCACACTTTTTTAGCTTGACATATAATTTCTGCTCCCCTATCTTATGTAGAACCTTCCTTAGATGCACTTCGTGTTCCTTCTGGTTTTTAGAATGAACCAAGATATCATCTATGAACACAATGACGAAGTCATCGAGGTGTGGCTTGAAGTCCCGATTCATCAATTCTATGAATGCAGCAGGGGCATTAGTGACTCCAAATGGCATTATAAGGAACTCATAATGTCTGTATTGGGTTCTGAAAGTCGTCTTCTCGATATCTATAGGCCTCACTTTCAACTGATAGTACCCGAACCTCAAGTCGATCTTGGAGAAAACCTGAACTTTCTTCAGCTGGTTGAATAGATCATCAACCCTTGACAGAGGGTATTTTTTCTTGATAGTGACTTTATTTAGCTCGTAGTAGTCAATACATAGCCGCATAGTCCCATCTTTCTTCTTCACAAATTTATACCGAGGCACCCCACGGTGAAGAATCGAGTCTGATGAAACCCTTGTCTAATAACTCCTGGAGCTGCATTTTTAGCTCATTCAGTTCTTTTGGTGCCATTCGGTATGGATTCTTGAATATAGGTGAAGTACCTGGTTGTACATCAGTAGTAAACTCTATCTCTCTATCTACAAGCATCCCTAGTAAATCATCTAAAAAGACCTAAGGAAATTCCCTGACAATGGGGATCTGCTCTAAGGTCGATTGTTGTGAGCGAGTGTCCATAACGCTACACAATAACCCATGATATCTCTTACGTAACAGATGTCTAGCCTGAATAGAGGAAACAAAATAGGGTGGGGTAACTATTCCCATTCCCTCAAACTAGATGCTCGGACATCCTAGGGCTTGAATACTGACTGTCTTGGCCACACAATTTATAGAAGCATGATTCGTGGGTCAACTAGTCCATATCGAGTATAACATCAAAACCACATATATCTAATGGTATCAGATCGGCTAATAATTGTGAGCCTTCGATCTGTACCTCATATGCTCTATACATAGAATTCCCACATAATGATTCCCCGATGGTATAGAAACAGTTAACATATAACCTAAGGGTTCTGTCTCTATATTCAGCTTAGCAGCAAATATGGGTGATATAAAAGAATGTGTGGAACCAGTGTCAAATAATACGCGAGCAGGCTATGAACAAATCTGAAAAATACCTACGACTACTGAAGTCGTAGCTTGAGTATCCCCTAGAGTTAACGATAAAACCCGCCCTGAGCGTTGCTACTCATTTTGTTGTCCCATATTCCTAGTCTGCGATCTAATCATAGGAGTTGGTAAGGTAGCGATGGTAGGTGTGGTACCCACCATAGACCGATTATTCTGGGGGTATTCCCTTGCAAAATGCCCTGGCTAACCACAAGAGTAACAACCCCTAGGGTTCTTAAGGCATATCCCTCTATGAAATTTCTAACAGGTGGGACATTTAGGTACACCCCTATCAGAATGACTGACTCTACTCTTGCTGGGCCTCGTACTTTGTGATACTGCCCCAGGCCTAGAGAATAAAGATCCCTACCTTGTGTCTTTACTATTTCTTGCCCCTTGTTTCGCTTTCTTCTTGGCGAACTCTTCTCCTCCTTGCTCTATAATTCTGGCGGTTGCCATTACTTCACTATAAGTAGCCAACTGGTGAGGTCTGATTCTGGTTTTGATTGACCACCTTAACCTACTTTCAAATTTGCGGGCTTTCATGTTCTCTGTACCGATGACAGCGGAAGCAAATCTTGCTAACTCAGTGAACTTGGCCTTACAAGCCTCCACCGTTAAGCCCTCTTGCTGTAGACCCATAAATTCTACGATCTTCTAGTCTCTGACTTCCTGTGGGAAGTACTTCTCGTTAAAGACCTCTGAGAATCACTGCCAGTCCATATGTGGTTCTCTGGCCTCTTCTAGGATCCACCACTTATGAGCGGCACCCTTGAACATGAATATGGCATAGGTCACCTTTTAGACCTCGGTGCAAGTCAAGATACGAAAGATCCTATTCATCTCGAGTAACCATTCTTCAGCTGCCGTGGAGCTTTTTGAGCCATCAAATGTAGACAGTCTTAACTCCTGGAATCTCTTATAGGAATGTGATATATCTCTATCATTCCCTTGTTGGCCCTCTTGATTGGTAGCACACTCCTACCTTACTGGAGCACTAGTGTTAGCCTGATTCCTTGGTAGTTCGCCTAACAACTCTCGTTACAAGGCATTCCAACCTCTCAAATCATTCCATGGCCTGATCCACAACCTGATCCATAGCTATAGAAATGCTTCTAGTATGTACCATTCACTGTAAAATACCAATGATCAGAATAATAGTAATTGTCATAAGAATTTAACCATATATGTTAGTTCCTATCTGTAGACCGACTTTAGACTTGATAGTATAAGTACTTTTAGTCCTATCTCTCATGACTCCATGAAAATGCTAGAGCTCTTTTACTTAGTGGTTTTCAAACTTAGAGCTCTGATACCATATTGTCACGACCCAAAACCCACCCTATGCGGATCTGGCATCACGACCCTGGCCTAACATAATTGTCGAACCGAATCTTTTCCTTTTTATTTTAACTTAACATTTATATGTAAGTGTTATTAACATGCAATCAATAAGTAAACATACAGCAGAAGACTTAATAAAATTTTTACATTTATAACATTAGAGTTCTTTAAATATACAGACCCAAGAACTCTAAATACAACTATCCCTAAGATATGGGGTGATGGGAGAACGCAAGACAAGTACTATACTTCATTGTCAAAATATCCTTGCAGTATATGTATCTACAGCAACTCTACGCCTGTTCAGAATCTCAATCCCTGCTTTCAAACTGTGACGTCTTTACTTGAAATAGTCAAAATAAATCTGTAATGAGCTAACTTAGCCCAGTAAGTAAATCTCTTTGCTCTGCCCTGAGTCAAAGTCAATATAAGAAAGTCCATAAATCAAGATAAACAAGGTTATGTCAATATGATAGCCAATCAAGAAAATGAGATGTCACAATAACAAGTCACAAAATGTGAATCAACTGAACTGACCCCTCGGGTCTAAGGCACATCCCATGATAGCAAAAACAATGAATATCCAACATTATCAAGTATATATATATATATATATATATATATAAATCATCAACAAGGATTTAGCTTATCCAATAAATGTACTGCCACAATAATAGATAACTGCTCAATATAAAAATGCTCTGGCAACATATGATCATTGACTGAACTGTAACATGATCACCCAAATGAATGCAATAATAGATTTGAGCCTTAAATTTGTAGTGGATGGAATTCGATAGGGCCCGACATACCCGATCATTATGCCTATTCAACACTCCACCTCGACTGCCTGTCCCCGTAGGTACACCAACTTATAGACGCATGAATAGCATTTGGAGCTCAATTTTATATATCTTCCCCCTGGAACGCTTCATCCTGAATATGATAGACATTTTGACCTTATCATAACTCTGCGTACGAATAATATATCAAGATCACAATTTCTATCCAGAATATAAAAATGTGGAATATTCCCCGTTCTCCCACAGAGAACTATTGCCTCTTTAGGCTCGATATAAAGATGTATAATAATCACATAATCAAGATATATAATTCAATTCAACAATATTCACAACCGGAATAAATATCGAAATGTGAATCAACAATATCTGAATGTATAAAAGAATACAAGTTTTGGCAATAACAAGAAATAACTGTGACATGGCAAGAACTTTACCACATGCAAAGATCGGATTTTACTTACCCTTACTGTATAACTGAGAAAGTCAGACTTCTTTCTTTTTTCCCTTTGACGTTCCTATTGTTCAGGAAATATATCTCAGTCTATTTTATACATAGTCCATGCTATTCATCAAATTTTATACATCATTGCTATAAGTATCTCATTTGCTAAAATAGACTCTACTATTGAGTCCGAAATGTCGAAGAAAGTCAGTTTAGGCTTTTACGGACTTCAATTTGGACTTCTGTATTGAAAAGGGCAAAATGGTCATTTTACATTTTTACGTGTCTTTATTTCTCGGGACCTATTTTCACAAATCGGACTCCAATGTTGAGTCTGGAATTCTCGAAATAATAAAAATTCACTATTCATTCATTTTAATCGGAGTTTGTTTGACTCTTTTTTGACTCAAGCACATTTTGGTAATTTTCTTTTATTTAAATATTTAATTAATTGTTTTAATTTAATTACTTTGGGTCACATCATAATTATATATAAGTTTTGGGCCCTTTTTTAATTTTTAAAACATTTGGGTCAAATCTGTAAAATCAAGAATTACTATTCCAAATTGGAATAGCTAAATAGTGGATAAGTCCACCAAATTAGGATAGGCTATCCCTATTCCTGTTTGGTTTTAAATTCAATTTCTAACATCAATAGCCAAACACCCCCTAATCCCATTTAATTCATAACACAAAATGGTACAATTTTGAAATGTTCACATGTACGGGTGGGTCGGGTTTGACCCGAACCAGAACCAAACCCTAACCCAAGACCCATTACTGTGCTTCTTCTCCGATGGGTCTCCGACGTCTTCTTTGGCGCCGACGACATTTTTCGATCACTTTTTTACACCAAACTCAATGTAGTTCTCTCCTATTTTTCACAAGGATTACAACCCTTGGTGCAGTTTTTCAATTTAAGTCACACACCTTCACGAATAGGGGAAAATCAGTGGGTCTCCGGTGAGACCCGATTTTTCGATGAGTCCATTTTTCTCTATTTCGTGCTATTTTACTTACGATTTTTGCCCGATTCTTTCCCCATTCCCTTTCTGCACCAAAGAGAATCAATTTCTCATTGTTTAATTCTCACAAAACCCCCAAAATGTTTCACCTATTAAAACCTACAACTTCCTGGTTCTTGCTTCTTTGCCTCATTTCAATTGCAGTAAGTTCCTTTTTGAGTATGCTACCTAACCCTATAGTTTTTAGCATGCATATTACTCTAAAAACTAAAAACAACAAAAATGATAACTTGAAATTGCACTCACCTTTTTTGTTGCAGAATCCCCTTCTTCCTTTCTGTTTTCACATCTAAATCCTGCAAGCACTTCTTATATACCCTTAACTTCTCTTATTTGCTCTCAGTTCTTACTTTCTTTTCTGTTTTTCTCTACATCTCACCACCCCTTTTTAAAACCCATTTCCACCGCCACCTTTTCTCTCTCCTCCTTCCTTCCTTCCTCTCTCTTTCCTTTCTCTTTTTTTTTTTTTTTTTTTTTTTCTGTTTTTCATTTCTTAACCTTAAGCATTTAATTGCTTGGTGGATATTTTGTAAAGTATATATATAATATACAAAACACACACCACACACCACTCACCTCCACCTCACACACACCACTGCCGACCTCCCCTCTTTTGCCCTTTCTCTCTTTCTCTATATATGTATATATAACATATAAATTATATACACACACACACACACACACACACACACACATATATATATATATATATATATATATATATACTGTATTGCCACCTATATATATACATATATATATATACAATTTATATATATATACACACATACACACACTATTTCACACACATATATATTGTTATATATATATATATGCCTATATATATCTATTATATACATATATATACATATGTATACACATGCATATAGATATATTAACACATGTATATATCTGTGTACACGTTTTTCTGTGCACTCTGATTTCTCGTACGGGTGTTCCCCGGGTACTCAGGATTGCCTAAAATGACTATCGGGTATTTGACAGTGTTTGTATTCTTAAAATTATACATTTATCTCATTATAATACGTGTTCGGGTTAGAAGTCAGTTTTACACTGATTGACCCGGTTTACCTCAGGTCGAGTGCTATATTTCGAGTAGGGTGTTACAACTTGCCTTGACGAATTCTCTGCTCCACACCCCGTGATAGTTCTCTTCAAAAATTGTATAGCCAAAGGATATACACTTTTAAGAAAACTCACCATTAGCTGAGAAATGTTATATGAGCTAGTCCTTGGCAGGATGTAAACTGAGGAATTTTGAAAATTTCCTCAACATCAAAAGGCAACAAATTATCATCAATCGCGTCTTTCCTCCATTTCATAGTTGCTATATCAATAAAATAAAAGACTTTAAGAAACTCGAGATACCATTGTCTTCTTAAGAACACATTATTTATAGTCAAAAACCACAAAATATCCCCTTTCTAACAACTAGCCAACACACTAGGCAAATTTTGAGTTGATCCAAGAATATAGAGTACATCATAAATGAACTCAATATGCAAATAAGTTTTAAAAATATGTTAAAATTGATGTCATGATGACGCTCTAATATTAAAGAGGTTTTCGGCCAAAAATCTACGAATATGTTGTTAATTAGCGTGGGATCCAAGTGCATTATTTTTAACCCCAAAAGTCTCTCAATATTTATGTAATTAAAATACCCCTTGCTATATAAACATCCATCACTGTAACTACCTTTCGTAAATTAAGAAAGTGTTTCAGAAAAAAAAAAATTCAAATTTCAAAAATCAATAACTTACAAATTAAAACCCCATTTTTAATAAAATCTATATATTTGGGTTCTAAAAATCAAGATCTATTAAACAATATCCATATTGTATATGAAAAATTTAAAAATAAAGAAAGATATGAACTAGAAAAATCTTGTCCCAGCGAAGTGAAATTTTGGTCCGAAGAAAATAGTGAAATTTTACTGTTTTACTAAAAAAAAAATCATTGATTGAGATTCAATTGTCTATTCTCTCTTTAAACAAAAAAAGGAAATCTCATTGTGAAAATTTAATAGTAGCCTTTGAAAAAAGAATAAAATAAAATTTAAGAGAAGAAAATTAGTAAAGTTTCACTCTACTTGTAAACATGAAATTTGACTATTTTAAAATAGTAAAATTTCAAAAATAATCACAAAGTTGTGCAATGCCAATGGGAATGAAATACTAAGAAGGATGATTTCTCATTGTTTTTCAATGGATTTTCAGCCGCGTGAATCTATGAAATAATTGAGTATGAACTAGCCAAATCAACTGATTCGTTCTCTGCAATTCCAATAGGTTGGATAGACTATGTGGAAAGTATTGGCACATATGACTCCTTCCTTGGTCGGGCGTTGCCCTTCGGCTTAAACTCGTAGCCATCCGGCCCATACCACGAACGGTATTGCCCTTGTGGCCTTTTTAGAGAGCAGCTTCATTTTGTTCCCTCTCTAATTGAGATGGCAAAACTAGAGGAAAGTAGTAAGGAATTCTAGAGAGGGAAAGTTGAAGTCATGTATGAGGATGCTATCGTGTTGGCTTTGATAGACTACAATGACGGCTTTGTTTTGCTCCATGACTAGGGCCAGAGATTTCCAATGGAGAGAGAGTTAGGAGTGAGATCCGTGAAATCGCCATTTGTAAAATTAAACTTGTGTCACCTACTCTTAAGTGGACCAAACTCAAAAAAAGTCGGTCGATTGATCTTTTAACAAAACAAAAACAAAAACAAAAAAAAAAAACCGTGTTTCGAGTATGTTTTTACTTTCTAAATTTGTCTATGTAAGAGACTTATTACTAATTATTTTTATAAAATATATTTTATATATAATAATTTAATTTGTATCATCATTGAATTTTTTATACTACCTTACCATCAGATTTTATTTTATTTTTTTGTTTCCCACCATCTCATTAAATAATTTCCCATTTAATTAAATTTTATCATTTTTCAGAATGATGATATTGGTAAAGTTGTATATATCTCTGTATTTTGAGACCTCAATATGGTGTCTGATATCTATATTTTGTTCACTCTATAGACTCAGTAAATGATCCAAATAGGTACTTTGCCAGCGTTACATGAATTTGCGCAAAAAATTGAGCGGCCACCTCCTCACCCTTTTCTCTCTCTCTCTCTCTCTCTCTCTCTCTCTCTCTTAAGAATAATAGTCATTAATAATTAAAACTACCCATGACTGTCATCCTAATAATGATCATGATTATTCATATCATAATCTCCATTGGACCCATGACATCACCACTAATTATAACCATATGTCATCATCAATATATGACTTCTTCTCTTAATTTTTTGTTTTTATTTTTTTGGTTTTTCTGTATTTTGGTAGAGCAATCACTTCTTTTTCTATTTAATTTATTTTTTAGGCAGTATTTTTTTAATTCCTATAAAACCCAGATTTGTTGGGTCCTCCTAATTTTATATTGTTCCAAACACCAGTGAAAGAAAATATGTAATTTTCCCAATGTCTGCCTTTTTGTTCTCCTGCCAGTGCCACTAATACTTTGATTTCAAGAGAGAAAAAAAAGGATAGAATGATTTGAATATGAATTTAAATAATGAAGTGGTGTCGAGAGATGGTTAGGCCTTTCATATTGAATTGAACTCTGGAAACTGAGGCAGGGTGGAGAGAGAGAGAGAGAGAGAGAGAGAGAGAGAGAGAGAGAGAGAGAGAGAGAGAGAGAGAGAGAGAGAGAGGGGTAACGCTGGTTAGAAGCAGAAAGGCAAGTCAAAGAGAGTTACAGCCCTTTTTTTCGACGCAAGATGAGTTTTTTTTTCTTTCTATTTTTGTGAATTGCTCATGGAGATTGTTGAATCAAGTTAACTCAGTTACATTATATTTGATCCTTCATTAGAGGGAAGTGAATCCAATGAAGTGTTGTACTTTATTTCTCTCCCAGAAAGAACCAAACTCACCATTTGAAAAATATTATAATTTTTTAACAAGTAGAAACCACTTATGAGAGAAACACTTCCTACTTCTTTAGTTGGGGCTATCGGCTCAAGCCAAGTCCAAATACACGCTTGTCCGTTTGATTAAAACTTATTAATTTTATCTTTTGAAATACTTAAATGTTAATCTGTAGAATTTATTTAGAATGTTAAAATCTGTAAGGCAAATAAGACAAATCATCTTAAAAAACTTTATTAACCAAAATAAATAAATAATAATAATAATAATATGTTCATCACAACCATGTAGCAGTAAGATTGGTCATATCTTTTTCATTTCTTTCAATTTTTCTTTTTCTTTTTTTCTTGTTTTGGAGGAGTATGAAAATTAGAAAGCCCAGGGAAACACCTCAACAGAAGCATGGGGCCTAATACAGCAATCAAGCAAGTAAACAGAGAATGGAGAAGCAGAAACCAAACAAAAAACAAAGCAAAAGCCAAAATGCCTAATAGAAAAAGAAACCAGAAAAATTATAGCAAAGATAAACAAAGTAGAGATGTAATTCCATAAGTTGGCCTACTCTCTAATAAATTAAGTTTTCAGAGAAGTTGGTTATCTAATATGATATAGAGACATCTTCGGTTCAAGTCTTTAATGAGCATTGCTTTACATGTTAAATTTTCAATGCGGAGATGTAAATAATTTTCTTGTTTAAAATTGAGATGACCAGGGGTGGCAGGCAAGATGACTAGTGTGCAAGATCAAGAAAAAAAAAACACTCCATAATCCATCCTCTAAGGTTACCATCTGCTACCTAACAGATCGCCACAGCTAGATTAGTCAACTACTCAGCTACAATGGCCATAATCCCAAGTCCTAGCAACAGAAGCATCATAGCTATGCCTTCTGAAAATTATCCCAAGTTAAACACCCAAAACAACAATTATTTGCCTTCTACCTACCTTTTTTTTTTTTTAAACTTTTGGAGCAGAGCATAAGTTTGATGCATTCTATTAAACAGAATTAATAAAAATATTGTAAGCAGCATGTGTAGCAAATTGCTGCATAAAGATAATATCTCCACCGAAAAGAGGATAGAATGTAAAGATATGGCTTTGTCAACAAAGAAAAATAGTAAATTTTTGGTGCAGTGGTTGTAGCAGTGTGTTTATAGGAGCTTGGGGGTTTCACAGTTGTGGTAAAGTGTGTGATGGAATTTGTGTGGTGATAGAGAAGGTTTGAGCAGCTGCTTGGCAATGTGTGCAGTAGTATAGTTGGTGGTGGTAGTGGCAGCATTAACACATCGAAGATGATGATAATGGAATAAGTAGAGAACAAATTTGTGCATTTTGAAAGTGTAATTAGCTGCTTTCACCAACAACAAAATTGGCACTGTCTTAAAGGAAAATTGCTTTAGAATTAGAACTTTTGACTAATTTATTATAATAAACCCTCTAGATAAGCCGGAGTAATCACAAATTACTAAGAAAACTTGAAACTATTTTCATGATTTTACACAAAAAATAAATAAATAACGATCCCATATGTATACTAGTGATTGTATTCAACATACCAGGGGCAAAAAAGAAGGAAGGAAACGTATGGATAGGTACTACTTTTCCCGTCTGAAGACCAATTAGCCCTATAAATTTTTTAAAAGGGTGAGGAGAGAGAATTCCACTGGTGTAGCTAATGACGGGAGATATGTAATAGAAAAGAGGAGTAGATTCAATTTGTTATGAATGTCGAGGCGAGGAAAAAAGTAAATCATTCTCAAGCCCGAGGATAAAGATACGAGAGGTTCCTTAGATGCTATGAACCCAAGGTGACGGCGATTGGTCCTTCTCACTATGGAGAACCCAAACTCCAGCAAGTGCAGAACCTCAAGCTCATAGTAGCAGGATGATATGTCTCATTCGGTAAAAGGAGACTTGTAGATCTTCATTGTGCAGATAATAGAGGATTTAGGACGGTTTGTACTGAGGACTGAACAATCGTCTTTCTAGAAGATCATTCCCACCTATAATGTTCTTGGATGGGTGTTTCATTCTACACTGAGACGGTGTCTACAATTAGAAAATTACATGATAGCCAAGTGATAAGGTAAAAATTAAGATTCCGATGCATCATCACATATTGCTATAACTATTAACTCTTATTGTTTCAGATTGTACTTCATTCCCCCAAACAATTAATGCAAGCTGAGGTGACAGACTATACAAGAAATTACAGAACAGCTAATTAGTGATTCCATTGACATTTATGGGTAAGAGAAAAGTATGCTTCAGGATGCAAACGCATCATCACATGTTATTTAGTTATATACAACAGACAGATTTCCAGTCACCCTAAGTCCTATCCTGTATTAAGTTGGTAATCATCATCACCGACATTAAAGCACGTTACACCCTCAAGCAATAAATTTCAAGCTCAGAAAGCAAAACTGAATAAAAATCTGAACAACAGACATGGCTACTTTGGCATTTATGGGGAAAGTAAATATTAAGAGGTAGAAGCATCATCACATATAACATATAACATATAACATACAACAAAAGGAAATCCCAGATACATTAGTCTCTATCCTGTAATAAGTTGTTGATCATGTTTACCAAAGGAAGGGTGCCCTTTCCCATAATCTCTATCCTAGAAGTATTAGAGGCTTGAGAGAAAAGAGAGAGCCCAAAAAATATAAGCTCAGGAAGAAATAGCCGAGACGACAAGAATCCATGCCAATAACGAGGTTCTAGGTCAAAAAAAGCATTAAAGAACCTTCTTGTACCTTGTAAATCAAGCTTAAGCAGAATATCCATACCGAAACAAAAAAATTCCCTTTGGCGCCTCCTCTCTATGGGCCACAAATCTTTCCAAACTTCTGCAGACAATTCATTTCCCAAGAGGTTTCTGTCAGCACCAAGATACTGAACTATTGAATTGGCAACAATTGGAGCTGCAGCTAGGGTCCTTGCTACCATATAACCAGTTGAAGGGTGCACCATCCCAGCTGTACCGCCAATTCCAACAACTCTTTGAGGGAGCACCGGAAGGGGCCCTCCCATTGGAATCACACAACGTTCATCCTCTTCAATACTCTTCACTTTTATACCTAAGTGCCTTAATCGAGCCACCATTCTTTCCTGAATATCCTCCATTTGTAGTCCAGGCCGAGCTACAAGGGAAGTTTCTTCAAGAAATATACGCTGAGAAGAAAAGGGCATTGCATAAAGAAAAGTGGGGATCCTACTGTTTCTCTCTTTTAGTTCCATATTGTTGTTAAGATGGGAATCTCTCCAATCCATGAAAACCATCTTATTTACATCAAACGGGTGTTCCTCTACTTCAGCCAAAATTCCATAAGCCACTTGGTACCCTGGATTATAAGGCTTATCATACTGAACAAGACATCTGGAAAAGCCAGTTGCATCAAGAACTACTGTAGCCTGGACAGTGACACCGTCATTACAAATCAACAGAGATTTTGATTCCTCGTGTATAACTTTTATCACTTTCGCTTGATGAAACTTCACCCCATTTAATATGCATTTCTGCATCATTTTCAATTTTAGCTGCTTCCTGTTAACCCTCCCATAAGGTCTACCGAGATTTTTAGTTGATTGGTCATCGATGAACACAACAGCACCAGACCAGGTAGTGTCAAGGCAATCTAGCAAATCCATAGACTCAAACTCATCCACCCAAACACCATAATTGTTGGGCCATATCAATTTGGGAGATGGGTCTATCGAGCAAACCGAAAGCCCTGCCTCTGAAACTTGTTGCGCAACTGCGAGCCCTGCAGGGCCACCTCCTACAACTGCTAGGTCCACCACAAGGCCCTTTGAAGGGTCATACATAGGAAGCTCAAAATCAAGATTCTCCTTCTTGGTTTCAGGAACAAGCTCCAAAAGGGCACTACTGCTAGCCTTAACACAACCATTCTTACTCCATTTCACATAAGATTTCCTACGACCAAACCTAAGCTCCAGGTTTTGTGGCTTTGAAGAGCTCAAATTACTCACTTTTTCCGCAAACCCATGATGTGGGTGCAGAAATTCAAGTTTATTGTGAGTTTTAAGCAAAGTATCCATGAAATATAAGATGTCTTTCAATTCTCAAGAAAATCCCAACTGGTTCTCAAAAAATTATTGAAAACACAAACTATTAATAATTTCCCAATTTCTCAACTGAATTATGTACTCCCAGCAATACAAAAACCTTTTAACTTCAGAAATCACACAGAATTTAGAATGGGTCTTTACAAGAACTAAAAATTTCAGCATATAGTTGTGCAAGACCTAAAGCAGCAAAATAAGGAAAAAGTTGAAAGACTGAAACGGGCCTTATGAATTTCAGAAGATGTTCATAAACAAGAATAGAATCATAACTAACAGAAACGCATTATTGAATTAACAGGCCATACAGAGTCGAAGACTTACCGTGGTGGGGAGAGATAGTGGGTGAAGAGAGAGCAAAAGAAGCATTTTAGGATTCGAGAATGCAGAAGCTAACGAAGGTGTTCTGATGGATCTGGTAATGGTAAAGCTTGTGTGGCCTATCCTCAGCGACACACCGAAGTGGACCTGTGGTTGCGTTTGAGTGATATCGCTGATATCTAAAAATAACCAAAAATGGTTTTTTTTTTGGGGGGATAATTACATTTGTTTCCAGTTTCTAACAATTGTATGGATATTTTTTTTATATTTTTTTAAAATTATATTAATTATTAATAATATACAAATTTCTTTTTCATACAAAATTACACTTGATTTTAATTAATTTTTATTTTTGACAATAATTGCATTTGCCTCTTGTTTGTGACAATTTTATGGACATTTCTTATATTTTTTAAAATTATATTAATTATTAATAATATACAAATTTCTTTTATATACAAAACTATACTTGATTTTAATTAAATTTTTTTAAACGATTAAAATACTCTTACACATTATACTAATATCACTTTCAAGAATTACAAAAAAATGTTATTCTAATTATCATATATAACATACAAAGTCAGTATCATTATTTATAAGAATAAAATAATAAATTCATACTTATTGAAAAAAAATTATATTTTGCATTAACGTCCATTTTTTTGACAATTCTTACAATGAATATTAATATAATATTATATATCATATAAGAGACCTCTATAATTATCAAATATAATAAAAGAATTCAGTGTAATTATTAGATGACCTAAGAAAATTGATTTCAAAAAGTAAAAAAAAATATATATATATATATATATATTTAATTAGTAAATACTCTCTACGATATACATACAGTACATACTTAAAGTTGAAAAAAAAAATCATTCATCCAAGAAATCCGAAACATAATAAAAAAAAAAATTTAATTGAACAATATACGTAATAAACAATTTTTGCATATTATATTTCATAAAAAATGATTGATATATTAAAATTCTTAAATATTTTCCTCTATTCACCTAATGTGAACAAATTATCCAGAGTTGTCGGCTTGAATGGATATCTCCTACTAGTTTTAAAGGGAAAGATGTAAGATTTAAATCCTAATTGGGATATGAGTGTGTATACTTACCTATACAAAAAAATGAGAGCAAATTACCAATTCTAAATAATATAAAATAACAATTATATCACTAGTGACCATGCTTAATCTCTCACAGTGTGTTTTGATTTGAAGTTGCAACGTGTAATTTATCTTTTATTTTTGAATTAATTATTATTAAGTCATTAAAAATAAGTGTTTATAAGATTCGATCCAAGAAACAATATTGTAATCTCAAAAAACCTTGATTTTTTTAATTATTAGAGACTAAATTCATAGTGTCATTGATTTTTTTTAATGACGATTTTATCTTTAAAATAAACAACCCACTCACAAAGAAATTGTTTTGTAATCTTTGGCATCTTCATCGCCTAGCTGAAATGTCTCTACCAAGATCTAGCGAAATTGCCTCGCTAGCTCCACTTCTTCATGTTCCTCGTCTTCGTCTCCTACCGCTCAGGCAATCTGAGCCTCCGTCCGTCGCTCATCATGATTCGTCCGTCTCCTCCACTTATGATCAAAGGTTTTTGATTCCTCTAAGTTACCCAACCTATAGATAATTCATTGACATGTATGCTTCCATTTTTATGTATGTGTCATAATGAATATATAATCTTTCTTTTGTATAATGACTTACCAGTGTTTCCATTTCAATCTCGTATTTTTTTCATCTTGGTCAATTCGCCCCATGCCAGATTAGATATTAAAGACTACTAAACTTTGTTTGTTGATCAAGTATTCACTTATTTGACACAAAACATACTGGAATCCTTGGTTTGGGCCTCATATTTTTACGTCACACAAGCATCCATTTGCTGGTATGTGATTTTCCACTTATAAAAAGGTTTCAAGCTTGTGTGGTATTATGTTTACTGTTTCTTGAATGAGTAGCTTTTTCCACTCAATTGGAGATAAAAATCTTTAGTTCGTTCAAAAAACTTTCGATGGCATCTATAATGGGGTTTATCCTTGGGGGCCCTTCTTTGATCATGTGTTGCAGTATTGGAATGAGAATTTAAAAATGTCATTTGAGAATGAGCAAGAGGTTGATAAGGTGTTATGGAAGTGTAGCATGGAAAGACAAAAACTTGGTCAACAAAGAAATTTCTTTGTTTGAATTTTTTGGTTATTGTGCCTTTGATCATGTGTTGTAGTATTGGAATAAGCTCTGAAAGATTCCATTTGAGAATAATGAAGAGGTTGATAAGATATTGTAAAGGTGTAGCTTGGAGAGACTTAAAAACCTATTCAACTGAGAAATTTTTTGTTTGAAAGGATGCAGAAATTTGAAGAAAAAAAAATATTGTAGCTTTGGTTATGTGTTGTAGTATTGGAATGAGATCTTAAAAATGTCATTTGAGAATGAGGAAGAGGTTGATAAGGTATTGTGGAGGTGTATCTTGGACAAGCTTTAGAACTTGTTCAGTTGAGAAATTTCTCTATTTGAACAGTCAATTTTGAAAACAAAAAATATTGTAACTTTGACTATGTTTTGCGGAATGAGAGCTTAAAGATGCCATTTGAGAAAGAGGTTGATAAGGAGTTATGAAGGTGTAGCACAGAGAGCCTTAAGAACTTGTCAACAAAGAAATTTCTATATTTAAATAGATATAGATTTTTTTATGTTTATCCGTTGTAAGGAAAACAATTATTGTGGAATTCTCTCTCTATCTAATTTTTTTCTATTTTATTGTTCACCCATACAAGAATGACAAAAAAATATAGACAGTAAAATTTCTCTTTTGAGAAATAGATAAATTGTTTTTGAAACATTGAAATAAAAAATTTCTTTGTTTTGAAGCAATGAGTGAAATTTCTTTGAGAATTTTTTTTGTAAATATTCATATGTAATGTGAATTTTATTTAATAGATTTCGATTTTTAGAACCCAAATTTTATAGAAAACCAATTTATAGATTTAAAATTATTGAATTTTGAACTTTAAAAAACAAGTTAGAAAATAAATTGTTAACTTACATGCATGAGGTCTTATGTGACTTTCTAATGTTATTAAGGAAGGGTATTGACATACCATAAAAGAGCAAAACCAATCAGCACTTAACACGTATGCCTTTAAGTCCAGCTCACGCTCGGCTAACTCAGCTCGCGCTCAACTAGTGGTTAAGCGCTCGGACATTCAAAGCTTCCAACAAATGAAGCGGCCGAGCATATGCCTCTAGAGCACATACACATCTAGATAAGGATCACAGAGTTAATTACAGGACTCCAGACCAACACTCCAGAGCTCGTTATCGCCTTAGCGGCTGCCGAGCAGGGAATAAGGAAACAGTCTTCAACAAGGAAACTACTATACATGTTCATCTTTATCTATGATGCATCCAACAAGGTAACTGCAATCTCCGATGATCAAATCCCTATATTCATGGCTTCGAATTCTAATCAACTTAGGAAGGTCACGGTCTATAAATTAAATCCTAAAGGTACGCTTTATTTTTATGCTCATTCTTTAGCTTTCAATATAGTCTTTTCAATTCCATTTACTTACTTAAGCATCGGAGCGGCTACCGCCGGAGCCAATCCGATGGTCCTCTGATCACCCTTTTTAAGTGTTCTACAGGTCGCGGAGCCCAGATTTATTGCGAGTCGAAAAGTGCAGCATCAGTTTGGCGCCGTCTATGGGAACGACTAATCTCTAAGTGCTCTAATCACAAACTTGTGTTTTTCCTCACCGGAAAACCATGGCCCCAAATCTCCGACCGCGACAGAATACTCAGAATCCGCAAAGCTCTCAACGTCGGCTGCCTACTCCTCGAGCAAGGGGGCCAATGGTTGATCCCATGTGACAAGAGATCGAATCGATCAAACGACCCAACGAACTGGTGCAGGAACAGTTGCTTGCCATAACTAGAACACTGGCAACGCTCACACAAAATCAAGGGACGAGTCCTCCTAACCCACCGGTCAACATTGCTGCGGGAACACAACCTCCTGTTACCACTGAGAATGAAGAGCCCTATGAACAGGCTCCAAATAACCAGCCTGGGCACCCCCAAGGTGCTGCTCGCGTTGGCAGAAATCCACAGCCGTCAGCAGCCCCAGGTTGGGGAACATCAGCCTTCATCCTTGACGTCCATTACCGGAGCACTACCAAAGCCCCAACTCCAAGGGCTTCGGGAGCACATCCGGCACCACAAGAGCCTCATCCCCAAGCAGCACCAATCCTTCCAGTTCGGAACCCTCTTCCGTCTGAGGGACGTACTCAGCTCGACTATCTTGAAGCCGAGGCTGTGAGGCAAGGTTCGCAAGATGTCAGATTCAGAGACCCACGAAGGGTAGAAGAAATTGCCGAATCTATGGACCGAACAATTGCTTTAAGAGGTACCCAGAACCCTCCAGAGCAAGACGAGTTGGTCAGGCTGCTCGGAAGACTTGCTACCCCATTCACTCACGCCATCATGTCAGAAGAAAGGCCCAGAAAGTTCATGGTGCCAAAGTTCACCCTGTACGATGGGGCTGAAGACCCAAGAGATCATCTCTCGCACTACCATCATACGATGGCTCTCCACGGGGCCTCTAATGCTTTTATGTGCCGAACTTTCATCACCAGCTTGAAGGGAACTGCTCTGAAATGGTTCCACCACCTCCCTCCGAACTTAATTACCGGCTTCTATGAGCTCGGTAGGCAATTCCTGGACAGGTTTATGACCAGCAGAAGGCTCTGAAGAGGACCAAAATTCCTGCTAAATGTCAAGCAGACTAAGGAGGAGTCCCTTAGAGCCTACATTGCGCTCTTTAATGCTGAACTCACGGAGATCACCGACTGCAGCCCAAGATTCCTTGTTGCTGCTTTAACTGTTGGACTTGCTCACGGTGGCTTCAGAGACTCCTTGATAAAGAGTCCTCCAACCGACATGGCGGCACTAATGGATCGGGCCAAGAAGTATATTAACCTGGAAGAAGCCAACCGCACATCCCAAAAGGGCAAATATCAGAGCCAGAAGGATAATCCAAAGAGGGAGGATCATAAGAAGGAGGACCACAGAAGAGACTCCAGCAAGAAGAGGGCCAGGAGTCCAGAAAAGATAACAGCACCCATGGTTATTTACAATTCCGGACCAAGGGAGTTCACTAACTTTACCTCTCTGAACACTACACCGAATCAGGTACTCCGGCAGATTCGAGATCGGGAAAACCTGAGGTGGCCTGAGCCAATCAAAGGAGATCCCAGCCTTCGGGCAAAGTAAGTATTGTAATTTCCATAAAAATCATGGACATACAACTAACTCATGCAGGACCCTTCGATATGAGATTGAGCAACTCATAAAGAAAGGACGTCTTCAGAAGTTCATCAAGCAAGACGGAAGGCAGAACCCCCATGAAGACAAGCCTCAACAACGGCTAGACCAGAGGCCCGAGCAGAGGCAGGAGCAAAGGGAAGGACGAAACAAGCCTCAGAGACAAAACAACCATGTCATTTACGTCCTCCATGCCGACTCCCCAACTATAGGGATGTCAAACAGGGCGAGAAAGAGATATACTCGAGAGCCCAGGGCTGCCCCAAACGTATTGCAGATCTCCAATGTTGAAAAAAGGCTCAAACCAGAGCCAGAGATTCAGTTCACAGAGCAGGACCTGGTTGGGGTACACTGTCCTCACAGTGATGCCCTCGTCATCACCCTCAAGATTGCCAACTTCGAGATCAGATGAATCCTGGTTGATACCGGCAGCTCCGTCAATATACTGTTCCATGAGCCACTTAAACAGATGGGAGTGGACCATGACAACATCAAGCCTACTGTTGCCGTAATGGCAGCCTTTGATGGCAATCTCAGTACCTCATTAGGAAGAATCGACCTTCCTACTACTGTGGGAGAAGGAGAAGGACAGAAGACCACCATCTCAGAATACATGGTATTGAACATGAAATCTCCCTACAATGTTATAATTGGGAGACCATGGTTGCACCAGATAGGAGCGGTCACCTCGACCCTCCATCAATGCCTGAAATATGTTCACAATCAGAGCGTGCACTCTGTCAGAGGGTGTCAACCGACCTCCCGGGAATGCCATGCCATTGCACTCAAGAAGAAGACTACCAAATAGCAATTACAGTACACTCGGGACTGTGCAGATCCAGTTCTCTTCCACAATCCCGATGAGGAGGATTGCCCATCCAGCATCGAAGAACCCCTGAGCCCAAGGGGCTGGGACAACCTAGCCAAGCCCATTTGCGAGCCCATCAAAGTGTTCGTCAGTTCAGAAGCAGAGGGGCGTTATTTGTACATCAGCCCAGACCTGACATACACCGAGTAGGAGATGATAGTCAGGTTTCTGAAAGACAACCTCTATATGTTTGCTTGAGAGACCAAAGATATGGAAGGCATAGATCCTAACCTCATAACTCACAAGCTGATGGTAGATCCAAATCACCCACCAGTCAGACAGAAGAGAAGGCCGATTACTCCAGAACGGCATCGGATCATAAATGAGGAAGTCCAGAGGCTGCTTGAAGCTAGGATGATACGAGAAGTGTTCTACCCCGAGTGGCTAGCCAACACCGTCCTGGTCAAGAAGAAAAATGGCAAGTAGAGGGTCTGCGTTGATTATACAGACCTCAATAAGGCGTGCCCCAAAGATAGCTTTCCACTGCCAAGAATAGATCAACTAGTCGACGCCACCGCGGGGCACGAGCTCATGAGTTTTATGGATGCCTATTCTGGGTATAACCAAATTCAGATGTACCCTCCAGACCAGGAGAAGACAGCCTTCCTAACCGAATAAGGTCTCTACTGGTACAGAGTAATGCCTTTCGGTTTAAAGAATGCTAGAGCCACATACCAACGGCTGGTGAACAAGATGTTCAGCCCACTGCTCGGCAATACCATGGAGGTATACATTGATGATATGCTGGTCAAAAGTTTGCAGAAAGGTAGTTGTCACGACCCGAAACCCACCCTATGCGGATCTCGTATCGTGGGGCCGACCCAATGGCCGTCCCTACTTTTTCCATTCTTTTACCAATGATAACAATAAATAATATAAACATGACATTAAAGTGCGGAAGCTGTATTACAATTATTGTTCAAAGACTAAACTTCAAACTAACAATAAACTGATCCTAAACCACTCTTAGGTGGTGAGTACATGGGAGAGACTTCATTCATTACTCTTATGCTCCTCAACTGTCTCCTTAAGCTCCTGATCTCCTACTATGGTTCTGTCACATTCTCACCTGAAAAATTTAGTAAGGGGTGAGCTACAAACTCAGTAAGTAGAAGCCTATCCCCAATACGGGTGGGGATGACATAAATGAATACAAGTCAAGGTAACATGATAGCCAGTCATGATAACGATTCCAGTCAACTGTAAAATACCACAATGGCCAATGAGTGACAAGGTACAATAACAGTCAAGAGTAACCAATGAATGACAACGTACAATGACCGTCAAGAGTAACAGTGTAGCATGAATATAGAATAAGCTCGATGAACACAATCAACATAAATACTGCCACAATGAAACGGTCACAATCAATCCAATAAATCAAAACCAATCAACATAGAACTATATCAATTAAAATGGATGATGCCTTTACTCTGTTTAGGGTTTGGCAGACCCTCGGTCATTTGGGGCCCGGCATACCCCCCATTAACATAAATGCATATAAAATGCCCATTATCCTTAATGCGTAAAAACGCCATAATTGCCATATGTCTTTTTTGACCCGTAGGTCCCAGTCAATCAGATAGCATCAGATAGGTAATGTGACTGAGCACAAAACCCGGCACTTAACATAAATTAAGATTCTATAGTATTCCATATGAACGTACAAAACATGGAACATCATAACATAACATACCGTAAATCGATATCAATGAAATGAATCAATCATGCAACATCAACCAATAGGCAACCACCAGGTAGAGCAATATCCATGGTAGGAAACAATGACAGTGAGTACATATAAGAGTACAAGATTGGCAGTAATAGAAAGAACGTGGCTTGAAAACCACGTATCAAAGATAGGAATCCACTTACCTTATCAATGTCTTAATATCCCGTGACTTCCTCCTTTCCTTTTGACTTGCCTATAAATCAATAAACACGTTTTAGCTTTCATATAATTTACCGAATTTATGCGTCGTTACTCTAAATACCTCTCGTACTAATTTATGCTTTACGATTTCCATTTTAAACTTAATTTACCCAAGGGCAAAATGGTCTTTTACGTGTCTCTACTTTTTAGGTTCTGTTTTCATAATTTGAACTTCACCGTTGAGTCCAGTAGGTTTGAATTAATAAAAATTCACTATTTACTTAACTAAATCGGAATCCGTTTGACTTACCTTCAACGTAGGGGCATTTTGGTCATTTTGGCATTCTACGGTTATTTTATTTTTTCGGGACTCCGTCTCGTAAAACGGACCTCACCATTAAATTCAGAGGGTCCAAAATAGTAAGTTTTCATTATTCATTCGACTAATTTAGGCGTCGAAATTAAATTTAAAATTTATTAATTTAAATCATTTATTTAAATTAATTAATCTAAATAATACATATCGTATTTGAGCCCAAATAGACCACATGTGCCTTGGTGGCACAGTGGCTAAGCTTTTCCCCCTTTCTCCTTTGGTCACAGGTTCAATTCACTGCCCATACAAATTTTCCATTCCTTGTTATATTTTTTTTTTTCATTTCCTGTTCAAGTTTAACCCAACCATTGGATAGCTCTCCTTTCTAACCAAACACTATCTAAACTCAAATTTAAAAATTTACTCATGAAGTACAAGTGTTGGGCAGTCATCTGAATGGGTGGGTCGGGTCAGACCCGACCCGGTTTGTCCCAAAATAAATCACAAAACTCCAGCCGTGCAGCACTCTCCCCACGCACGACTGTTCATCTTCTCCATCAACGGCTACTTGCAGGCGACGGATTTTCTTGCGTTTTCCAGTGGAGTTCACACCTACAAGTCATGGGCAATTCAAATCTATCGTCGGGTTTCCGATCGAAGTGCCGGAACACTCCCAAAGCGGGAAAAACCGCAGCTCCGGTGGAGCTGTGCGTTTTCCGGCCAGCCCTTTTTCTCCCCCATTTTCCCACCTTTTCTCCTAATATTTCAACACCAAATAATCCCTACAATGTTCCTACATCTCATACACGTAACTCCTAAGCACTGAAATTAAATTTCATGTATCATCATCACAAAAACTGATTTTTCATTCTTTCTCTGTAATTCCAGTTTTTTACTCATTCCCAATCGATTTTTTTTTCTTTTTTCTTTCTTGATTTCAATTGCAATACAACCCAATTTACATGCTTACAGAATCCTACAATCAAATAAACCATTCATGCTTCTAAAATTCAAGACGAAAAGTTCAGTGTTTTACCCTGTTACGCACCACTGTGTTCGGCTCCTCCACTTGAACAGAAACTCACCACCACCGCTGCCGCCCTTGGCTTTACCCATTTAGCTTAGCATCTGCTTGTTCCTCAATGCTTGCCTCCTCCAATGCATCCTCACCCAATACATTTCCTGCAACCATGGCTCCACAATCACCGTTCAGTGTTGACGGTGCGGTGAGCCGCATCACTATACACTATAGGTAAATCCCGATCCCACCGAGGAAGGATTCCTCCCAAAACCGCAAGCATAGACAAATCTACCAATCCTCTTTCCCAATACTAGAAACCTATTAAATCAAAGAACAGAGCCGCACCTTATCATTTGCCCCATCTGAATTCTTTGCATTGTCTTCGTCGAAACCCCAACCAAGACCATCTGAAAACCCGTTGCAGAACTTTGTTCTTGACATCTCATAGCCCACTGTGACACCCGACTGAAATCGATTAGAACAGAGGAGCACTGAATCCTAGATTCTGTGTTGAAGCATAGCGATTCAACAGAACCGTAGACTCGATTGTTCTCCTTTTAGCGTTGGCCAGCCCTTTCTGATTTATCTCCTCTCCCAGCCGTACGGTGCGGTGGGGATGGAGTTTGATGGCGGCGGTGGCTGCCCCAATTGATAGTGAAACTAGAGAGAACCAGAGAAAACTCTCCCTATCCCCGTTAATCTCTCTCTCTCTCTTTAATCTCTCTACTGTCGAACCGCTGCTGGTCTCTCTCCCTTTCTTCACAACTCCCCTTTTCTTTCTCTCTTCCTCAACCGTAACCACTGCCCCTTCATTTGCTCCCCATCTTTTTTTTTTCTTCAGTTTCTAACGTATGCCATGCGAACCAGCCCCCCCCCCCTTTTTATTTCTCTCATTCCTTTTCTCTTTCCCACCGTAACCATCGCCCCTTCAGGTCTTTTTTTTGTTTTTTTTTTGTTTTTGGTTGTAACCCCTCCCCTTATGTATTATATATATATATATATATGTATATACATCTACACTTCTACATATATATACATATATATATATATATTTTTATCCATATGGCACAACATGATTTTTATTTATTTATTTATTTATTTTATTTATTTTATTTATTTTTCCTTTTTCTTTTATTTTTATTTCATTTGTATTTTTATTATTATTATCTTATTATTATTTTTATATTCCAGTATCCATTCGTGATTGGCTCGGACATCGCTCGGGCATGACTCGTATTTCCAACTATTAAGATTCTGACTCATCCGTTTATTCAATATTAAACCAAAAAGCTTTAACGGCTCGGTTTACGTGGTTCACTCGGTTAAAATTTGGGTCAGGGTATGACAGTAGTCACCTCCAGCACTTAGCCCAGACCTTCGATATCCTAAGACAACACAAGATGAAGCTCAACCCCTCGAAATGTACCTTCGGGGTGACGAAGGGAAAATTCTTGGGATACATTGTCTCTCAGAAGGGTATCGAAGCAGACCCCACTCAGATCCAAGCTCTGATTGGACTGAAGTCACCAAAAACCAGAAAAGACATTCAGGCGCTGAATGGCAGAATCGCGGCATTGAGCAGATTTATTTCTAAATCCACTGATCGCTGCCTACCTTTCTTCAAAGCTCTAAAAGGCAAAAAAGCTTTACAGTGGACGGAAGAATGCGAGAAAGCTTTTCAAGAGCTGAAGGAGTATCTAGCCTCTCCAGAACTTCTGTCAAAACCAGTACAGGGAGAAAGGCTACTCTTGTACCTTGCAGTCTCTGAAAACGCGGTAAGCTCCGCATTAGTCAGGCAGGACAGGGGAGTACAGAGGCCCATATTCTACGTCAGTAGGGCACTACTCGACACAGAAAAAAGATATCCAGAAGTGGAAAAGCTAGCCTTTGCTTTGGTGATATCAGCTCGGAAGGTTCGACCTTATTTCCAAGCTCACCCAATTGAAATCCCAACTGCCTATCCTCTGAAGTCAATATTGAGGAAGCCTGAGGTGTCGGGAAGATTAGTAAAGTGGTCTGTGGAGTTAGGGGAATTTGACATATCATATGTGCCACGAAACTCCATCAAAGGGCAGGCCTTGGCTGATTTCGTCGCCGAGTTCACCCCGGCACTTCAAGACAAGGCACAGCTCATCGAAACTTCAGGAACCTAGCTGCTCTACATCAATAGATCGTCAACTGATCAAGGCTCAGGAGTTGGCCTGGTACTACAGTCCCCTGATGGGCTCTCGTCAGAAAAAACAGTCAGTTTGGGATTCAAAGCTTCCAACAATGAACAGAATATGAAGCCGTAATCCTAGGCATGAAGTTGGCCCTAGAATGCGAGGTTCAGAACCTTAAAGTCTTCTCAGACTCCCAACTGGTAGTAAGCCAAGTCCTAGGAGAATTCTCCATTAAAGATGATAGGATGTTTCGGTACTCCGAACTGGTGAACCACTTGAGGCATTCCTTTCAGACATTCACTATTCAGAAAATAGAAAGGAGCCAGAACTGCAGAGCAGATGCTTTGGTAAACATGGCGTCCCGCCTCAATTCTGAAGCAAACTCCACAGTAAAAATCTCTTATCAGCCAGGACCTAGCATAGAGGAAGCCCAAGTTGCCCAAATTGCTGAACAGCCCCAGAACTAGATGACTCCAATCCTCTAGTACCTAGAATCCGGGCTCCTCCCAAAAGACAAAAACAAAGCCAGAAGAATCCGAATCAGAGCGGCTCGATACCTGATCCTGAACAACAAGCTTTACAGAAGGTCTTATTCTCAACCTCTGTTAAAATGCTTAGCTCTAGAAGAATCACAATATGTCTTGGCTGAAATACACGAGGGTATTTGTGGGAATCATAATGGGGGCAGAACGATAGCTTACTGAGCTCTGACTCAGGGCTACTACTGGCCTAGCATGCTAAGGCAGGCTAAGGAGTATGTCCAGAAGTGCGACAAATGCCAAAGATTTGCCCCATATCAACACCAGCCTCATTACGAGCTCATCTCGATTACTAGTCCTTGGCCCTTCGCTCAATGGGGGATGGACATCGTGGGTCCATTACCAAAGGCCCTACCAAACAGGAAGTATCTCTTGGTAGCCATTGACTACTTCTCTAAATGGGCCGAAGCTGAACCTCTAACACATATCACAGAGAAGGAAGTTGAGAGCTTCACTTGGAAGAACATTGTTTGCAGGTTCGGTATACCACGTGTGATTATTTCTGACAATGGGACATAGTTCACTGGTAAAGGCTTCAAGAAATTCAGTGAAAATCTCAACATTAGGCAACACTTTGCTTCTCCAGGCCATCCACAAGCAAATGGGCAAGCAGAGGTCACTAACCGAACGATCCTTGATGGATTAAAGAAAAGGTTGGAGCAGGCCAAAGGAAAGTGGGCAGAGGAACTCCCTGGAGTTCTTTGGGCCTACCGAACAACGAGAAGAACTCCCACCTCCGAAACTCCCTTCTCACTGGCCTATGGTACAGAAGCAGTAATACTGGTTGAGATCGGTATGCCAACTCTGAGAACTGAAGCCTTCGAGCAAGAATCCAATGATCAGCAGCTGATAGAAAATTTGGATTTGCTTGAAGAAAAAAGGGATCAAGCTAGCATCAGGATGGAAGCCTATCAGTAGAGAATGGTCAACAAATCCAAGGTGGGGCTCAAGATGGTCAGCTTTCAAGTGGGAGACTTTGTCTTAAGAAGAGTCTTTCAAAACACCAAGGATCCCACTATGGAAAAGTTGTCACCAAACTGGGAAGGCCCCTACAGAGTAACGAAGGTTGTTAGGCCTACCACCTACTTGCTAGAAAACATGACTGGGAAGCCTATTCCTCGGCCATGGAACGTGGAACATTTACGGAAGTATTATCAATAGAGATGTTTCCTCCTTTTTAATACCTCCATAGAATGTTTATCTCTTAATGCACAGGCCTTCAAAGCCTGGTCCATCTATAATGCACAAGTCTTCGTACTTGGTCCATCTTTTAATGCACAGGCCTTCAGAGCCTGGTCCATCTATAATGCACAAGTCTTCGTACTTGGTCCATCTTTAATGCACAGGCCTCCAGAGCCTGGTCTATCTCTTAATGCACAGGCCTTTAGAGCCTAGTCCATCTATAATGCACAAGTCTTCGTACTTGGTCCATCTTTAATGCACAGGCCTCCAGAGCTTGGTCCATCTCTTAATGCACAGGCCTTCAGAGCCTGGTCCATCTATAATGCACAAGTCTTAGTACTTGGTCCATCTCTTAATGCACAGGCCTTCAGAGCCTGGTCCATCTATAATGCATAAGTCTTCGTACTTGGTCCATCTCTTAATGCACGGGCCTTCAGAGCCTGGTCCATCTATAATGCACAAGTCTCAGTACTTGGTCCATTTCTTAATACACAGGCCTTCAGAACCTGGTCCATCTATAATGCACAAGTCTTCGTACTTGGTCCATCTCTTAATGCACAGGCCTTCAGAGCCTGAACCATCTATAATGCACAAGTTTTAGTACTTGGTCCATCTTTGAATGCACAGGCCTTCAGAGCCTGGTCCATCTATAATGTACAAGTCTTAGTACTTGGTCCATCTCTTAATGCACAGGCCTTCAGAGCCTGGTCCATCTGTAATGCACAAGTCTTCATACTTGGTCTATCTTTAATGCACAGGCCTCCAGAGCCTGGTCCATCTCTTAATGCACAGGCCTTCAGAGCTTGGTCCATCTATAATGCACAAGTCTTAGTACTTGGTCCATCTTTTAATGCACAGGCCTTCAGAGCCTGGTCCATCTATAATGCACAAGTCTTAGTACTTGGTCCATCTTTTAATGCACAGGCCTTCAGAGCCTGGTCCATCTATAATGTACAAGTCTTAGTACTTGGTCCATCTTTTAATGCACAGGCCTCCAGAGCCTGGTCCATCTATAATGTACAAGTCTTAGTACTTGGTCCATCTTTTAATGCACAGGCCTCCAAAGCCTGGTCCATCTATAATGCACGGGCCTCCAGAGCCTGGTCCATCTATAATGTACAAGTCTTAGTACTTGGTCCATCTTTTAATGCATAGGCCTCCAAAGCCTGGTCCATCTATAATGCACAGGCCTTCCGAGCCTGGTCCATCTTCAATACACAGATTCTACGATCCAGTCCATCCAAAGACAGATGTTCCAAACATCTTCAACTAAAGTTTCCTAGATCGGAATACCTCAGAGCTGATACTTAGATTATTTGGCTTATGTACCAGCAAGCAACAAATACTACAATACCGAGCAGGCTTAAAGTACTTTGATTCAAGACTTCAAGTTTTATACAAGTTTCTCTGATCTACTCTTAAAAACATACACAAGGGTTATTCATCAGAAGTGCACAAGAAGGTGTTTTAACTCCAGAAGAGCACATTCGAACAGAAAGAACGTCAGATTTGAGAAGAAAGAACTCAATTTTATTGATGATTCATAAAAGTTTACATGAGTACAAAAAGACTGAAAATAAAGCAAATACAGAAAAGCTACAACAAAGACATCACTACAGAAGCTACAATAAAGACATCACTATAATCTGCAACATCATGGCTTTCTTCCTCGGATGGGAAAGGGGCCCAAGTTCCAACCTCTATTACCGCTGCCGCCGGCTTCTATTTGAAAGGAAGGAACCCTGAACCCCAATCTGCATCAAGAAGCACCCAGGCCATTTCATCATCACTATCATTTATCTAAATACCAACGGATGATGAGGGCTCTGGGTCTCAAGAGACCTTTCATTCTCCACCTTTGTCTTCCTCAAAATCGGCATGACACCCCAGCCGATTTGAGCAAGGGTCTCTGCCAAGACGCAAAAGGAAGGAGGCATCCCACCTTCGTCTTCATCACCAATGCTCCAAGCCTCGGTTAAATCAATGAGGGTCCACCTCCAATCGGAGAAATCTTGACCGGATGCCAAGATGGACAAGAGGACTCGTGCCTCCTCTAATCCTTCCTTGGAGACTGAATCAAGGGAAAGGTTAACTCTTGGCCACAGTTTAAACATTCCTAACTCAGTCTGAGAATCGTCAATCATCTCCGTGCGAACGGCGAGTTTTCGGCAACATCTAAATTCTATCAAACGGGAAAAAATTTGGGAACAAGAGGATTGAGCGCAACCGTATGCCACCTTTCTCATATATATAGACCCTTGAAGTCCAAAAGTAACCCAGTTGTACCGTCGCAACGATTAAATAAAGGGTTGGCCTCGAAAACCCAAAAGACAGCTGTATAAATGAATTACGTATAAAACCATCCTTTCGGATACTTAGGAGATAAGATACAAGGCTTCCCCAAGCATACCGAACTGGTCAAGCAAACAGAGTCCGATCCACCTTTATGCAAAGGCCCTTAGGACCAACATAAAAACCTCTCAGTCTTGGCCATTCCGTTGATCCTTGACGGACCACGTGTACAACAAAAGACCACCAGTTCGGATGTATCTCAGTCTTAGTCTGAATGACCTAAGAGACAGGAGTCTCAATCATCAGAGTGATAGACACGAGACATCGAATTTCTGCTACAAAACTTGGGATTCAGAACAAACTGCCTCAGAATTCTTCAAAATTTACTTTCAATATATGTGACACAAGATCAATATTGGGTTCCTATTTATCCGATTATGTTTGCTTTCTTATCTTATTATGATGAGACAATCGAAGTTAATCTGCAGTCACTGTTCTATTACAAGTATTAAAGCTCAGAAGGCAACTATTAACTAGTGGAAAGCTGATCTGACGTGCAATGGGCTCAGAGCAGCTATACTTGCAACAAATTTCACAAAAAGCAAAGAACACAAGAAGAATCGGGAGAAAATCCAATTTTATTGATCAGAAGATATTCATTACATCAAAAGGCTGGCAAAACAAAAGAGGAAAACTGATAAAGCCTCAAGCTTTATCGAAAGGGCCAGGGTCCTCTGCCGAAGGAAGGTCGGTAGTCACTGGCTCTTTGCTCGGACCAGCACCAGATGAAGCAGCTCCAGGAACAACAATTGACGACACGTCAAAATTTGGAAACTTAACCAGAAACCGTGATCGGAAGCTTTCAAAACCAAACCGGATCAGTTCGTCTCCCATCTGGTCAACTTCCTCTCTCAATTCCGTCTCAGTCCTAGAATGATCAACTGCCTCCTGAACCTTCTGATCAAAGGTGCTTCGGAGGTCGACCAACTCCCTCTGAAGTCCTGCAACCTGTCGAGCGTAGATGTCCCTCTCAGACTCCGCCACGGCAAGGTTAGTGCCAGCTTCCTTCAGATTCTCCTCGGCAGCATGAACCTTGGATTGAGCCATTCCGAGCTCCAGCCTCACTTCGTCCAGCTCGGCCTTCAGCTTATTAGCCTCCTCAAGGCTCAGAGGAGTCACCATCAGAGCAGCTAAACTATGCATACTTTGCACAACACAAAACAGACAAATTAGGCCGAACAAGTGAGCAAGCAAGGAAAGACAAGGAAAAGCTTCAGAGGTTACCTTCATTTGGAGATTCATCATCTCATTCATCAGCTTCGCAGGGTGATCCCCCCTATACCGATGAGAGCCCTGGGACATATTTGGTCAAAGGCCTTCTTAGCAATCTGATAGTCCGGCTCATCAAACGGCTCGGACGGCACGGCAGGCGCCTTCCCCTTCCTAGTCCGTTTGCTTAGAACGGAAAGGGCAGGAGGAACGGCCGAGACCGGAACAGCAGGTTCGGCCTCCTTCTCTGCTTCTGCAGGAGGTGGCTCGGGAGAGCCAGAAATCAACCTCCTCCTTTTCACTTGAAGAGGAGGCTCAGGCTCAGCTTGGGAGGAAGCCTCCCTCGCCACTTGGGCCTCCGCCTCTGCCCATCTCGATGTCAGCCTCTTCTTAAGCTCATCAGTACGAGCGGCCATCAAGTTCTCCGGGGTGACAATGGCGGTGTGAGCCCGGTTGGAAGTCGAAAGAAGCACGCAGTACTGATCCTGGGGCTCGTCAGTAAACTCAGACCTCCTCTAAGCACTTCTGACTACACATAAGTAAGAAATGGCATATCAGATTATCAGTTCGGAAGGCATAACAAAGCTAAAACAAACCTAAAGAAATAAGCCTCACCCTTATGACCCGTGGTACAAGGGAATATCGAGACATCATCTTGGAAGTCTTCACGCTCCCATCCTCCTCCAACAAAGAAGTACCACTTCTTCCACGTTTTATTAGAAGTGGGAACAGGGGACAAAGGTCGGAACCCCTTCTCAAAAGACATGTAAAAAAGGCCTTCTGCCTTCTTATACTTCAGATCCATATTACTACGGATCAGATCTATGGATACATCTACATTATTTTTGTGCCCTAACACTACAAACCCTAAAAGTTGCCGCCAACTATTGAGATTAAGATCGGCAGGACAGAGCTTGTACCAACAAAAGAACTGCTTAACTAAATCAGGCAACGGAAGTCTCAAACCCATTTCAAACCAGGCAAGATAAACACATATCTCCCCGGCTTCAACATCATGAGGACGATCCATTGGGCCTGGTACTCTGCAACTAACATTCGAGGGGAAATTGTACTTCACCCTCCACTCGTCCAACAAGCTTTGTGTAGCAGCACTTTCGCCCTCTTTTCTATGGGAAGACCTGCCAGAGGTCTCCCCAGCCCTGTCTCGGGGCTCTATGAAGGCATCCACAATCCTAGTCTCAGGACTGTGGGGAAACTCAACAAACCTCTCCTCAACATCTTCGGCGGCAAGACCACCTACATTCTCTAAATGAGGCGGCATAGCCATCCCTCAGGGATTTCCTACCCCCTCACTAGCATTTGAAGACTCAAGAGGAGTAGACATTACTCTCAGACTTAAAAAGGAAGAAGCAAAGAAGAAGAAGATCGATCGAACCTGTTCTAGACCAGAGCCTCAGACAACCAGTGTTCTTCGAAGTCGCACAAACCAATAATGGCGGACAAGATCTTCTAGCACAGTGAAAATGACGGGGGAAAGGTCATTTCAAATCTCTCCTTGTATTTATAAACGTAGTATCAAAAGGGGCCCACCAAGCCCAAGCGCCATGATGGTTCGGAACAATGATGACTTCGAGAAACCCAACCATCGGTTCAGTACAATGATGGCCTTGAAAAAATCCAATCTCCGGCTGCGCAATAAATGACGCACCCACAGTCACCTTGAAAGGCGAACAGACAAGATACATGACTCTCCGAAAAAGGACTAGCCTTAGTTGCCTGTTAACATCAAACTAGGACTTGGGGGGAGTAACTGATATACCACAAAAGAGCAAAACCAATCAGCACTTGACACGTATGCCTTTAAGTCCAGCTCACGCTTGACTAACTCAGCTCGCGCTCAACCGGTGGTTAAGCGTTCTGACATTCAGAGCTTCCAACAAATGAAGCGGCCAAACATATGCCTCCAGAGCACATACACGTCCGGATAAGGGTCACAGAGTTAATTACAGAACTCCAGACCAACACTCCAGAGCTCGTTACCGCCTTAGCAGCTGCCGAGCAGGGAATAAGGAAACAGTCTTCAACAAGAAAACTGCTATACATGTTCATCTTTATCTATGATGCATCCAACAAGGTAACTGCAATCTCCGATGATCAAATCCCTATATTCATGGCTCCGAATCCTAATCAACTTAGGAAGGACACGGTCTATAAATTAAACCCTAAAGATACGCTTTATTTTTATGCTCATTCTTTGGCTTTCAATATAGTCTTTTCAATTCCATTTACTTACTTAAGCATCGGAGCGGCTACCGCCGGAGCCAATCCGGTGGTCCTATGATCACCCTTTTTGAGTGTTCTACAGGTCGCGGAACCCAGATTTATTGCGAGTTGAAAAGTGCAGCATCAAGTATTTTGTCACAAAAATACTTAGGAAAATACTTAGGGACATAGTGGGTAAAAATGTTTTAGGTTGGACTCGGGCTTAATTAAGGACTTATTGAGGGGCCTATAAGTGAACATCCCTATATTTTTTTCAATTTCTTTTGTGTCATGACCAAAAGTTGTATAACTCCATCTAATAGAAATTTACATTCATCGAGTTTTTCCTTTAATTTAGACAAGCTAGAGCCAATCACTTTTTTCTCCCACCTCTATTTAACCGTGTCTGTACAAGATAGTTATTCAATCCAAATAGCTTCAAATTTAACAACATTTCTTAATTTTCAAACTCTCTCGCTTAAGTAATAACAACAACATTTGAGAGTTTTTCCTCCACTCTTCACTAGCAATAAGTTTATCCATCTTTTTATCATGTATCTTCCACTTTATCTGATCTTGGAATTAATATTCATAACACCATCACAATTGAGAATATTGTCATATGATGACATGCAAAACATCCAAGAAAACCTAGAAAATTATACAAGTCACACACAAAGATACCAGCATTGTTAAAATATCCAAGTTGAAAATACTTATAAATAAGTTTGAGTTACTGAGAATGGACTATGGTGAGGTATTCTCAAAGTCTCGTGTTAAATTGAGTGTTATAATGAATTCGTCTTTCAACTTAGTTAAGAAGATCCCCAAACAAGATGTAACATCTTAAGATCTTTATCTGAGAAGTTTCAAGCAAAGGTCAAAGTCATTTAGGAGAGTGAGAATGTTGATGCTTTCAAAGTAGAATAACTTGTTGGGTCCTTAAAGACCTATTAATTGAATCTTTGTCAGCCTAGAAAAAAAACAAGGGCATTACACTTAAATCTGTGAAAGAATGCAAGACAAAATTTGAACTAAGTTTTACTAATTAGATGAAAACAAAATGGCCTTGTTTATCAAGAAATTTAGGAGGTTTTGTAGGAATAAAAAAAAAAAGTTATAAATGTCAAATTAAAAATTCATCTGATAGGTCTAGGCCAAGCAAGTCTTCTACATGGCAATTTTGAATTTAATCTTGCTCAATTTTAATTCAAGATAAAACATAATTAAATTTCACTTTGATTACGTGCTAGTTAGGGTTACACTGTGTGCAACAGCAATATGTGAGATATAATCAAACTAAAGAAAACAATAAAAAGAAATGACACAGATTTTTGTTGACAAGAAAATCACCACAAATCAATTGTATCTGTATCAGAAAACTCTGGGGCGCTTACCCAAATACTCTGAATCCACTAAAAGAAATATTGAAAGATACAAACATAATATTCAAAAACAAATCCTAATACCTCAAGTTTATTCACTGTTATGATACTTTCTCAATCTTGTATCCACAATATTTATTCAGTGTATCCACCGTCACGTATCCACGAATGGTACCAAAACACAACAATGAATGCCCACGCAGCCTCGAACTCCTCTGATTGCACTGATCCAAAAATTCACCAGATTATATTGAACCGTGATTCAATTGAAATGTCAAATAAGTTCTTGTATTATAAGGCATGTGATAAATCATGAATGACATGCACAACTTTATAAAATGACAGGAAAACCCTAATGAAGAGCAGCCTAGAAATTCTAACTTCAAAACATTTCATTTTCTTGTTATACCTTTGGAAAATAAGACAGAAAAAATAAAAATATAGGGCTAAAAATCACACTGCATCAAGATGAGCTCGAGCAAGCTAGCCAGCAAGTAAGAGTGAGAAATCACTAGAGTTCGCTCGAGTGAGCTTTTCTCTAGCGAGCTACCTAACAAGCTCTAACGAACTGTGTACTAGACTTTGCTCGAGTAGACATAAGATTGCTCTAGCAAACTACTGAGCGAGCTCTAGGGAACTAACCACTGGACTTCATTCAAGCATTGGTGAAGCTCGCTCGAGCATGCTCTTTGCGAAAAAAAAAAAAAAACATTAGAAATTTTGAAAAATATTTTTCAATTTTAAAACCAATGCATGAATGGACTTATGTTTTTCAAAATACTTAAAATGAAAATATACATCTATGATCGATACACATTATGCATGAAGGTGAGTGTGTGCAGGCCAGCCTTAGAGTACTAGATCATTACCTTTTTTAAAAACATGAAGATCCACCATAGTTAGAGATAATCCAAGTTACTTTGGTGTAGATTTGAACATGACTTGAGGCACTCTAACTATTCTGAGAAACTGGATACAACTCAAGATGTTTTGTCAAACGGATATGCCAACATAAAGCTAGACTTCTAGACCTAACAAACTCTCTCTTTAGCAATCCTTGACAAAATACTCTGTAACATATACATGGATACCTAAAGCAAAATAACTTGTAAAACCCTCGAAAACCTATAAGAAAAGAAAATACAAGTTAAGCTTCTCTGATCACCTTGTTCCACAAACAACTGCTATTGATATACAGTAAGATACACCTGATAACAACTGCAAATAGACATGAAACACTACCCCGTGAAAAGCATCGACTAGTGGGAAGATAATAACATTCAACAGGAAATATCATACATATCGTATATGGAAACAACAAGAGCAGATAAAATATACAACATGCACTCCCCAAAAGATAAACATCATGCACTGCCCCTCAATAAATACTCCCCCTTTTTGTCATGATGACAAATGGGGATAGATAATAACAGAGCATAGAAATGATATTGATATACCATAAACAGACACACCAATCAGTTTGAGACACGTGTGCCTACCAGATTAACAAATCTCGATCCTACAGAGCTCATATATGTCGGTCATACAGAACAGCTATAAGCTTTCGGGGTATTCTCATATATATCTATCATACAGAGCAGCCATAAGCCTTCGGAGCATTCTTATTTATATATCATTCAGAACCGATGAACTCGGTCATACAGTACAGATGAAGCATTCAGGATATTCTCATGTACATCGTCCAGACCTCCTGTTCTGGACAGTATTTATTCGACACTGCATATATGGTTTCCTTAACAGCCGTTAAGCGGGGAATAAGGAAACAGCCTTCAACACGGAAACTACTATCTATGGTTATCTCCATCTACGATTCAATGCTCCACAAGGTAACTGCAAATCTCTGATGATCAAATCCCGATATTCGTGGCGGCAAAACCTAATCAGAATTAGGATAACCACGGCTTATATATTAAACCCTAGAGGTACGCTTTGGATTCTTATGCTCATTCTTTGACTTTCAATACAGTCTTTCAATTCCCTTACTTACTTAAGCATTGGAGCGGCTACCACCGGAGCCAATCCGGTGGTCCTTTGATCATCTTTCTGAGTGTTCTACAGGTCACGGAGCCCTCACGTGTTGCGAGTCAAAAAGTGCAGCATCAGTTTGGCGCCGTCTGTGGGAAACGACTAATCTCTACGTGCTTTATTCGTAAACTCATCTTTTTCCCCATCGGAAAACCATGGCACCAAATCTCCGACCCCGACAGAATACTTAGAATTCGCAAAACGCTCAGCGTCAGCCGCCTGCTCCGCGCACAAGGGGACCAGCGGCCAACCCTATGCGACAAGAGATCGAAGCAATAAAACGACACAATGAACTGGTACAGGAGCAGTTGCTAGCCATTACTAGAACGCTGGCAACGCTCACGCAGAACCAAGCGGCGGCTTCTCCTAGCCCGCCGGTCAACTTCGTTGCAGGAACGCAACCCCCAGTTGCCACGGGGAATGAAGAATTTCGTGGGCAGGCCCCCACTAACCAGCCTGAGCACCCTTCAGGCGTTGCTCACGCTGGCCGAGATCCACAGCCATCAACAGTTCCTGGCTGGGGAACATCCGCTTTTGTCCCCGACGTGCATTACCAGAGCACTACTCGAGCCCCAACTCCTAGGGTTTCGGGAGCACCCCCGGCACCACAGGAACCTTATCATGCAGCGCCAGTCCCACCGGTTCGGATTCCTCCTCCATCCGAAGGGCGAACTCCACCCTACTACCCTGAAGCCGAGGTTGTCAGGCAGGGTTCACAAGATGTCAGACTCAGAGACCCGCGAAGGGTAGAGGAGATTGCTGAGTCTATGGACCGGACAATCGGCTTAAGAGGACCTCAGAACCCTCCAGAGCAAGACGAACTGGCCAGGCTGCTCGGAAGACTAGCCACACCGTTCACCCACGCCATCATGTCCGAAGAGAGGCCTAGAAAGTTCGTGGTGCCCAAATTCACTCTCTATGACGGATCTGGAGATCCAGGGGATCACCTATCTCATTATCAGCATACGATGGCCCTTCACGGAGCTTCAGATGCTTTCATGTGCCGAACGTTCATCACCAGCTTGAAGGGAACAGCTCTGAAGTGGTTTCACAACCTCCCTCCGAACTCAATTCCCAGCTTTTACGAGCTCGGTAGACAGTTCTTGGATAGATTTATGACCAGCAGGAGGCTCAGAAGGGGGCCAGAATTCCTGCTGAATGTTAAGCAGACCAGGGAGGAATCCCTCCGGGCCTACATTGCCCGCTTCAACACCGAGCTTACTGAGATCACGGATTGCAGCCCGAAATTCCTTGTTGCGGCCCTTACTGCCGGGCTTGCCCAAGGCGGCTTCAGAGATTCCTTGACAAAGAGCCCCCCGGCCGATATGGCAGCATTGATGGATCGGGCCAAAAAATACATCAACCTGGAAGAAGCCAACCGCTCAGCCCAAAAGGGCAAGGATCAGACCCAGAGGGATAATCCGAAGCGAGAGGACCATAAGAAGGAGGATCACAGAAAAGACTCCAACAAAAAGAGGGTCAGAAGCCCAGAGAAGAAAACAGCTCACAGAGCTGTGTACAACTCCGCACCAAGGGAGTTCACCAACTTCACGCCTTTGAACACTACTCCGAACCAGGTACTCCGGCAGATCCGAGATCGGGAGAACCTGAGGTGGCCAGAGCCGATCAAAGGAGATCCCAGCCTGCGGGACCAAAGTAAGTATTGCAATTTCCATAAAGATCATGGGCATACTACTAACACCTGCAGGACCCTCCGATACGAGATAGAACAGCTCATAAAGAAGGGACGTCTTCGGGAGTTCGTCAAACAAGACGGAAGGCAGAACCCCCAAGAAGACAAGCCTCAGCAGCGGCCAGATCAGAGGCCCGAACACAGGCAAGAGCAGCGGGAAGGACGAAACGAGCCTCAGAGGCAGAACAACCATGTTATCTACGTCCTCCATGCTGACTCCCCTGTTACAGGAATGTCCAACAGGGCAAGAAAAAGATATGCTCGGGAGGCCAGAACCGCCCCAAACATCTCGCAAGTCTCCAACGTCGAAAAGAGGCTCAAGCCAGGGCCAGAGATCCAGTTTACCGAGCAAGATCTAGCAGGGGTACATTGCCCTCACAGTGATGCCCTTGTTATCACCCTCAGAATCGCCAACTTCGAAACTAGAAGAGTCCTAGTCGACACTGGCAGCTCAGTCAACATTCTATTCTATGAACCGCTTAAGCGGATGGGCATAGACCAGGACAGCATCAAACCCACCACTGCCGTAATGGCAGCTTTTGATGGCAACCTCAGCACCCCCCTGGGGAGAGTTGACCTTCCTACCACTATTGGGGAAGGTGAAGGGCAGAAAACCGTCATCTCTGAATACATGGTGTTGAACATGAAGTCTCCATACAACGTCATCATCGGGAGACCCTGGTTACACCAGATAGGGGCGGTCACTTCGACCCTTCATCAGTGTCTGAAGTACGTCCACAATCAGAGCGTGCACTCGGTCCGAGGATGTCAGCCAACCTCACGAGAATGTCACGCTATCGCCCTCAAGGAGACAGCTCCAAAATAGCAATTACAGTACACTCGGGACTGTGCAGATCCAGTTTTCACTCACACTCCCGAGGTGGAAGATTGCCCATCTGGCGTTGAAGAGCCCCTGAGCCCAAGGGGACGTGATAGCCGAGCCAAGCCTGTTGGCGAGCCCATCAAGGTACTGGTCAGTTCAGAAGCAGAGGGGCGTTATTTGTACATCGGCCCAGACCTCACGCCGGCCGAGCAGGAAAAGATAGTCAGGTTTCTGAAGAACAACCTCTCTATCTTTGCTTGGGAAACCAGGGACATGGAGGGGATAGATCCTAATCTAATAACTCATAAACTGATGGTAGATCCAGATCACCCCCCAGTCAGGCAGAAGAGAAGACCGACCGCTCCCGAACGGCATCGGGTTATAGACGAAGAAGTCCAGAGGCTGCTAGACGCCAGGATGATACGGGAAGTTTTCTATCCCGAGTGGCTAGCCAACACTGTGCTCGTCAAGAAGAAGAACGGCAAGTGGAGAGTCTGTGTCGACTATACAGACCTCAACAAAGCATGCCCCAAGGACAGCTTTCCACTGCCGAGAATAGATCAACTGGTTGACGCCACTGCAGGGCATGAGCTTATGAGTTTCATGGACGCCTACTCTGGATACAACCAGATCCAGATGTACCCTCCAGATCAGGAAAAGACTGCCTTCATAACCGAAAGAGGACTCTACTGCTACAGAGTGATGCCTTTTGGTTTGAAAAATGCTGGAGCCACATACCAACGGTTGGTGAACAGGATGTTCAGCCCACTGCTTGGCAGCACCATGGAGGTATATATCGACGACATGCTGGTAAAGACCTTCCAGAAAGGCAGCCATCTCCAACACTTAGCCCAGACCTTCGATATCCTCAAACAACACAAGATGAAGCTCAACCCCTCGAAATGTACCTTCGGAGTTACGAAGGGAAAATTCTTGGGGTACATCGTCTCTCAAAGAGGTATCGAAGCAGATCCCACTCAGATCCAAGCCCTGATTGGACTGAAGTCACCAAAGACCAGAAAGGAGATTCAAGCACTGAACGGCAGAGTCGCCGCATTGAGCAGATTTATATCCAAGTCCACCGATCGTTGCCTACCTTTCTTTAGAGCCCTAAAGGGCAGCAAGGCTTTGCAATGGACAGAAGAATGCGAGCATTCCTTCCAAGAACTAAAGGAGTACCTGGCCTCTCCAGAGCTCCTGTCAAAACCTATACAAGGGGAAAAGCTGCTCCTGTATCTAGCAGTCTCTGAGAACGCGGTCAGTTCCGCACTAATCAGACAGGACAAAGGAGTACAGAGGCCTATATTCTACGTCAGTAGGGCACTCCTTGACACGGAGAAAAGATACCCAGAAGTAGAGAAGCTGGCCTATGCCTTGGTCATATCAGCCCGGAAGCTTCGACCTTACTTCCAGGCCCATCCAATTGAGATTCCAACTGCCTATCCTTTAAAGTCAATACTGAGGAAACCCGAGGTATCGGGAAGATTGGTCAAGTGGTCTGTGGAGCTAGGGGAGTTTGACATAGCATATGTACCCCGAAACTCCATTAAAGGGCAGGCCTTAGCTGACTTTGTAGCCGAGTTCACCCCGGCACTGCAGAACGAAGCACAAATCGCTGAAACTACAGGAACCTGGCTGCTGTATATTGATGGTTCGTCAACCGATCAAGGATCAGGGGTAGGACTGGTACTACAGTCCCCTGATGGACTTACATCGGAAAAAGCAGTCAGCCTGGGATTTAGGGCTTCTAATAATGAAGCTAAATACGAGGCCCTAATCTTAGGGATGAAGCTTGCCCTGGAATGCGAGGCTCAGAACCTCGATGTCTTCTCTGACTCCCAACTGGTAGTAAGCCAAGTTTTGGGAGAGTTTGCCATTAAGGATGACAGGATGCTTCGGTACTCCGAACTGGTAAACCGTTTAAAGCATTCCTTCCAAACTTTCACTATTCAGAAGATTGAGAGAAGTCAGAACTGCAGAGCAGATGCTCTGGCTAACATGGCCTCCCGCCTCAAGTCTGAAGCAGATTCCACCATTAAAATCTCTTTTCAACCAGGATCCAGCATTGAGGAAGCATCAGTTGCTCAAATTGATGAACAGACCCAGAGCTGGATTACCCCAATCCTCCAATATCTGAGATCCGGGCTCCTCCCAGAGGATAAAAACAAAGCCAGGAGAATCTGAATCAGAGCGGCCCGGTACCTGATCCTGAACGACAAACTTTACAGAAGGTCATACTCTCAACCTCTGTTAAAGTGTTTGGCTCCAGACGAGTCACAATATGTTTTGGCTGAAATTCACGAGGGAATTTGCGGGAATCACAATGGGAGCAGAACTATAGCCCACCGAGCTCTATCACAGGGCTACTACTGGCCCGGCATGCTGAAGCAGGCTAAAGAATATGTTCGGAAGTGTGACAAATGTCAGAGATTCGCCTCGTACCAACACCAGCCTCAGCACGAGCTCATCCCGATTCCTAGTCCTTGGCCCTTTGCTCAATGGGGAATGGACATTGTGGGCCCGTTACCACGAGCACCTCCAAACAGGAAGTACCTTTTGGTGGCTATCGACTACTTCTCTAAATGGGCCGAAGCCGAGCCTTTAACGCATATTACAGAAAAGGAAGTCGAAAGCTTCACCTGGAAGAACATTGTCTGCAGGTTTGGCATACCACGTGTAATTATCTCAGATAATGGGACACAATTTACTGGTAAAGGCTTCAAGGCATTCTGTGAAAATCTCAACATCAGGCAGCACTTTGCCTCTCCAGGCCATCCACAAGCAAATGGGCAGGCAGAGGTCACCAACCGAACAATCCTTGATGGGTTAAAGAAAAGGTTGGAACAAGCCAAAGGGAAGTGGGCAGAAGAGCTCCCAGGAGTCCTTTGGGCCTACCGTACAACCAGAAGAACTCCCACCTCTGAAACACCCTTCTCATTAGCCTATGGGACAGAAGCAGTAATTCCGGTTGAAATCGGTATGCCAACTCTGAGGACTGAGGCCTTTGAGCAAGAATCCAATGATCAGCAGCTGATGGAGAACTTGGATTTGCTCGAAGAAAGAAGGGATCAGGCCAGCATCAGGATGGAAGCCTACCAACAAAGAATGATCAATAAATCCAGGATAGGACTCAAGACAGTCAGCTTTCAAGTTGGAGACTTCGTCTTAAGAAGAGTCTTTCAGAACACCAAGGATCCCACCATGGGAAAGTTGTCACCAAATTGGGAAGGCCCCTACAAAGTAACGAAGGTCATTCGACCTACCACTTACTGGCTTGAAGACACGACTGGGAAACCTGTTCCTAGGCCATGGAACGTAGAACACTTGCGGAAGTATTATCAATGAAGATGTTTTTTCTTTTACTTCCTTAAAATGATCCATCTATTAATGCACAGGCCTCCAGAGCCTGGTCCATCTATTAATGCACAAGTCTTATGACTTGGTCCATCTATTAATGCACAGGCCTCCAGAGCCTGGTCCATCTATTAATGCACAGGCCTCCAGAGCCTGGTCCATCTATTAATGCACAAGTCTTATGACTTGGTCCATCTATTAATGCACAGGCCACCAGAGCCTGGTCCATCTATTAATGCACAAGTCTTATGACTTGGTCCATCTATTATGCACAGGCCTCCAGAGCCTGGTCCGTCTATTAATGCACAGGCCTCCAGAGCCTGGTCCATCTATTAATGCACAAGTCTTATGACTTGGTCCATCTATTAATGCACAGGCCTCCAGAGCCTGGTCCATCTATTAATGCACAAGTCTTATGACTTGGTCCATCTATTATGCACAGGCCTCCAAAGCCTGGTCCATCTATTAATGCACAAGTCTTATGACTTGGTCCATCTATTAATGCACAGGCCTCCAGAGCCTGGTCCGTCTATTAATGCACAGGCCTCCAGAGCCTGGTCCATCTATTAATGCACAAGTCTTATGACTTGGTCCATCTATTAATGCACAGGCCTCCATAGCCTGGTCCATCTATTAATGCACAAGTCTTATGACTTGGTCCATCTATTATGCACAGGCCTTCAGAGCCTAGACCATCTTCAACTAGCGGGTTCTGTAATCCAGTCTATCCAAAGGCAGAAGTTCCGAGCACCTGTCAACTAAAGTTTACTAGAACGGAATACCTCGGATCTGACACTTACATTATTTGACTTATCTGTCAAACAAACCAGCACCATGGTTTCAACCAAAGGTGAAGTACTTCGATTCTGGCATTTTTCTAAGTTTTTGATTTATTTTCAGAACAATCGGCAACGCATTAGAAGATGCTTAAGTTTCAAAAGAGCACATTCACAGAAAATATCAGATCTGAGAAGAAGAAATTCAACTTTATTAATAACTCAAAAAGATTTACATCAGTACCAAGACACTATTACAGAAGCTATTACAGAAGCTATTACAGAAGCTACGCTTGGCAACATAATGGCTCTTCTCCTAGGATGATAAAGGGGCACAAGATCCAAAACCTTCAAAACCGCCTTCATCGGCTCCATTTGAAAGGAAGGAACCCTGAACCCCAGTCTGCATCACGTAGTACCCAGGCCATTTCATCATCACTATCACTAGTCCCATGACCAACGGATGATGAGGGCTCTGAGCTTCAGGAGACTTGTCATTCTCCACCTTTGTAATCGGCATAACGCCCCAGCCAATTGAAGCAAGGGTTCCTGCCAAGTCACAAAGGGGAGGAGGCGGCCCCCATTCATCTCCCTCAGAGCAGTTGTCACTGCCGAGTTATAAGCGGGAGGAGGCAACCCACCTTCAATCTTCTTCTTCACACCGTCTGTTTCACCCCAGCCACTTGGAGCAAGGGTCTCTGACAGGGCGTGAGGAAGAGAAGGCAACTCACCTTCGTCTTCATCACCAACGCTCCAGGCCTCGGTTGAATCAAGGAGGGGCCACCACCAGTCTCGACTAGATATCAGAGGAAACAAGAAGACTTGTGCCTCCTTCAATCCTTCCTTGGAGACTGAAAATAGGGGAGGGTTAACTTTTGGCCACAGTTTAATTATTCCTAACTCAGGCAAGGAATCATCCATCATCTCCGGACGAGTGGAAGAACTCCGGCAGCATATAAAAACCTCTCTTACAAGCAATTCGGGGAGCAAAAGGGTTGAGCACAACCATATGCCCTCGTTTCCATATATATAGACGCTGGAAGACCAAAGGCCACCGAGTTGAACCGTCACAACGATTAAGCGAAGTGCTAGCTTCGAAATCCCAAACGGCGGAGGTGCAATAAATGGAGTATTAAACCACCTTCTCGGGAGAAACAAAAGGCAGGACCATACACGTAATACACAGGCTTTTAATCTTTCCCATACATGTGACGTGACGGTTTCTCCATGTCATTGACACTTACAGGACCACATGTACAGCAGAGGTCCATCAACTATGACGTTTCTTGATTTCTAACAGATCTGGAGACAGAAGATCTGATCAACCAAACTACAACCGCAAAGATATCCACTTATTATTGTCCCCGAATTCAGAACAGTTAGCTTTGAAATACTTCAAAACAGCAGTCTCCAATTACTGGCCTAAGGCAAGTAAAGAAGTTCGGAACACAGCTCCCTGCAGAAGAAAATCTGATCTGGTGTACACTAAACTCCAGAGCAGGGTAACTTGCAACAATTATTACCATCAACTACACGTTAAGGCACTACAGAGCTATATAACTCAAAGATATGCACGAATGCTACAGAACAATATAACCAAAGAGGCGAGTATTAACCAAAAGACTGTTCCATTAAACAAATGTATGTCTCAAGTACATTGAAAAATAACAAAATATGGATCCTAAGCCTGATCAGCAGAAACAGGATCAACGACAGGAGAAGGTTCGGCAGGTACAGTATCGACCACCTCAGTCGGTACAACCACTTCCGTGGGATCGGCCGGGAGGACATCAGCCACTTCGTCCTGGTTGGCCTTTGGAGGTTCAGACCCAGGCGGCACAATGGAGGAAACGTCTAGGTCAGGAAACTTGGCAAGAAGCCGAGAGCGGAAGTTATTAAACCCAAACGTAATCAAACGATGGGCCATTCCTTCCAGCTTCGACCTCATCTCTTCCTCATTGTCCACTAATGCCTGCTCCACGGCTGCATCGAGCTGCCTACTGTGCTGGTACCGCAAGCTGTTCATCTCCACTTGCAACCTCCTCGCCCGCTCAACGGCAAGGTTCCTCTCCGATTCCATCACTATCAAGGAGTTCTGACACTCCTTCAACTTCTCCGCAGAATCGTGAGCCTCCGACCGAGCAGTACCCAACTAGAGCCCCAGTTCGTCCAGATTGGCCCTAAGTTGGTCGAGCTCCTCCACAGATGGAGAAACCTCCACCAAAGCAGAAAGGGTATGCAAGGTCTGCATAACACAAGGAAAACGACTCAAACACCAGTAGAAACGCTTAAAGGTAAGGAAAATATGGTTCTAACGAGCTCACCTTAACCTGAAGAGCGGTCAAGTCAGCAAGCAGCTTCCCAGACGCCTGAGGCTTAATTTTAACTGAGCCTTTGGCCCAGAACTCACTCAGAATCTTCTTGGCTCCCTGACCAGCAACGTCAGGAGCCACCGATGATGATGCCTCCTTACCCGCTCGACAAGACGGGATTGGAGGAACCACTGTAATAGGAACTACCATTCTATTTTCATCAACATTCACTAATTGCATTTGAGGATCAGTCTCAGAAGGACTCCCCAAACCAGAATGTGATTCTAAGCCAAACATGGCGAACAAGAGAAAGAGATGAAACAGATAAGAAGGGATGAAGAAGGGGACTAAAAGTCGAACCTGAGATCAAGAAAGGGTTATGAACACCGGAGATCCTCCAAAACTCCAAGATATGTCAAATGGCGATCTGGTATTGTAGAAGTAAATGCAGAAGAAAGGTATGAAAGACCTTTCCCTCTCTCTATATACGCATTCGAAATATGAGCCTTCCAAGACGAGCCGACACAACGGTTGAAAGTAATGATGAGTTCTCGAGTATAGGCTGCGCAATAAATGGCGCGTTAAACCGGCTTCTTGAGAAATGGGAAGGCAAAACGTATGACTCTTCACAAAGCCCTCAACCCTAGTTAAAACCCTAGCTTTTGACAAGGGCTCGGGGGGGGAGTAGCTGATATACCATAAACAGACACACCAATCAGTTTGAGACACGTGTGCCTACCAGATTAACAAATCTCGATCTTACAGAGCTCATATATGTCGGTCATACAGAACAGCTATAAGCTTTCGGGGTATTCTCATATATATCTATCATACAGAGCAGCCATAAGCCTTCGGAGCATTCTTATTTATATATCATTCAGAACCGATGAACTCGGTCATACAGTACAGATGAAGCATTCAGGATATTCTCATGTACATCGTCCAGACCTCCTGTTCTGGACAGTATTTATTCGACACTGCATATATGGTTTCCTTAACAGCCGTTAAGCGGGGAATAAGGAAACAGCCTTCAACACGGAAACTACTATCTATGGTTATCTCCATCTACGATTCAATGCTCCACAAGGTAACTGCAAATCTCTGATGATCAAATCCCGATATTCGTGGCGGCAAAACCTAATCAGAATTAGGATAACCACGGCTTATATATTAAACCCTAGAGGTACGCTTTGGATTCTTATGCTCATTCTTTGACTTTCAATACAGTCTTTCAATTCCCTTACTTACTTAAGCATCGGAGCGGCTACCGCCGGAGCCAATCCGGTGGTCCTCTGATCATCTTTCTGAGTGTTCTACAGGTCACGGAGCCCTCACGTGTTGCGAGTCAAAAAGTGCAGCATCAGATATAGATATCAAAATAAAAAGATAATAAATAATCCATAGCAAAAGAAACAAAGCTACATCAATCCAATATGGTCAACAATAAAAAGATAATAAACAATCCATAGTTAATGCAACAAATACAATCCAGCCTCACCACATCAAACACTCAAGTATATCACTCATCATTAAATAAATTCTCTAGACGAGTGGCCAAACGCTAAATGTCGCTAGCAGTCTGCTACTGATAGGCCCATATCTCTGTTTGCTAGCGAGACACATGTGATCAAGCAACTGTTATTGTCTATCAAAGATCCCTCGAAATGGGAGATAAAAATCAATCTGAATTTGCTGATAATGCTAGTCTAGATCAGCCTAAGTCACTGGTTGTGAAGATCTAGTAGCTCCTGAGGAAAATGAATTTGTATGAGGTTGAGATGTTGATGGGGGAACTAGAGGAATGCCCTTAATATCATCCACTAGGAAGTCATCAACATCAGGTGGAGCCTGTGGTTGACCATGCCGAATATAACTCCTAGATTATGAGCGTGTAGCCTCCTAGAACTCACGCAGCTGAAGCACTTTCTCATCTGTGTGAAAGAATGGGACGGAATGATAGGCACATATCTATGTAATCATACAACCGAATAGAAGGGCGTTGGTGCTCAAACGAGGAGCAATGGCCACGACGATGTATCAAAAAATGAGAGTAGAGGCATCAATGTGAAAACCAGTCCTTATAGCATGGAGAAGATGTCCATGCGACACCCTAAATGAGCTAGTATGACTCATTGGATGAAGAACTGAACAGAAAATCAAGTGAAGGAAGCGATAGTCCTCAATAAGGGACCGGAGCCCCATCCGAGAGGGAAAGATACTAACTCCATCCACACGAAAGTAGTCGCAATAAGCACCTCAGATGAAGTGACAATAATAGGAAAGTAGGGGTACTGAATATCAAACAATCTTGTGATATCAAGACGAATAGCTAAAATATATAGGAAGAGATATGTCAAAGTGAATGCCTCGAACATATGCATGAACTAAGTCCTGGCCCACTATGAACTCGAGCTTCGCGTAAAATTCGCGAACTAATGGATAATTTGCTTGACTCTGAATAGAAAGACTAGGAAGCCGTCCTCTCTTTGTGAAATGAAGAAGGGCCATGGTGCCTTGAAAATCATCTACAATGACAAACCGCTCATGGAGCATAGTTTGGGTGTTAAACTGAGAGAACTTATCTCGAACTACATCATACCTAAACTGACTTGCTATCAACTATGGTACATAATGTACCATGTACAAAAACAACGATGGGTCAATGGGCTAACAATGTTTGGGGCCATCAAGAGCACCAACATAGAATGAAAATAGAGAGGGAAGATCTTACAATGGCACTAAGTTCAAATACTGCACTAGTAGTTTTAGACTAGTCCTATAATCTAGCAATGGAGTAAGGAAACCAAAGAAACTCAAAGAGAGACACGAAAGAATGGAAGATCTTGAGGTGCTTAGTGATGTAACCGAAACAAAATTTGGTTTGATAAACCAAACCAAAAAAATCAAAATATGAGATGAACTATAAGAGACGAGAAGTGAGGGTGTTTGAGAGGAACATGGAAGAAAGTGAAAGAAAAAAAGAGCACATGTCGCGCAATTAATACGTTACGATGCCTCAGGTTCCACATTTTCTTGCTCAAGCGAAGTGGCAGCTCGCTCCACTAACTAGCGCAGTACTAGCCAAAATAACTGTTGCTAGTTTTCTAAAAAACTTTCAATCCTTTTGAGTTTTGCATGTAAAAATATTCTAAACTTGGTCTCAAACCCCCCCCCCCCCCCTCTCTTTTTAAATAAAATAATCCTTATAAAACAAAAAAAATATAGGCAAAATCCATTTTAAGTGTTAGAGACTATGATCAAAATTGATTCAATTTTGTGTGAAATCCCTCAAAGTCTAAAACACTTAATAACTTCCAATTTCTCTCTCACTATTCTTTCTTAGTGAATTATGATATGAAAATATAGTCACCATCCCATGAAATGTAATGAAGACAAAGATTTTTACTACAGTATTGTATAATTCAATAGACAATAAGAGCAAACAACTATAGTAAATCATCATGAAGAGAAAATTCATAAAAAAAACTCACCCTTGATCTGACTCCCTCAATCAATCAAGATTTTCAACAAAAGAAACGAATTTGATTTCAATGTAGCTTTCACATTATTGAAGAGGCAGTTCTTTTCAATAGTACACTAACCCCTTTAACATAATTCACACTGGCTCATAGGTAGCCATTTCCTTGCACAATTGAATATAATAAGAATTTTGATATTGGCTTTTTTTTTTTGTTTAATAAAAAAAGAATTGCTCTCAAACAATCGTTTCAACCATGGACTCATTAAAAATTAAACATTAAACTGATATGAAAGCTTATCATCAAGCTCACATTCATGGAATGGCTATGCATGTGTAATTACTAAAAAACAAACTAAAATGCAATCAAGTGTAAAGGCTTTTAGGAAGAAACACCAAACTAAGTTACTTTAATCATGATCTCTAATACTTAAATTGCCATTTTTTAAATTAATATTTCCTAAAAACAACTTAAGAAAATAAAAATAAATAAATAAATCAAAAGACAGAATAAGATAGACAAAAAAAAAAAAGGACAAGCCTAAATCTCTACCATAGCTATAGACAATGATTCAGCAAGCTTTGCGTATTTTAAGATTATGGAAGCAATGAACATTCACTCAATTGAACAGATACCGATATAATCCCTAAGGTTTTCAAATCGAAGACCATCTAACGGTTTGATGAAATTATCAGCAAGTTGATGTTCAGTAGGTACATATTGCATAGCGATGATATTCTCTTTAACTAGTTCACGAATGAAATGATGTCAAATATCAATATGTTTTGTCCGTGAGTGCTTAACCAAATTTTTGGATATATTGATGGCATTTGAATTGTCACAAAACACTACCATTGTGCTACTTTCAATCCCATAATTCTTGAGCATTTGTTTCATCCACAATGAGCACAAAAACTGCCTGGAACAATATATTTAGCTTTAGTTGTGGATAAGGATATGGAATTCTGTTTCTTACTATGCCAAGAAACCAAGGCATTACCAAGATAGAAGCATCCATCGAAAGTACTTTTTGGTTAGCAACATTACCGGCCCAATCCATATTTGAGTATACAACTATGGTAACATTGGTATCAAATAGATATTAAAGACCATATCCTTGGGTTGCACTCACATATTAAAGACTTCTTTAGATTTGATTGAAATCAAGTGTTTACACCAACACTAAAGGCAATGTCAAGACGACTAGAAGTGAGATAGAGTAGGCTACCTATCATGCTCTTATATAAAGTAAGATCTACATCAATGCTTGTAGTTGTTTTGCTAAATTTAGTGCTAGTATTCATAGGAGTCCTAGCATGCTTAGCAAAATCAAGGCTAAATTTCTTTATTAACTCATTGGCATATTTTGATTGAGATATAAAAATCCCATCTTTCAACTATTTTAACCCGGAATCCTAAAAAGAAATTAAGTTCCCCAACCATACTCATTTCAAAATCAACCCACATTTCTTCAGCAAATACTTGAGTATGCTTATTGCTAGTGGAACAAAAAACTATGTCATCGATATAGACTTGGGCTATGATAAAGTCCTTCCTTTCATTTCTAACAAACATTGTTTATCTGCTCCTTCTCTTGAAAATCCTATTTCAAGAAGATATGTTGAAAGTCATTCATACCAAGCTCTAGGAGCTTGTTTCAATCCATAAAGGGCTTTTTTTAGGCGATAAACATGCTTTGGACTTTATGAGTCCTCAAACCCCTTAAGTTGTTCCACATAGACTTCTTATCTTAGAATGCCATGAAAAAAGGAACTCTTTATATCTATTTGAAATAATTTAAATTTCAAATGGCAAGCTACAACTAAGAGCAATCTCACACTCTCTGTCCAAACTACAAGAGAAAATATCTATTCAAAGTCTATACCCCCAATCTGGGTATAACCTTGAGCCACTAACCTAGCCTTATTCCTTACTATGGTACCATGTTCATTCAATTTATTTTTGAAAATCCATTTTGTACCAATTACGTTGAAATTATTAGGCTTAGGCACTAGCTCTCAAACATCAAGTTTAGTGAACTGAAGCAACTCTTCTTGCATTGCAAGTATCTAGTCATTATGCTGGAAAGCTTTATTCATATTTTTAGGTTCCACTTTTAAAGTGAGACAATGAAAGCTCACTTCATTTTCTAATTGAGCTCTAGTCATGACACTTTTGTTTAAATCTCTAAGTATATTTGAGGCATCATGACTCTTGGACACCCAAGTTGGTACACCAACATCATGAGTTGATAAGGTACATTTAGTCTTTCTCAACTATTCATCCCTAGATGTGGGGTTTGTTGATTTCTCTACAAGAGGGTCAACCATATTGATTACCTCATCATCAGATTCTTTCCTAGTTGTAACTCTTTCATCATCAATAGTTACATTGATTGATTCCATAACGATCCCCATTCTAAAATTAAGAACTCTAAAGGTTCTACTGTTAAAGGAATATCCAAGAATGATACCTTCATCGCTCCGTTGATCAAACTTTCCTAAATTTTCTCAGTCTCTTAAGATATAGCACACACTATCAAAGACCTTGAAATATTTAAGGTTAGGTTTCTTGCCATTCCATAACTCATAAGGAGTTTGGTTAGAACTAGGTCGCAAGTAAACCCTGTTACTTGTATGGCAAGCCGTGTTAACTGCTTCTACTAAAATATTTCTAGGCACTCCCTTATTATGGAACGTAGCCCTAGCCATCTCTTGGATGACTCTATTCTTTCTCTCAACTACCCCATTTTTTTGAGGTGTATATGAAGTTGAGAATTTATGTTTAATCCCTAGAACATCATAATATTCAATAAGTTTTGATTTATCAAACTCTTAACTGTGATCACTTCTCATTCTAGAGATCTTGTATTCTTTCTCATTTTGAATCTGTTAACAGATTTTAATGATTGTATCATACACATCATTTTTCTATCTCAAGAAATCAATAAAGCAATAATGAGAGAAGTCATCTACCATAACCAGGATATATCTCCTACCTCCTAAACTCTTAGTACATGTTCGACCCATGAGATCCATATGCAATAATTGAAAAGGTCTTAAGATGGCTAGCAATGTAGAATTCTTATATGAAACTCTTGTTTGCTTTGCATTTTGGCATGTTCCACATATACCAGGTAAAGTCCTACTTAACTTTGGTAGGTCACGAACTAAGCCTTTATTTAAAAGTTTTTTCAGGTCTTTTAAGTTCGAATGGCCTAGTCGATCATGCCACAAGTTATATCCCTTAAATGTGTCACTGTTGCATATGATAGTCGGATTTAGATTAATATATAGCAATTGTCTAATATCTTAATCCCTTGCAGTATACACTTTCCACTATCATCGACCGCCTTACATTTCTTCCTATTAAAGTGTACAATATAGCTATCATCACATAATTGGCTAATACTAATTAGATTAGCTTTAATCCCTTCGACATACAAACACATTTGTATGATTCGTCCTCCAATGTTACCTTCACTTCTCTTTTATTTTTGAGTTCTAGTTCAAGATTTTGAATTTTGGCAAGAAGGCCATTTTTTTCTTTATCATTTGAACTAAAAAGAGTTTTCAGTTTCTCATTCTCAGTTATAAGGACATTTTTTTCCTTCTTCAAAACTTTTAACTTCTTAATTAGAGTAGATCTATCAGTTTTGATTTAACTGACAAGTGACTGATTAACATCTATGGAACTTTTCACTTTTTCACATAATCTGAGTTATATGGTTAACTTCATATTGGTTTTCTTGAGTTGGAGTCACTTAGTATACAGTTGCTCATAAGCAGTATGTATATCTCTTTCCTCTTCATCAATATCACTCTTACTCTTGACAGATTCACTACCTTTAGACATATATTCACTATCAACATGAGATTGTGAACTTTGAGGAAGGTCTAAGGTAGCTGTGATGGCTAACAGTTATTGTTCTTCTTAATTGTCTTCACATTTACTTTCTTCCTCCTCCTTACCCTCACTTTCAGTATAGGTGGATTTCATTGCTTTATTATTGTTTTGTTTGTTCCTTATTTTATTAGAATAATATGCTACTATGTGACCATGGTTATGGCAATCATAGTACTCTATAGGAGATTGACTAGGTGATTGATTAGAAGATCTTTTCTTATCGCCACTAGAGGAGGACTTGACTGACTTGTCTTTTGAGTTATTAAAACCAGATAAGTTTCTTTTGGAAAAACTTGATTGGTTTTTGGAATTGGATTTTTTGTTCTTCCAAAATCTGTTGAAGCGTTTGACAAACATGGCAAGTTCATCTTCTTGAAGAAGTGTTGTCTCAGTGCTAATTTCTTATTCTTCCTCATATTTTACAGATTTTAAGGCAATCCCCTTATTTTTTCGAGATTATCTACAAATCAATTCAAAGGTTTGAAGAAACCCAATCAACTCATCTACTTTTAGAAAGTCCATATCATTACTCTTTTCAATAGTAGTAACTTTGGGTTGAAATCTCTCAGGTAGAGATCTCAAGATTTTTCTAACAATCTTTAATTCTTCTAGCTTCTCTCCTAGACTAAAAGAGAAATTTACAATGTCATTGTAAACACCTCATTTTGAGACGCTTGATTTCATATAGTTAGTTTTTTCATTTTTTGGAAGTTACGATGATATATCCCACCTAGGGGTATTTTAGTAATCACGTTTCACCCATAGAAGGAAAATTTGGTTATTATGCCCACCGAGGACATTTTGGTCATTTCTAGTGTTTCCCTACCCCTTAGGGATAGTTTGGTAAATACTAGAAGTTTTTCACATTCTAGAGGTATTTTTGTAATATTGGTGTCATTTTGCCCTTTAGATGGCACTTTGGTAATTATAGCTTATTTCTATCCCATATAGGTTATTTTAGTCATTCATGGATATACATGTGATTTTCATACCATTTTACCCATATAAGGTTAATTTGGTAATTTTAGCGCTTAGGAACAATTTTGACTTTTTATGCCTTAGTAGAATTTTTTTAATTACCTTGTCCCTAAATTCTCCACTGAATTAGGGGTGAAATAGTAAATATAAGTATGCGCCCAAAACTTGCCAATTTTCCTCCATTCCTTATTCTAATGGATTTGCCTAGATTTGTGCACCAAATACTTACCTATTTTCCCTCCTTCCTTGTCCTCAAATAATTTTCAAAGCAAACTCTTTATTTTAAGGGATTTATTTTCACTTGTGCATCAAATAACTTCCTAATCTAATTTGTTTTCTCATTAAGCATTAATCTTAGCCATCCATCCATAGCATTCATTGTGAGCCCTTAGATCAAACCTCCTAACTTTTTTCCCATAAATAAGACCCTAGCCACCATAATAAAGTATAAAAAAATTAGTAACCAAGTGCTGCTGCAATAATTCTCTCTCTTCTTTATCTATATTTCTTGTTCCATATTTTTTAACTTTCATTCTACACAAGTCAAGTTTCTACACAATCTCTGTTCTATACAAGCTTTCTTCTACAAGAGTTTTTTTCCACACAAGCTTTGTTCTATACAAGCAAGAGTTCTAATCTATTGAAGACGAAGTTCTACACCATTAGAGATTCAAAATCAAGGAGTTCAAGCTCAAACCTTGTCTGATTCAACGTAAACAATCAAATACGATTCCTAAAATCCTACTATTTTCTCTTTTCCCAATTCAATTCATCTTATCACTCTTGATAGAATCAACTGAATCGGGAAACTACATTGGCTCTAATTCTCTTATCTAAATGGATATGTAGGACACCTCATGGGCCCTAGTCTACTCTTTTTCCTTAATCTTATTTACTTTATGTAATTTTCTTATTTTATTTATGTTCTCTCTCTCTCTCTCTACTTTTCTTCTTGTGGGTGCCAACACTGAAAAAAAATGAAAAGCGTGTTAATTCCTTTTCGTGGATTTAGAAAGATCCCAGCTATCTCATTCACTAAAGGTGAGAAAGAATGCCTCTTATAGAAGATAGAGAAGTTGAGGAGTAATCAACTTGTTTTTGGGCAAGAAACAAGCAAATCCGTTACAGTAGAAGATAATTATAAAAAAAAAACAATTGAAAAGGAATACTTCGCCTTGTCTCCTAATTACATTTGAAAGATCCCTGGACATGGATCAAATAAATAAAGCACTGAAATAAAAAAAATAAAAAAACAAAAACCAAAGAAAACATGGATCCGGGGGCTAAGGTACGAAGTGGGAAGGTGTTAGGCACCCACCTCACCTGATCTGAATGGATCAGCCTTGAATATTCACTTGCAAGGCTATTTTGTTATGAGAAACTAAAAGATGGGTGTGAGTCTAGAAAAGAAAAATAATAAATAATCTAATGTAAAGAAATAAGACAGAACAGAAAAGATAGAAAGAAGATCTAACTTGGGCCCGAAGGCTTCTTATGTATCCTTTCAGACAACGAAATCAGAGTCACGTAGTTCTCCAGTTTACTCTCTTTTATCAAGAGTGATAAAAAAAAGCGAGATCAACCAGGTCTAAAAATTGTTAAGGGTTGGAGAGTGTACCTTATTCAGTCGTGATAGTCGAGCAGCACTTCGGCTAGGAAAATCTGGATTGGAGGCTTCAATCAAGCAAATCTCCAACTTGTTCTTCAGTTTGGAAAGTGTCACTTCAGCTTGCTTCATGAAGAGAGGCTGTCACTTCAGTAGAGTTTCGGCCTTGGGAGAGGGAGAGTTCTTGTAGAGAAAACTCTAAAACGAAACTAAAAGCGTAAGGCTATAGAAATCATCTTTCATTCGTCTATTTTCATGTCCCGAAAACTGATGGCCTAAGGCTCTATTTATAAGAAAATATAGAGATTTGATCCAAGGGTTTAAGATGAAACCCTAAAATGGAGGGCTAGGATCATGTCTTATTACTAGTATAAGGTTTAAAAAAATACCAGAGTTATTGATAACCATCAAACAATCCTAAGGGGAAACCGTGAAGGATTTCATTGGGAGGTTCACCAAGGAGCTCACCTTGGTAGAAGGATGTGAGGAAAGGCTCAAAATAGTAGCTCTGACAACTAGTTTGATATTCAGAAGGTTAAACGACTCACTTATTAAGAGTCCCCCTCGAGTATGTCAGAACTGCTCTTAAAGGCTTATAAATACATCACCCTTGAGAATATGAGATCGTAAGAGTCCAAGAAATAGACCCAAAAGGAAGAATAGGTACCCCCAAAGGCTTTAAAGGATGAAAAAAAAAAAAAGACTTCAGAGTCTAGAGAAATGTGAACGAAGGGAACAACCTAATTCCTCCACCAAGAAGCCTAAAGCCTATACACCCCTAAATGCTCCTCTAAGGTATATCCTTCATTAAATCCACTCAAATGGAGACCTTAAATGGCCTGAGAAGCTTAAAGGAAGCCTTAGAAGAAGAAATATGGCCAAATACTATGAGTTTCATAGGGATCATGGCCACACTACTAATGAGTGTCGTGTTTTGAAGTAAAAGATTGATAACCTGATTTGTAAGTGAAAGCTTCGAGAATTCATGCAAATGGGGTAAAGGTAGGATGATCAACAACAGAGGCAGGATGATTGATAATAGAGACAGCCTTAGAGGCAACAAGAAGTATGACCTAAGGGTCTAGAAAACCAAGGGAGAGGTGACCAATTTCACTGTGTGATTTATGTCCTCCATATTGATGATATCAAGATTAGAATGTCGAATAGAACACGTAAACGGTATGCTCGGGAAGCCAAATCTAAGTTACCAATATTTGGCATCAATTCTATGAAGAAGAAATAGAAGTCAACCCCTCTAATAGAGTTCACAGATTTGGACGTGGTAGGAGTACACTTCCTACATAATGACTCCTACATAATTTCTTTGAAAATTTCTAATGTTGAGATTATGAGGGTACTTATTGATATATATAGTTAGACCAACATCCTGTTCACCCTCCCTTTCTAGGAGATGAAGATTGATCTGAAAGAGGTTTGACCAACAATAGCAGTAATGGAGAGTTTCAACGGGGATTTAAGCTACTCGATTGGAACCATCAAAACTTCAATCACTATTAGAGATGGTGAAGACCAGAGGACTTTTCTCATCGAACTTATGATCATCGGTGTTGTTTCCTCCTATAACATGATCCTAGGAGGACCTTGAATTCATGCATTTAACGTAGTAACGTCAAATCTGAACTAGTGTTTAAAATACATACTAGGAGACAAAGTGGTGACTATTAGGGGCTGCAAGCCAACCTTAAAGGAATGCCAAGTTATTGCCTTAAAATCAAAATCCCTTAAATAATAATCACAAAAAGCGCTCGGGAACGAAGTAATCTTGAGCACGGATCTAGAAGATGAAAGGGACTACTCTTGTAAGGTAGAGGAACCAAAAGAGACTAAGAATATTAAGTAAGCAAAGAATTAAGCTGAGATATGTATTGATATAGTACCAATGTGTTCTAATCCATGATTTAGGATCACCAGCAAGGACATAGAGATAAGACGAATGCAAAGGCAAGTCAAGTTACGAGTAAGTAAGTAACTATGGACACTGGACCACTGGTGAGTAACCTTGAATCTTGAAGTTAAGACTTTTCCATGACTTCTATGTAATTTCTTTGAAAGTTTCTAATTTTGAGATTATGAAGGTACTTATTGATATAAGCAGTTAGACCAACATCCCATTCACCCTCCCCTTCTAGGAAATGAAGATTGATCTGAAAGAGGTTTGACCAACAATAGCAATAATGGTAAGTTTCAACGGGGATCTAAGCTACTCGATTAGAACCATCAAAATTCCAATCACTATTGGAGATGGTAAAGACCAGAGGACTTTTCTCACTGAACTTATGACCATCAGTGTTGTTTCCTCTTATAACCTGATCCTAGGAAGACCTTGAATTCATGCACTTAATGTAGTAACATCAAACCTGAACTAGTGTTTAAAGTTCATACTAGGAGACAAAGTGGTGACTATTAGGAGCTGCAAGCCAACCTTAAAAGAATGCCAAGTTATTGCCTTAAAATCAAAAACCCTTAAATAACAATCATAAAAAGCGCTTGGGAACGAAGAAATCTTTAACGCAGATCTAGAGGATGAAATGGACTACTCTTGTAAGGTAGAGGAACTAAAAAAGACTAAGAATATTAAGTAAGCAAAGAATTAAGCTGAGATATGTATTAATATAGTACCAATGTGTTCTGATCCATGATTTAGGATCACCAGCAAGGACATAGAGATAAGACGAATGCTAAGGCAAGTCAAGTTACTAGTAAGCAAGTAACTGTGGACACTAGACCACTGGTAAGTAACCCTGAATCTTAAATTGAAGAATTTTTCATTAAATATAGTTCTTTATAGCTTTATAACATTACATGCAATTTTTTTCAGCTTTACAATGTGTTTCAGACTATTGTGCTAAATGTTTTAACTGCATGTCTGTTTTCAAAATACGGAAATAAATGTTTGAAATGCATACTTTTAAGTAGCATCTCTTTAAATGTTTTATAGTATAGATAGCTTAAAGAATGTTTTGCAAGCATGTTTTTAGTTTTTATGTGCCTTACGACACCCTACCGAAGGTTAAGAGCTGGTGGACTTCCAATAAGTCTTTATAAGCGACCCGACCAGAAGTCTGAATCTAGTGAGAATATCATGTAAGCCCAAAGCTCTAAATTATATAGAGGTCGCCAATGTGACATTTACAATCCCCAAGAACTGAGCTTATGAGATATATAACACAAAGTTTTTTACGGCTAAAGTTTACAGGTCATAATATGACAACCTAGAGTCCTAAAGGACAACAGTTTTAGAAAGTGTGGCATGTCTTATTTGTTCACAAGTATCAAATTTTATGATATTATGTTTAACTTGCAAAACTATCTAGCATAAACTCTTGCATGATTTCCAGTATATATCTTGCAACTCTTAGTTATATGGTTATGTTTTAAGAATGCTAGTAGCTTTTAGTACATATCTTTTCTATAGTTATCCATGAAAGTTTACAAAAAGGGGTTTTCCCGAAAACCCATGACAGGGAACCAATGTTACTCATAAGGTTTTCAATAAGCTCACAGGGTTTTATCCTACATCTTTTCCGGAATGACTAAGAAGTTATAGATCCAAATCTTAGTAAGCTAAAATGACTAAAAACTCTAGCCAAAAAAGGATTAGTATCCTAGCCATGGACATAGCAACCTGAAATGACATATAGCAAACTGATGTGATAGCTTGGAGTATGAATGGAATGTGAATGATATTCACTGATGATGTATTAGTTTAAAGACTCATGTATAATGTAATGTTTGGCTTATATTATTGTATATCTGATGTTATGTTACTTATGATCAATCGAGTGTGACTGCATTCAACAAAAATTTTACAGATTCAGATTTTCGTTACATAACTTTATATGACTGAATGCAATGTACTTAGAAATGTAAAAAGACTTTGGTTAGATACGTCATCGATATGATAAATATTGTTAGTGTATTAGTAAAATACCTAACTGGCCAGTCATTATCCCTAATTCGCATAGGGTAGGGTTTGGGATGTAACACCAACCATATAGAAGGATGCCAAAGAACATGTAAAGTAGTGTGACAAATGTCAAAGGTTCGCTCTATACCGGCATCAGCCTTTCAGGAATTCATTCCTATTACAAGCCCTTGGCTATTTGTTTAGTAAGCCATGGGACTTGTTTGGCCATTGCTTACAGCTACTCAAAACAAGAAATTCCTTCTAGTAGACATAATTACTTTACTAAATGGGTGGAAGCCCAACCTTTGGCCAATATTACAGAAACAAAAGTATGAAACTTCACATGGAAAAACATTATGTACAGGTATAGGACCCCAATGTCTTTATTACAAACAATAGGACATAATTAGAGGGTAAAAGCTTTAAGAAATTTTGCACAAACCTCAACATCACTCAACACTTCTCCTTTCACATGGAAAAACTTTGTCTACACGTATAGGATTCCCAAAGTCTTGATTATAAACAATGGGAAATATTTCTAAGATAAAATAATCAAGAAATTTTGCATTGACCTCGACATCACTCAACACTTCTCCTTTCTAGGGCACCCTCAAGAAAATAGGTAGGCTAAAGTCACCAACATATCTATTATAGAGGCTTTCAAGAAAAAGGTTAGACTCAGCTAAAAGAAAATGGGTGGACGAGCTGCCTAGAGTCCTCTAGCCTACTGAACTATGAAAAGAATCCCAATTAGGGAGACACCTTTCTCATTAACTTTCGAAATTGAGGTTGTCATTCTGGTAGAGATTGGGCTCCCTTTTCTTAGATTAGATATGCATGATCTAGAAGAGAATATTGCCTTACTCTAGAAAACCTTAACTTTCTAAGGGAAAAGAGAAAATAAGTTCAAATCAAGATGGCCTCTTACAAGCAAAGAATTTCTAGATACTTCAATAAGATGGTAAAATACATAAGTTTTCTAGTCGATGATCTAGTACTTAAAAGGGTCTTCCTGAACACCAAGGAATCAGGCATTGAAAAGCTATCTCCTAACTGGAAAGGACCATACCAAGTAGTGAAGTCATTCAAACTTACCACCTATTGACTAGAGGATCTAACTGGAAAGCCAGTCCCATGACCTTGAAACATAGAGCATTTAAAGAAATACTATCAATAAAAGTTCTTATCTTTTAGTTCACATTCTTTGCTCTTGCTATTTTATTAAGACCTATAAAATCTTATAAGGATTACAAGTGTCAACAGGTCGGATTAGCTTTAAATTCCACGAGACCTAAAGGCTCGGGATGTTATAGCTCAAAATACACGCGGTCTAAGGGCTCGTGAAGTAATAGCTTAGAAGTTATATAAAACCTTATAAAATTACAAGTGTCTACAAATCGGTTAGTTAGCCCTTGCCTTAATATTGTGAACATACAAGACAAGCAACTGAGAAATTCAAAAGAAATGAGACACATCTAAAAGGGACAAATATATTTTTCAATAATATTTAAGAAGGGTCTCTATATTAGAAGAAATAAGAAAATTTACATAGAATGAGGTTCTAAGGGAGGGGAAATCTCTACGTTCACCAACATTTTATCACCAGCCCCTTGAATTGCTTTCTTTAGGAGTACCACGTCATCCAAAATGTCAAGATCGGCCTCTGGGTAGGCTTCAGCTAGATTTCTAAGGTAGACATAGTATCTGTCATCAACGAACTGCTCCCTCGGCCTCAGAATCTCAGCCTTCTATTCCTCTATGCGTGTTGCCTTAACTATCTCTACCTCGGTAACATGCCTCTTCTCAGGCTCTAAAATTGCAATCTCCACAATAGAGAGGTTTAACTTTAACTTAGAGACATGTCAATTCAAATCAACAACCCCAGTCTTCAACGAGCTCAGCTCAGAGTCTTAAAGCTATAAAGTGTTTTTGTTCTCCACTTCTGTCTTCCAACTTTTTCTTTAGTTCATTGATTAAGTTCACTAATTCAGTGGCACTCATAAGTTAGAGCTAAAGTTGGGTGTTGAGGTCATGGGATTCGTAGCTTATGCAAACTAAGGCAACCATTATGTGGGAAGCTGTAAAATATACCAAGTATGAGACATATTTAAAAATATACTTCATAAGGAATATTTTTAAAATATACTTCAGACGTCAGTGTTCTAAAGTATAAGACATATTTAAAAAAATAAAAACAAAAAATAAAATTCTTACACTCATAAGGGAGGCAAAACCGAAATGCATAGCCTAGAATACACTAACTTATGTCAATTCCCTAGGAACTTGATTCTAACTCAACTCCTATAAGAACCTAAGAGCATCTTTCATGGTGGACAATGATGAGTCATTTACCTTTAAAGCTAGAGTTGTTGTTTCTTTCCCTCTACGAGTACTAGATAGGCTCGAGCTCTCAAGTTGCTCGATAGCATGAACATTCAAGTTAAATAACTCCACAGTAGGTGAAAGTGTTGGACCAAATGTCAAGTCACTCCATCTGATTTTGTCCTCTCTAAAAAGGACTTATTAGCTAGGCAAACCTCTTGGTTGTACTCGATATAGTAGGTTCTCCTACTATAACTCTCTTCTTCCTAAGGGGCTAGAACCTTGACAATAGTTGCTTCCTTAGATCCATCTCTAGAGCTTAGATTAATCCAACCTTCACCAAGTTCTTGATGCTCAAAACTTTGTTGTAAGAATGAGAGGTGGATCGTAGAATTCGGTTGTTCTGTTTATCAGTAATCAATTTAGTGTAGCCTTTAGTGTACTAAGTTGCACAAAAATATATATATAAACATCGGAACCTTCAGAAATTAGTAAAGATAAGGTGTGCAAATATGGTAGGTGAAAATCTCACCAGGTCTACCCAGTATCTGTGGGATTACGCTAGAGTCATGTTTTGTATGGTGTGCCTCTTCCCAAGCACCTTGATGAAGAAGTACCATTTTTTTCAAGTTTTGTTAAAGGACAAAACCAAAGATAGTGGTTTATACTTAGTAGGGAATAAAGTTTAGTACAATCCCTCCGAACTCTTCTTGAGGTCCATATTGCACATTAGAAGGTTTGGGTCTGGTTCTACTTTATTTTTTAAAGACAAGACCAGAAATGTCATTAGCTATTACCAACCATTTACATTTAGGTTATTAAGACAAATCACATTAAAGTAGAAGAGTTATTTAAGAAATGGATGGAAGGGGAACCTAATACCTAATTTAAAACATTCCTTATACACACAGAATTCTCTAAAACCTAATGTGTTGGGCCATTCAGACAGACTTGGTACCCTTCATATAACAGTGGGATGTTTATTATATACTTCCTTCAAAATGGCCATCCCTTTGGAGTCAAATGGCTAGCCTCTGGGTATCTTACCTCAGCTTTATTTTTAATCTCAGGACGTTTACTCTTAGGTACGGGAGGTCCCAACACTAGACCCCTCTAACTAAAATGGGTTGGACTCATCGTGATTACAATTATGCTTAGACAATGACATAACTGATTAAAGAAAATAAAGAAGAGGGGAAAGAAAGATTGGGGTAAAAAATCCTAATCTGACGAGAAGCTTAAAGGACTGGTTTACTGGAAAACCTTCACCGAAGCAAAGGATGTAACTTGCTGGAAATTTACTTTGGCTAGTAAAGCTCTTTGATGTTTGAGAAGGTGCAGAAACCACTGTGAAAGGATGGTTTCACCTTTTATAGCAGATGTTGATTTGCCATAGTTAATGAGGGATAGGTCTCCTCGATATCTAAAGTGACATAAGTAATTATGAGCGACGGTTCCTAGATAATAATGACCAGGGTAGCTTTTGTAATGGATCTCCCCTTATGTCTTATGGATTATCTCCATATTTTTTAAATGAATGCCATAGTTCGTCTATATATTTCTATTATGAGAACTTCAAATGAGAGTAGATCTAGTTACTCTCTCATGGTACCTACTTCTATGTCATCTTAAGGTTTTCTCATATAACATCCAATTTGTTATATTTGTAAGAATTAGTTTTTTAAACACCGTTCTGTTGATTAATGGATGAATCCATTGGTAACATTTTAGACTTCAAATATAAAATCATTGTCCCCTTAGTTTTGTCCTTTTTTTGCTAGTACTTTCCTCTATCATTAAGTTTCTACCAATCCATTTTTGTTTAACAACATTATAGCATTATATAAGCTTATATATGCTTTATATCGAGGCAATTGTAAAAATAGTTAGAGTTTTTTCAATCTTATGCACTTGAAAATAAGGCTAGCAAAATTATGCAATTAGAAGAAAATTGTGCAAGAAATGTATGTTATTTTAGCAAGTTTGGCATGAATTTCTAAAATAGATGCAAGTCACACCACGTTGGGTGCAAGTGGCCAAAATGTGAGGTGCAACTCATACAACAACAATGGAATCTAAAAGACTAAACAATAATCATTTTTAAGTGCAACTCATTTTTAATTGTAACAAATCAGGCATACAATTCTAAAAGCAAATGTAAGTCACCCGATGCTGGGTGCAAGTGGTAAAAACATGAGGTGCAAACCATCACAATGTTGGGAGCAACTCATGAAACATTGAATCATTCACATACCTAGTGGTGCATCATCCCGTAACAATTCAACTCACTAAACAAAACAAAAAAAATTTAACCCAGGTGTTGCACACGTACAAGTAATATATATGTCCAATCCTCTATGGCATGTGTCAAACATTCTATCATGTCCTACTTGTACTAAAAATTTACTACACTTGTTAAACATCAACTGGCATAAGGAAGAACCAAGCAATAGAAGAAGAGCTCAACAATGCCATTTAAAAGACTAAACAATAATACTTTTGAAGTGCAATTTATTTTTAATTGTAGCAAGTCAGGCATGAAATTATAAAAACAAGTGCAAGTCACCCCGATGTTGGGTGTAAGTGGAAAAAATGTGAGGTACAAACCATCACAATGTTGGGAGCAACTCATACAACATTGAATCTTTCACATACCTGGTAGTGCATCATCCAATAACAAAGCAACTCACTAAACAAAACAAAATGATTCAACCCAAGTGTTGGACAAGTACTAGTAATATATATGTTTAGTCCTCTATAGCATGTGTCAAACATTCTATCTTGTCTTACTTGTACTAAAAATTTACTACACTTGTTAAACATCAACTTCACTTATTTCTCTTAAAAATTCATTCTTCGAAACATGTGCCCTTGCATCCCATCTCTAATGATTAGGTGATCTACAGCTAAAAAACATCATGAAACTCCTGATACATACGTACAAATAAATGATAGAGATGGTATATATGTTGATAGTTGATGCAAGTCTACTTACAATTAGGAATGTAAGTATTGAGTATAAAGGTTAAATAGGGAGGCTTAAAATAAAATTATTATGATGTATTTTACTTCTGTAGCAATGGAGATTTATAATTTGCAATAGACATAAGGATCAAATGAATTATATTTCTTGGTATAAGAAATTGTCTGAATAGTCCTACCCATAACTCAATTGAAAAAACAAGCCAAAACATAAAATATTTTCCTAAGATTCACGTTAACTCATGCTAGATGAATATTGACCAAAATCTTTGCGACTTGGTCATTTAACCACATGAAAAGACTAACTCCTGCTATCTAATCACAAAATTTCTATTTAGAGGAGGTCAAATAAGGTATTTGCCTAAGATTGCCAGGAAAATGATTTGGGCACAATAACTTCCAAGCTCTAAAGAAAACATTTTATGCTGGCCTTTTAAAATGTTTGTAACATCAAGGTTATGTATCTCTGCGATGATAAGCTTCTCTTTAAATTTTTTTATATCCCTAAAACAACCTCCTTAAGAGAAAATATCATCACGTGGATAACCCTATTCCGCTTGAGCTTCTACTTCATCCCCAATCTGCATCCCTACATACACTTATATAGAAGCTTAAAATCATACCTGCAAATGGTAAATAATAATTTATCTTTTGTACAAATCACCATTTGTTCTATGACTTCTGCTATTCATACTTCGAGTAAATGTCTGCCTTTTTGAAATAAATAAAAACTAGCCAATAGGTAAGGTTCATAGTTTTAATCCGTACTACCCCTCCCTTCCAATGCCCCTATAAAGACTTGATCTTCACTCTTCTTTATAAAAATTAACAAGTAATGCCCCTAAACTACTTGTTAGCCCTAAAGGTTTTCAACCAAGGGTATCTCAGTAATTTTAATGATCACAAAACATTATCCAATGGATGAATGTTTTATCTAAGTGACAATTCAAATAGGTCATTTAGGTCAAAGAAGATTGTTGATTAAGAAAATGACAAAAGTCCATCAAGCTAAAAGATTCTACTCAAGTGCATGCTCCAAAGCAAATATCAAAACAAGTGGAATGTTATCTTGATGATTCAAGCAAGGTGGACACACTCAAGCCCAATGATTCAAGTAAAAACTTTCATTTTACCTTATTTTGGGTTTTAGGTTTTGAGTAACGTTAGGATTAGATTGATTATTGATCATAAGCTCTCATTATTTAAAATGATCATCTAAGAACTAACATCAAATTATTTTTCAAAACAAAACATTATCATAACTTAAGTTTTGAAAGATCAAAAGGTTTTGATAAAAGTAAACTAAGAAAAATAAGTTAGAAAACACTCACTGTCTAAACTAGTCGACTAATTCTTGAAACCAGTTGATTGATTCTTAAAGCTTATTTGCTACACTGATCAAACCTGTCGACTGAGTGATTTTTTACAAAATAGCCTAAAGAATCACTATCAAAATCAGTTAACCTTCAAGGAGATTTAGCCGACTGACCTTAAAGACAAAACTAGTGTACAAATAAAACTAGTTGACTGATTCATAGAACTAGTCAACTAGATGACCAATTGATGAATTGCTTGAGCACACTGTCCAAATCAGTTGACCTAAAAGCAATATCAGTTGATCACTTCTCAAAGGCAAAAACAGTGTACAAATAGAACTAGTTGACTGATACTCAAAACTAGTTGATTAATTGTTCTTAGCCAAATGAACCTCAAACACTCTAAACAAATCAGTTAACCTAATCAATCGACTAGTCCTCATTGTAGTCGACTGGTTAATGATTCAGTCTACTGATTTTGTTGATCTAGTAATCGTAAATTCAAATTTTGAACAGACAAAAAGAGAAAAAATGACTCTTTTTGAAAAGCAATTGGTATATGTTTTAAAGGGTTATAAACAGAGGTTCTTTGGGGCTTTCTAAGTCATCTCTTACAAGCTTACACTATCATATCTTTCTTATTGAATTTAGATGTAACATCTCCTAAATCTAGATTTGAAAGTTATACTCAGAGCTTACACCTGATCAATCTACAGGGAGTGAGCATCTTATTGCACCAAAACTACTCTAGAAGAGAGTGCTATTTGGTAAACATCTTGTATCATCTCATTGTGGTGAGAGTTGTGGGTAGGTGCTACCCGGTAAGGTAAAATGGTATATTTTGTTAGGATAAAATGGTTGCGATCTTTGCTTTGTAAAGATTTGGTCTCCACCTGCAAGGAGGTCGCTATAATGAAAAACCTCAAGTGGGGATACTTGAGTAGAGGGCGTAGAAAGTTTTCTGAACCTCGTAAAACTATTGTGTTTGCTCTTTCTTGTTTATTTATTATGCATTTACAACTTTCATTTTTAAAGATCCAAAAAGAAACCAATATTTGTAAAATACCCTATTCACTCTCCCTCTCCCTCTAAGGTAAATATCTGGGCAACACTACTACTCGCTTTGACGGTGATGTCTAACTTATGCAAATGGTCAACCACTTAGTAAAGGGAAACTTGGGCAGGCTAGGTTTGAGCTGAGTCATGTACAAGTCGAGCACAAGTTCTAAAATAGTCAACCTGAGTTCGGCCCAAGCCCGGGCTCAACCTTGAACCCGAACAACCCAATTGAACCCAACCTGAATTAAAATTCATTGGTATTAGGTTCAGGTCACCTGATTATTAATTTCAATTTTTAAATTTTATTCACAATTTCTTCAATAAATTGTTGTTATTTTTTATATAAAGTTTCAATAATTTCTCTCAATTTCTCATTTTTAAATAAACCAAAGCCTGTCAAAATAATTTAATTTTAAAAAGATGTTAAACGTCAACAAGTTTTTGAAATTTAAAAAATGTAAATAATAATTCTTACAGAATTCCTACTAATCTAATGATTCATTTAACATAATTTAATTTTGAAAAGATGTTAAATGTCAATAAGTTTTGAAATTTAAAAAATGTAAATAGTAATTCTTTAAGGAATTTCTACTAATCTAATGTGTAAATCTAATGTGTAAAACTAAAGTATAAAAAATAAAATATTGAATTTGGGTTTAAGTCGGGTTTGAATTTTTAAAGTCTCAATTTAATCTCAATTTTAATTTGGATTGAACTTGAATTCTCTTATCTCAAATCTATTTAAAAATGTGAAAAATAAATTCAAGACCTATAAAAATCATCAAACTTGGGTTGTGTTCGAGTTAGCTCGCCAAAATTGTTCCCTACCACTTAAGGGCCCGAGCAGACTGAGTGTTGTCAGCATTGAAGAGCAAGATAGTCATTTTATTTTGACTGTCCTATATAATTTTGTCTCAAAATATTTCAAACAATAAAAGAAGTTTTAATAATTTTATTTAAGTTTACCAACTTTTTAAAATAGGAAAGTTTGTTTTTTCCGTAAGTTAAAATAGGAAAGTTAATACATCATGACTGATGTATTATACTGATAAGAGTTGTAAAGTTTGATAGAACATATATTTGTTTAGGATATATATATATATATATATATATATATATATATATATATATATATATATAAACTCACATAGGTTGAGACCCGTGTGAGTATCATGCCCAGAAGATTAGATCGAATCTTAAAAATAAAAATAAATTATACTGATCAATTTTGATATTTATGATAGTTATATTAATATTTTTTAAAATTTTTAAAATTATATTAATTTTCTTTATTTTATTTAAAAATATACAAATATATTCTTCTTATTAAATTTTTTTTAAATAACGAAACTATCAATTTTATTAACTACTTTTTTTAACTTTTTTTAAAATAATTTTTATTTTTTATTTAAAAATAAATTTAAAATAAATAACTTATTTTTATTTTATATAAAAAAAAAGTTAAAATTTTTTATCAATATTTATTTGAAAAGAAATTAGTCAAAATTTAAAAAAAAATTAAAAAAAATGAAATGAGTAATTTTATTATTTTAAATAATAAATTTGATAAAAAATATATATATATTATTATATAAAATAAAAAAATATATAATTTTAAAATTTTTTAAAAAATTAATATAATTATTATAAATTTAAAAATAATAATATAATTTTATTTAAAAATAATATTTTATAACAAAACTAAAACCTAACCTAACTATTCACAAAAGTATGTGCAGAAACTAGAACTCATGTGAGTGTGACGAGGGTGGCCCCACACATCATCCTAATTACCTTATTGTAGTCTTCATCATGAATCCAAACCATGAAAGGAACGAGTTAGAGAGAGAATCGATGGGGAGTTCATCAACGGACGATTTCTCGGTGGTGGTATTGGCGTCAGATCTAGGCATCGACGCTCGTCCCTTCTTGTCTTCATCAGACCGAGATGCAGAGGTCCCTGAAGAGAACTGGCAAGACTGCCCTTCATATTTTATCTCCGACGAAGACTTCTCCGATCTCGATGCCTTGCAATTCTTCCGCCTCGAACGTGGCTCTGACAAATCCGGCAACCGCATCTTCCGTATCGTCGGAAAATACTTACCTGGTAAAAACACTTACTGTTGAATATATACACATGCGACAGAGTATGTGTATGTGTTTTTCAGCTCTTTTTCGTTTCTGGGGTTTTTATAATTTTTGCTTTAGTTTGTTAATAGTGATGAAATCGATATGTGCGATTTTAGTTTTTAGCTATTTCCAGCTCAAAATTTGAGGCCTTTTGGGTTATTTGGCCATCTGGGTTATTGCTATTTTCTTCATGTTTATAAAAGTTTATGAGGGTTCTGAATTTACGTGTGACAAATATATATATATATATGAAGAGAGAGAGAGAGAGAGAGAGAGAGAGAGACACACACACACACACACACACACACACACACATACTCTATTTCAGTAATAAGGTGATTAGTTGATGAAATGGATTCATTTTGTTCTAAATTTGCTGCTAAAATGACTCTAGTTTCCATAAGCTTCATCAGTTCATCGTTAGGAAAATCAATGAGGTGGAATTGGAGGCCTAATATTTGGTTGTCAAAAGAAACAGAGTCGGCTTATGCAATAAGCTACTAATCTATAGAGGTTTCAAGGAGCTGTAATTCTTTTTGATAGTGCTCTGAACTCTAATTAGATTGTTTAGCCAATCACTGGCAGAACCTGGTCAAAATTTGCACAATTTCTTCTAGGAATTTACTATATACTTCACTTGCCAAAACTATCATAGCATAGCTTAACTCATCTGGAAGGGTTGCCAAAACTATCCTACCATAGCTTAACTCATCTGGAAGGGTGAGTGGACTGAGATTCATTCCTACCATTGATCAAAAAATATAGGTACGTACCTGTCAAAAAAATATAACATAATTAAATAGATAGATAACAAAAATATTACAGCGTTTTGGAAAGCTTAGCTGCTTTCTTTCCACTGGTTGTGGTTGTAACTTGTTTCCCTTTACACAAATGTTGTATCCTGTTACATTCTATGACCTATTTACTCACCTCTTTTGCTTGGTTTGGTCATACTGCTAGAAAGACAGAAACTAGGTTGTTTGGATTAAATATTTTGTTGGTTACCAATATTTTGCGCTCCCCAGCCTTTTGCTGAGCATTTTGATGAAACTTCAAAATTTTGCATCTGCTTGAAACTGAAGAGAGAATCAGCTTTTGGCAGAAGGCTTCCTGTGCATTTAACAATAGAATTTTTTTTTTTTTTTTTTACTTTTTATTACCTTAATTAAGATGTGTTTGTGGTTGTGCATTTTATGGAAAAGAAGATGAATAATATCTATTTAGTATATGTTTAACTGACTTTATGGTAGATGCAACGATAAGTAATTTATTTATTTATTTTTGGTTTCTAATTTTCACGTTTTTCACTTGGGTGTGCTGTTTACACAATACCTTTGCTTTATTTTCTGTATTAAATGACACCGTTCTGGTTTACTTGTTCAACCTTTAACATCCAGCACCGGTTGTAAGTGGGGAACGGTTGAAGAAGTATATCTTTCACAAAATATTCTCTGAGATGCCAGAAGGGCCGTATTGCATTGTTTACATGCATAGTACTGTGCAGAAGGAAGACAACTCCCCTGGCCTGACCATCTTAAGGTGGATCTATGAAGAGCTTCCCTCTGAACATAAAGATAGGCTTCAGATTGTGTACTTCATTCATCCCGGGCTCCGCTCAAGGCTTGTTTTCGCCACACTTGGCCGATTCTTTTTAAGCGGAGGGTGAGTCATTTCTTGATAGGAGCATATAATTACAAGTCATTAATGTGGTATATGCTACATCGAGTATTTAGAAAATTATCTAAATCTTTAGAGAACTTCTGATTTCCACTTTAAATTTTCATTAATAGTTCGTTTGGAAGGATAAGGAAGAATCACTCCTAGTGGCAAGTAGTATTAAATTGCTATATGATGGCAATAATGAGACAACTTCAGTTTACAATTTGCTTGAGATTTTATCAGGTTGTGTGGTTCCTAAAATGGGCCTTAGATATTACATTGGCTATTTTTTTCCTCAACATACCATGCAAATGCTTTCTTTTTGTAGTTGTTGCAGCACAAAGTAGGCACTGCATTTTGACACAACACTGTTTTACTTCGTTAAGAAAACTTAAAGTTAGGCCTTCTTGGAGAATCGGGTTTGGTTCGACTTCTTAGACCTGTGTGCCTGTGTTTATCCTTTGTTCCCCAAAAAAAAATTGAAATAATAAAAAATAACTTGCAAGTGGTTATTTCAAGAATTGCAGAAGAAGTAAAACTAGAGGACATGGGCCGCAAGGGGCCATTTGAAATCATTTTAGGATCTATCAGAGGCCATTCTTCCTTTTAAGTCAATTCCAAGCACATGCTAAGTCCATAAACATTTACTCAACACTTAGCCAGTTATCCACATCTCTAATAAATGTTGTTAAATTATTTCCCAAATGCAGAAATATTGACAAGTCCATCAAATTTTTGCTGCTAATTCTCAAATTTGCATTCCTTCTCTACCCTCCCTTTTCTCCACAACACTACCCCCCCCCCCCCCCCCCCCCAAAACCCCAACCCTAACAAAAAAACCAAACAAAACCCCGGCTCATTCTACTCTAATTTGCTGTTGAATTTCCCCAATTTGCGCTTGATTTTTCCCTAATTGTCTTATATCAGCAAAATCATTTTGAGTTTATCATTATTAGTTAACAAGTTAATGCCGTAGAGGGTGTGTTTGTACTCACGATTTTTTCTTTTTTCTTGTTTTTATGTATAGCTTGTATTGGAAAATCAAGTACATTAGCCGCCTGCAGTACTTATGGGAAGATATAAAGAAAGGAGAAGTTGAGATCCCTGAATTTGTGCAAAATCATGATGATGTTCTTGAGCATAGACCCCTGACAGATTATGGAATCGAACCAGATCCTCTCCACTTAACTGAGATTCCTTCCACAGCCTATTCATTTGGGAGGTATGAAGAGAGATGGACATCTAGGGAGTATATGTCTTAGTGTGTGACCTTGTACAGAATAATGCTAATGTTGTGTACTGTATTTGACAACTTCAAACCTTCTTGCTTGTGAGCTAAATTTGAGTCTGTTTCGGACACATTGTAATGATATGCACTCTACAAATATGTTTTCCTGTGTGTTCTCAAAGTGCCACACTCTGTAATCTGTAGTCCATTAATATTATGTAATTTGCAGATCACAAACAAATTTTTGGAATTTTAAGTTGCTTAAATTAGATTATATTGTTAGCATTATGATCTTTCCTTCTGTATGTCATTTATGGAGTATTCTAGTTTTTGGGAGACTATCAATCATACATGCTCTCTTCTGTTCAGATTTTATCGACTGGCAAAACCATATGAAAGTAATGATAAGTATGTAAGAGGCTATTTGACTGAAAAAGAATATGTTAGGAGGCTGTTTACCAGAAAATTTTCTTTGGAAAACTTTCTTTCAGGTGTCCCATGACCATCGGCAATGGAAATGTATGCGGAAATCAAAAATGCATTAAAACCTCAATTTTTTTCTTTGGTTTGTTTATCATGGAAGATTATTAACTACTTCAGATCTTTGCTACAAGTATAATTTGTCCAGGGAAGATGTGATTCATGTTCTTTGATACCGCCCTAAAGCTAGGGAAGTCCGGAATTCTTGTCTTTTTTTTTCTCAATTTCCTTCAGAATTCCCCAGGGAATTAGTTTATTTCACTTGTTTTGAGGATTTTGTGAGGAAAAAGAAAAATCAATTTCTCTCATATTTTCAAGATCATAATTAAGACTAAACAAACACTAATTCTTGAATGCAACCAAAACCTTAGAAGAATTAAAACTTTAAAAACAAAAATTAATTTAAAAATCTAAGACCGGAAGGGGAGACAGAAGTCTCAAATGCCTCTTCCCCCTGGAGGCTTTCTGGCATTTCATCTTCCTTTATTTCCGGAATGGGAAGCTCAGATTCTAAATAAGGTCTTTCCTTCGAGTTCGAGTTTTGATTTTATAGAAGAACGGTAACAAAAAGAAGAGCGTCAGCTCCATTTGTTGTTTGCATTGCAAAATTTTTTACTCTGAGATCTATTCCAACATTTCCAGAAGAGGGATGAACCCAAAACCTAAATTCAGATATAGATTAAAAAAAATAATCAGACAATTAGAAAGAGATTTAGAAGAATAAGCAAGGATTAGAGGATTAGTCATGTTTCCATTAACAAAGAAGGACCCATAAGCGAAAGGGGAGTAGACTAAAGAAACACAACAGATAGACAATGGGCTCTAACTACCATTCTTTGATCCATTCTCATAGCTCTTACTTCAAATCTAGATCGAATTCAATTTAAAAAATTGTTCTAAATCTCAATTTAATAATGTGAATCAGTTTATTTTAATTCAGTTCATATCAAAATTCGTTCTCAATCTCACTCTCAAAAATTGTTCTCAATCTCATTTTAATAATGTGAATCGGCTTATTTTAATCCAGTTCATATCAAAATTCATTCTCAATCTCTTCTTCATGAAATGCATCGATGAATCGGATATATACATAACCCAAACCCACCTTTACAGTTAATGAATAGATCCAAAATACAGAGACCGCTTGTACCGATTATGTGAATCAGGAATAAAGAGATTGTATGTACCCATCTATATATATATATATATATATATATATATATATTAGGAAAAGATATTAAAAAGTTTCTAAAATAAAATTTTCAAACTAAACAATTTATAATAATCTTTTTATATCTAAAAGACCCAAAAAATAAACTTTTATTACCAAAATGTCTAACTATAAATTTTCATCTTAATACCGTTAAAAAATATTATTGATTAGAAAAAAAAATAACCTTCAAAATACATTTTAAAAAATACTAAATAATTCATAATATAAATTATTCAATCCAAAACCAAAAAAACATAGCATTTTTTTTATTTTTATAGAAGGCCTAAAAATAAATTTCCACTTCATAACATGTTATAATTTTTTGGGATTGAAAAAATTAGTTTATATATTTTAGTCTAATCAATAATATTTTCTAACGGTGTTAAAATAAAAGTTAAATATTGGACTTTTTGGTATTAAAATTTTCATTTTTGAATTTTTTAGATACAAATGTATATCATAGACTTTTTGAATTGAAAGAATTATTTCAGGGACTTTTTAGTATTTTTTTCCTATATAAGAAAGGGAAAAAGTGTTGCACACATATCAACCTTAAGGGATCCCAGTGAAAATTTTGAAAAAATAAGGATACTCAGTCTAATTAGGTCTAATCTCATGGGAGATTAGAATAATTATCCCATTTTTTATAGAGTTAATTGGCCTCTAGTCCCTAGTTTAGTAACTTTATTAGTAATTAATCCATGTTTCTTACATTTTTAGTGTAAATGACATATTTTTCAACTTTCTTATTGTGAAGTACATTATAGATTATGTGGCATATTACATTCATATTTTCATGACGAATTTACCCTTTTTCCTTTTGTTATCCACGTGTTACTGAATTTACGTGATTGAAACCTTTTTGTATTAGATTTTTGACTTGTTTTTTAATCTTTGATGCATTCCTTATGTATTTTCGGAAATATTAGTTTCGTATTTTTTTTTGAATTGGATCTTATCACATCAATTCTTCTTCGCATATTCTTTTTTGTAGCTTCATGAGTTTTATTTCTTCGTTCCTTCTTTGAATTGGATCTTATCACATCCTTTCGACTTCACAAGTTCATTACATGTTGATTTTGTTCAAATTTCTTCATTTGATTTTTTGATTTAGGACTTAGAATTATTTAGCATCCCGATCATTTGCAGGTATGTGAGTATATTTTTTTTTTCTATATTTCTCTCATTAGTTTTACTTTTGACAATGATTTCATTTTAACTTCATAACCAGTTGTTAATCATAAAGTGTTTATACTATAGAAATCCATATGTTTTTATGTTTAATTTCTATTTTGTCTTTTAGTTTTTTTATTATCTGTATATTTTCACAGTTTGTTAAGGAGGTAATATCATAGGAATGCAATATGTTTATGCATAATACACTATATCCTTTTCTTTTTCTATTTGTATATTTTCACAGTCTATTTTACGAAGTAAGATAATATGAATGCATATTTTATATTTAATTTTCTATTTATCTCTGTGTTTTTTTTTTATGATTTGTACAATTTCACAGTTTATTGAAGGAGTAATACCATTTTTGTGCATTGTGTTTTTTGCAGAGTGATATGGATCATTCGTTACTGATGATGGTAAAGCATGAAAATTGTATAGCCGTTTTTCACTGGTGCGTCGGTTATAGGCTTGATGATTTGATCAAGTTTATTTCTATATGTTGGAACAAGTTGTTTGTTGACAATTTCTTGGTTTATTACTCTACTATAGGGCACTCAAGGTGTTTGTTGGATAACGATGATGATTTTGATAATATGTTGGCGTTATTGCACTCACTTGGTGAAGAAATTGTTAAGGTTTTTGTTGAAGTTTTGGATTCGGCAGGTTCAATGTCACAAGACGACGATAACAAGTCTAACAGTTGGTTGGTTAACTGTTCGACATTGGATGACATTGAGTATGATTTACTGCCCTCATTTTGTAGTCACGAGGAGAGGCCGATTTTGTCATCCAGTTGGGGCAATAGTATACGTGAAGTTGGTCAATGCTTTGAGGGCGGCATTAGTGAGTTTCATAATGTTCTTTGCAAATATGCTGTTGAGCGTGGATTTCAATTCAATTACGTTAAGAATGACAAGGAAAAGGTCATTGTTGAATGTTTCTTTTGAGTTTCAAAGGGTTGGATGTGGCGCATTCATGCGTCTGTTGAGTGATGCAATGATTTTTTTTATATACGGAGTTTGAATAATTTCCACTCTTATGGTGTTGCTACCCGTATGTCAAAGAATACTCGTTTAAGTTCTAATTTGGTCAATGATGATATACTTGAGCAAGTACAAGGTAAACTGTTAACTCGCCCAGTTGATGTTGTTTATTTTTTCAAAAAAAGTTATGGTGTTGATTTAAGTTACCACAATGCATGGTTGGTGTCGAGAAAGCCAAAGGCAAGTTGTAGGATGATGAAATGGCGTCATTTGATCATTTGAGTTGGTACATTGAAGAAGTTAAAAACGCAAAACCAGGGAGCCACATTTAGATGGATTTTGATGAAGATACCAGGAGATTTAGAAGGCTATTTGTTGCATATGAAGCCAGTATTTCTAGTTTCAATTATTGTCGCCCAATTCTTTTTTTGGATGGGACATTCCTTTAAGGAAGATACAAAGGAAATTTGCTTACTGCGATTGCTAAAGATTGTAACCAAGATGATTAACGTCATGTCAATTGTGACATATATAGATGATTGTCAAGTTTTTGATCAAGGATATCCATCACCTCTTTCTATGTACTGCTTGTGTGAAATTTTACAATTAATGTTCAGTTTCACATTTTGTAAGATGCAACATTTTTTCAATTTAATTGCTTAACATTCCTTTTAAATATGTATACTTTTCCTATATATAACCAATCAGTGACATTTCTATACTTTGAATATTATAATTCTTTTTAAAATCATTCATTTGTGAAATTTTACAGAAACTAATCAGTAACAGTAAATAGTTGTATTATTTGACAATTTAAAACACACATTTACTTCAATATTTTTTTTAGGCCTTTTTCTAGTTGCTGTTGCAATCGTGGATTCCGAGAACGAAAAAAACTGGTATTGGTTTTGTTTTCATTTGGCACAAATTGTTGGTAATGAAAGGAAGATCACATTTATTTCAAATCGCAATGCAAGCCTTCTTGAGGCTGTTCATAGACTTTTTCCAGATTGTTTTCATGGGTTTTGTTTGCACCACCTGAAGGCGAATTTAAGGGACAAACTTGCGGGTGTGAAAAAAATCATATAGAGATTCGATGGTTTTTAAGTTTCCAGAGTGTGCATATGAACCAACAATTTCCATATTCAATGAAAATCTTGGTGAATTGATTAGTGAGGGTGGGAATAGAGTTGAAAAATTTATTAATGATTTGTCATTCAAGAACTGGGCTAATGCGTATTTTGAAGGTGAATGTTATGGTGAGATGACTTCAGATGCTGTGGAATCATTCAATTTTCAGATTCAAGAAGCTAGGCAATTGCCTATTACTAAAATGCTTGACATGATTCGTGTGAAAATAATGAATAAGATGTACACTAGGAAAAAGAGTTGTAAGGCATGGGATGGTGTGTTATGCCCAAAAATAGAATCAAAGATGGAGGATGTGGCAAATATTAGGAGGTCATGGGTTGTTAGTTAGTCTTGTGATGATGTTTTTGAAGTGCATTCATATCCTTCTATTGCTGTTGATCTAGTGAAGTATTTTTGTTCATGTCATCAATGGTAAGTCAGTAGTTTACCTTGTGCTTATGCCATCGTTGCTATCCAAAAATCTGGGAGAAACTTGGATTCCTTTGTTTATACATATTTCCACAAAGCAATTACAAAGAATGTTATGCAGAATCCATTATACCGATTGCATCAGTTGACAAACCGACCTTTGGTGCTAATGAACTGTCCATTTTACCTCCATTATCAAATAAGCAACCTGGTTGCCCTAGAATTAAGAGAATACGTTCCAAGGGAGAGATGTTAAAGGAGATCAGATGTTGTAGGTGTGACAAGCTTGGTCACCAAAATCGAAAGGGGTGTAAAGAAGCTTTGTGAAAGTTGTTTTTTGTCATCGTTGTGCTACCAATACGTTTTTTTTTTTTTTTTTTTTTTGGGTTTTATGAATTTTCATTTAAATGATTGTTAGGACAAATCTTATTAGTTTTGTCTTTTGAGTTTGTAGTATTCAATACAATACTACTGTTTGCTTTAATTCCATCGATGACAATATAGTACTACTGGAAAATTATACACTTGTTAATACAGTCTGTATCACTATTCAATATGTAATTTTTATGATACACAATCATTTTATAATTGTAAAGACCCCTAATGATAATATGTATTGTAAATTTTCACAATTATAGTACAAAATATTCAATACAGTACCATGCCTTAATTCCATTAATGTCAATATGTAAAGTTATACACTTGTTACTACAGTCAATATCACTATTCAATATGTAATTTTTACAACACACAAGCATTTTATAGTGTTAGACTTCCAATCATAATATGTAC